>VXBU01011046.1:531086-575300 GCA_013400315.1 Bombycilla garrulus
AGCCCTCCCCCGCCAGCCCACTGCCCCTTCCACCCCAGCCCCCTTGGCAGAGACGCTGCATAATGCCACTGATGGCACCCGTGGGACCAAAATCCACCGATCCCCAGCTGTCCAAGCCCCAAATTAATCCTACCCTCACAAAGCACTAAAACCACCAAAAATCACCCATTTCTGCCAATCTCCAGCAGAAACAGCAGAGGCAAGTGCTCCCTCGAGCACAGTTCTTTTAAAACAAGGGATTGCCTAATAAAGCTGGACAGTTTTTGTTGCATGATACCACTGGATTATCATCAACTAATCAGATTAAAAACACACGGAGGCTTTGGTTTTATTCACTAAATGGCCAGCCCGCAGCTCCCTGGGGGAGTTGCAAAGATCCCACACCTCTTCAAACCAGGCCCTGAGACATTTCACTGAATGACAGTTTCATGAGCAACCCCGATGAGGGGGATCCTTGGCAAGGAGGAGGGACTGACGTCTCCAGACACACCCTGTCTTTTCAGCTCGGGAATAAAGAGATTATTATGCACATCTAATTATAAATGTCAACATTTTATGGCTGCTGTGCTGAAGCACGAAGCTCTAAGTAGCCGTGCTAGAAAGGGCTGTGAAGTGAAAGGTCTTGTTATTCCTCCTCTGAGTTTTTCCAGAGCTTGTAAAGCGCAGTGACATTTATAATAATCCCCTGAATTTATGTGGCACCTTTGGTCCTTTTAAGGATCTTAATTAAGCTTTGCGGCTCCCTGAGCACAAACTAAACCCACTTTGCAAAAAAGGAGCCCAGGTCCTGCTTTGTACAAAATGTGTGTCCCATTTCAGGCAGGGGAAGGACTTTTTTTCACCCCCGCGACCTCCAGCACACACTGTTACACCACGGTAAGGGCACAACATCCTGATATCCCATCCAAAATCTGTGCTGCAGCCACACTCATGAGGCTGAAGCTGGGTAATTCAAACTTTAATCTCTGGTGTCACACAAGCCTTTTGAATGGAGGGTGCCACTGGAGGCGTTTACTAGAAATCAACAATTTCTAGCGCAGCCTCCAAACATTAAACACATCTTGGCAGTCCTGACACTGCACCAAAGCCCAGCGCCTCCCCTCTACGGCCCTGCCTGCAGGGAGAGGAGCTGGGGCAGCAGCCCCCATTTCCCCCCATGAATCCCAGTTTTCCAGCCACTCTTGAGGGCTGAAGACACCAGCACAAAGAGCTGCCAGTGGCTTCAACCGTGTCCACCTTGCAGGGCTGACAGACCCCCCCATGACATTTATTCCCCTGTGCCTGCAGAGCAGGTGCTAAGAACATCGATTGAGTTTTCACTGCAGAGAAAGTCCTTTAACAATTCACCCCCTTCTATGCACCACTAGGAGATGTTTTCGAGTCTAGGAGGTTTCAAGGTGCAGGCACAGTTGTGTGGCCAGCTCTGCCCTCAGCCTCTGCAGAAAGGTGCCCAAGGCAGCACTGAGTTGTGTTCCCCACTTTGGGTGAGGGGCCTGGGGACTCCAGCGGGGTCGGGCTGCTCAGTTCTGCGGCCCCGGCTCCTGCTTGCAGCTCCTCAGGTCGATGTTGCCATCTAGAGGTCCCTGCTACAGCGATCGTCTCCTTACAAAGTATTGGGAAGGAGGTTGTTGAGTTTTTTTAAACTCGATGCAACAATTCAAAGCAGTTTTTTTTTAGGTTAGGCCATGTCTTGCGTGGCTGCAGCTCATTCTGGCTTGTCTTGCAGCCCCCGCAGCTGTGCAAACCCCTCCCCTCTGCTCTGGCATTATTTTGAGAAGGGGTAAAACACTCAAAGCGATGCATTTGCTGCCCGGCATGGAAACAGCCACAGTGGCAGAAACAATACACACAGTGGCTTCCACAGGAGCTTTGTGGCCAGCGCTGGCTCCAGGTGAGGCTGTGACAGACCCGGCTCCGAATTTTGGAGTGCAAGACTCCCAGTCCCAAATCTCACCCACGAAAACCAAACTTGGAAGTTCACGGCCATTTCATCCCCACTTAGAGGGCAGGAGGTCGCATCCAAAACACTTTAAGCATGTTATGAACCAGCTGGGTGGAAATACTCTTCCCCCCTTTCAGCTGTGGCTCAGGCTTCTCTTTCACTGCTGTGTTTTTAAAGCGTGCCCAGCTCGACCCAAAGCCTTGCTGCAATCCCAGGGCTGCATCTCAGAGCTGGGCAGGAGGAGGCTCAGGCAGCAAGGGAGCAGTGCAGGTTATGGCCATGGCAGACAGGTCAATTCCCTGGACGGGTGTGCAGACACCACTGCCCAAACACCCCCAGTTCAGGGCCAGCACAGGGCTGGTGTCTGGCACCTGCACAAGGGCAGCACCACCGAGGCAGAGGCTGTGTGGGAGCACAGGATCTGTCCTGCAGGGAGGAGAGTGCAGGCTGAGGATGAAGCAGGGTGAGGAAGAGCCTCTCCCGCACTGAATCAGGCCACGCAGGAAAGCAGGTTATTGCCCAGATTTAAAGCCACCCACAGGAGCCCTTCCTGCAGCTCCTGACATTGATTCACACATCACCTGGCTCCCTGAGCGCTGAGGGGTGATGGGTGCCCCACTGCCGGGCTTTGCTCATGTCCTTAAGCAGCCCAGAAAGTCTCAGTCTCATTCCTGATCCTCAGAAGTCACATCCTGTCCCCATGGAGCCTTTCCTGTACAGGCATCCATCTCCTCCCACATTGCATCCAGGCCAGGCATTTCCCACCCTGCTCAGCACTCCACCTCGCTGGCACCAGTGTCAAGGGCAAAGTGAGAGCAGCACGGAGGATCTGGACACAAATATGCTTACGTAGGTATTTACTCCTTTGCCTCTTACACACCCTCCTGGCAACAGCTGCTGCTGGAAGCAGTCCAAGGAGATGAATTAGGGGGCTTGATCAAGAGAGAGATGCACTGCCCACAAGGAGGAGGAGGAGGAGGATCACAGCTCCCTCCCAGAGACCAGGCTCTGGCAGATGAAGGTTTGGGTTGGTTTGGCCCCAGACATCCCCTGTCATGCCACAGCACAGCTGCTGCCTGCAGCTGGCCACTGCCACCAGGAGGGCTTCAGTGCCAGGGGACATCCCAGACCCCAGGCACAGCTCCGTGATCTCATGCCCTGTGAAGCTGAACATCAGCTTTAGTATGAGATGCAGCAGTGACTGCCCTTAGCAGAGCTGGTGGGACCTGCTGGTGGCAAAGAGCTACAGAAACACCCCCACAGTCAGCTCTCAGACAGGGAGCAGGGCTTGGTGGTTTAGGAAGCTCTGCTCTGGTATCTTTTGCAACAAATAGCTTCTCCACAAAAGTAATCTGGTAACAAATAGCTTCTCCACAAAAGTAATCAGGTAACAAATAGCTTCTCCACAAAAGCAATTCGGTAACCAACCATTTGCTACACCATTCCACACAGTCCAGCTCTGAGCTCCCTTGAAAAGCAACTCCACAGCCCCAGCTCCAACACGTGCAAGGTAGAAGTTACAGCCCACACCAACCCCTGCCCTGGCACAGCAAACCCAAAGCCTTCCCCTGAATCCCTGTGGGCACTCGGGCAGGTGTTGGCTTGGGGCTCCTTGCCACGTGCCGGCTCCTGGCTCCGCCGGACTCACCTCTCCAGGCACACGTGAGCCGCTGCTCGCACTGTCCTCCTCTCCCTGCCTTCCTCTCCCTCCTCCTCGAGCCTCCCTGCGCTGACAGTCACTTCTTTCTGGTCTTGTGCCTTTCTTTTCTCTCCGTCTCCCTTGCTTAGTCCCTCACTCAGGAAATTAAAGATAATCCTCCCTTTTTTTGCAGCCGGATTCCCTGTTTAACATTCGCTGCATGAGCTTGCACTGATTCAAAACAGGATTAGACTCTCTGTTGCTTTGATGTCAGTTGGGCTTTGCACTTAAGGCAGAGGGGGGAAAGAAAACGTCTGTTAACAAACCTCTTGGATTCCACCCATCCACTTGCATCCATCCTGGAGATGAAGGTCAGGCACATTTACCTGAAGAAACTGAGCCCCCTTCCAGGATTGATGTGCGAGGAATAAACCAGCTCACAATCGCAGCTCTGCACTCCCTGCACGTGGGCCTTATTCTCTGGAAACACCCAAATTTCGCTCTGGCTCCGTTATCATCCAGCTGCGTGGAGGCTGAATAGCTCCCATGAGGAGGGAGGTGTCATTAATCATCAGAAAACCACAACTCGTTGGCTGTCAGTGGATATTGCAACCTCCAGCTGCCGTGCAGCAGGGAGCGCGTGGGCCCCCGGCATCGCTCCAGCAGGCCGGGGCTCAGGGCAGCCCGCTGGGAATGCCCCGAGCTGCTCATTTCTAGGGGAAAAGCAGGTGCTGCAGGGTGGCTGTGCTGGAAATCCACATCCTGCTCCCTGGGCCGCGACATTTGTGCAGTGGCACAGTCCATAACTATCCAGGGCTGTTTCCCTCTGCCTCCTCAGGCCTGAACTTCTCCCTGCTGGTCATTCCAACACCAGTACAAAGCAGATGAAGAACATTTTTCTCATGTTGCCTGAAAACATCTTGCTTTGCTTCCAGGACACTACTCCTTGAATCCGTGATGTCCAAAGTGTCACAGTTCAGAGCTGGAACAGGATCTCACACCAGAAAAGAGCTTTTCCCAAGGGATTCTGCAGAGCCATGGCCAGGGCTGGGATGTGACAGTGGATCCTACTCCTGCTTATCCAGGACAGCCCTTTCCCACAGCCTCCAGAGCCTCACAGGTGCTGCCTGATGCTCCTTCTCCATTCCCACCAGAGCTTCCCTTCACAGGCAGGTGGGTCTCCTCTGGGTAACAGGCAGATCTGGGGAGTGCATAACTGGAGATGTTCCACTGTCCCTGAAACCATCCCGGCACCTTCTGCAGGCTGTTTAGAAGAGCAGCTCCATGGATGAGCACAATCCAGCCGTGACCAGAACCCACCTGACAGCCCTGAGCCTTGGGGAGGCACAGCCAGCACCAGCAGAGCAGAGGTGGGGACACACCTGGGCAGTGCTGGGGCTCTGGCAGCTGCAGCCCCCGTCACCCACTCCACATCGCTGCGCTGCAGCCCTCACTGGCACTGCCACCACCTCAGGCTTCCTCCAGGACTGCCCAGGGACTCGGGATGTGCCTCTGCCAATAGCACAGCGTCTAATCCATTTTGCCTGGTGCACGCTCACAGACTTGATTAATGTCTGCAATGAGCTCCATCCATCATCGGGGAGTAAAGGAGATTAACTCTGCAACACGCCTGCCTTGCGTTGATCCCATTCTCCAGGCCTCCTGATTAATGGCGAGGCCGCCTTATCTGCCAGGCCAGGAAACATGAATATCCGGGTTGCCCGTGGATGGAGGGAAGCTGTGGGAGCTCGGGAGCAGACGGGGCAGTGCCGGCACAACCACAGCACGCTCTGCCATCGGGGCCACGCTGCTGCACCTCTGCTCCCCACGCTGCCAGCTCTGCTCCCTCCATCCCCACTGCTCCCTCCATCCCCACTGCTCCCTCCATCCCCACTGCTCCCTCCATCCCCACTGCTCTCTCCATCCCCACTGCTCCCTCTCTCCCTTCCTCCTGGCCCTTCCCAGCCACGCTAACAGGGATGGCTGGAAGGAGAGCAGCAGTTGGAGCGCTGATGCATCCGTGCAGGAATGCACGGAAACCAAAGTGTGGGGCTCCATTTTCCCTCGATGGGTCAGCAGGGAAGATGTCATTCCCCATCCATTGAGGGAATTTGGATGAGTTGATTTGGAGGCCTGGAATAACCCAGGCAAATCCTCTCCTGGGGGTGGGGGCGAGGCTGCAGCTGACCGGTGCTGTGGAGAGCGGCCGCTCGGCCGAGCGCTTCCCGGGAGGACACGCGTGTAAAGTGGATGCAGGGAATTAGCTGTGCCATCTGGATGGGCTCCAGCTCCTGCCCCTGGCTCGCTGCTGATGCTTCATTAACAGCTCCCTCCTTTCAGCTCCATCTCCTCGGCTTCTGCTGCGATCAGCTGGGCTGGAGTTTTGTTGTCTTGGGTTTTTTCCAAGTGGAAATTATTTCTCATTTCTTTTAACAATCAGGACAGAGAGAAAGAGACAGGAGAGGAAGGAATTTCTAGGAGATGAAAGGGCAGGATTAAGGACACGGCTTTCACTTTGTTATCCCTCTAGTGTGGCTAAGAAATTCCTTTCAGAAGAAGGCTTTAATTAACTCTGATTTCTGATGGGAATAAATCCTGGACGTAGAGATAGGTCTGGCTTCTTGGGTCTGCTGACAACCCCAGCTGCAACCTCAGCAGCCCAGATCCGTACACACACACACATGGTCTTATACAAAACTTAGCACATTTAAAATGGCTTTGCAAAGGCACTGACTGTCACCCCAGTCTGGAAAATCGTGGTCTAAGGAAAAACCCCAGGCATTAGCAGGCCGCTGTGCACGGTGCCAGGGGAAAGACGAGCTGAGTGTGCTGAACCACGGGGCTATGGCAGCTCAAGATGTGGGAAGTGGCCTTTTGTACAGAGTAATAACCCAGGGCAGGAATCAGTAGAAATATCTCTGTTGCCTTCTAGACCAACAGCCCTTCTCACACAACAGGAAAAATCAGGGGGAGAGGAGAGAAAGACGCCCAGTGGCAAACTGGGACATTTAGAAAGCATCACAGCGATGTATCCGCATCGTCCACTGCCGCAAAACCCTCCAGGAACTGAGTCAATCAAAAATAACATTTGGGCCTGATTTTTATCCAGATGAACTATCTCCAAATATTTTAAGGCAACCAGCAAAACGGCCAGCTTCTGCTTGTTTAACCCTCCTCCTGGAACCTGCACTGATTCTGAAAGAAAGCACCATTGGAGAAAGCATTTTTTCTGTGAGCTTGACCTGCAGAACTGGGTGTGGCACCAGGTCTGTTCATCCCCACCATCACCCCGGTCACCTCCCTGTGCGCTAACTCTGTCCTGGCTCACTCAGGGTTTTTGCAGCTCAACTTTCTGTGTAGATCTGGGCATGAAAGATGAACAATCCACACAGGTTTCCAGAGGAAGCCTCGCCCCCGGTTTACACAACACCACAACTCCTGCCGGGAAGCATCACAGCAAGTCCCTCTGAAAATCACATTTACCTTTTCCTGAGCCACGTTAAACAGGGAGCTCACACTGAACCCACACCTTTCTCCTCTCCCGTCTTTCCAACTAATGAACTCCCAGCTGATAACAAATGCTGGCTGCTGTTGCTGGAGCATCTGCCTCTGCTCTCAGTGTTTAACAGCCCAAGAGGCAAAGCGCTTTGCTGATTATTGTTTTCACAAGTGAGCATCATTTTACTTTTTCATTATCATTTTAAAAGGTTCCCACCTCTTCCAGTGCCCTGAGCCACTGCCTCCAACCCCAGCAGATGCCTCTGTGCCCTGCAGTGCCACGGGGAACATATGGTTGGTTTCCCTGGGGGGAAGTGCAGAGGAAAGGAACATCTGGCTGCTCCAGTGACCCAGCTGCTGAGGTGAGCAGAGCTTTTCCTGGGGCCTGCAGGTTTGTATCAGGAGGATTTCCCATCCCATGCTACCACTGCTAACAGCCCCCTCAACACAAGGCTTTGGTCTCCCTTGGGATTTAATTCCTTATTAATTTTACAGATTTTGTGCTTGTTCACATCTTCTGCAAACTAAAAATTTCCTCTGACATGCTGTATCAAATGTTTTACTGGACTTCAAGCAGATTCAAAAATCAACTTTCCTCCCCCCCTGCCCCTTCTCAGGACTAGGCAGCAGGATTGCAGTCTCTGGTTATAAAACACTACTTTTTTTATTAGCTCTCTCATAAATCCTTACACTTGGATTTGCAATTTCATGTGACAGCTCTTTCCAGACACCGAATGGAGTTTATCTTGTTTCCTTGACTTGAACCTCTCAGGATTCTCCCTTTTTCTTCATCTGGGATCTGTAATTTCCATTTCCAAGCTTAACAACATCCTAATTCTCATTGAAAAGAAGGACAGCATAGCACTCATTTTGGGCTGGGCAGACACCTGTTCTTGGTCATCAATCTTCCACATCAATCCTTCTGCTCCATCTCCTCTTGAGCTCCACGAGCAGCTATCCACAAGCCACGGATCCAAACCAAAACAATTCCCCCCTCCAGTTCAGACTCAGAAGGAATTCAGGTTACAGCTGCCTTCTCCTTGTGCCTGCTCTTGTAAAAGTGAATCAGTACTAACAATAAATACATACCCTGAGGCAGGTTTGTCTCCCTGAGGGTTCCTGTCCAACTCAAGATGTGCTGGCAGCTTCTTATCTCCGAGAAGACAATGGGATCTGCCCGTTTCACCAAGCACACATCCACATCCCTGACCTCAGCACATGGGCTGACCCGGCCCTGGAGCCCACCAGCCTCTCACAGGGCAAGTCCTGCTTAGCCCCTTGTTATTTTTGGCTGTGCCTTTGTCTCTGAGATCCTCTAACCTTCAGCAATGAAAACAAAACCGCAGAAGGTGCTGCCCTGGCCTTTGGCTCGCTGAAGGCTTAAACCTCAAATTAGCAGTGTGGGACTGGAATGAGCCAGACAGCTTGGATCTGTCATTTCAAGGGCAGGAAGCTTCGGGGAGAGAGGAGCTCATCATCTGGTTTCAGATAAATGCCCAGGTTGTGTTAGTTAATTAGGAATCCAGCACAGATAACAGAAGAGCTGAGATGACCATTTAGCTGAAGAATTCCTGTAAAGCCACATGTGGCTATCGAGCAGCTGAAAAAGGGAATTCACCTGCTGCTTTCATTAGAGATGCTCGTGTCTAAGAGAAAGCAGAGCCTGGGAGTTGGGAAATCAGGAGTTTGCTCATGGCTCAGGCTCCTCGTTCGTTAGCACAAGCTCGGGGCAGAGCTGGATCACACAGGAGCACCGACCTGAATCAAGTCAGGCACCAACACAACATCAGCTTCTTTCCAACCTGCCAGACATTACAAACAGCTGTGCACATCTGGATCAATGCAGCAGCACCTGAGTCACCACCAAGCTGCCTTCACAGACCTGCTCCTCCAAACATTTGAGCTTTCTGTGTTTAGTTTGTTTTTTTAACCAGATCATTACATTCAGTACACATCCCTCTGTGAAGATGTAAAAGTTGTGCTGAGATAGACATTGCAGGAAGATGGATAAGATGTTGCCTAAGCCAGGGCTGTTGTAGAGAGAATTGCTGTCAATTTTTGATCTCAAGCTCAGCATGTGGCTTTAAGGAAATTATTTAAGTTTGCTATCACTTCTCATCTACAGGGAAGGAAAATGTTGTGTGGCAAAGACCCACTTTCCAGAATCAATCAAAGGAGATAAAATGAAACAGCAATTGCAAACTGCTTTACCAATCTTGCCTGGAAAGAAAGGAGACTGATTTGCAGCTATCAGACAAAGACAGCACTCAGCCAGAGTGGAGGGTTGATGCACCATGTCTAACACATCCTGAGTGAGATCATCCCTATCCCTAGGCCACTACAAAGACAAAACTTCACCCATTAGGCTACTTGATCAATATAATCACAGTCAAAGAGCTAAGCAATAAAAATACAGAGGCCCATTCTGTAAGTCTGGAGTTGCGAGTAAAGAGAGCAGTGAGTTCGAGGGGAGGATTTGCAACTTGGCTCTTAATGACGGCTCCTCTCTCCAGAGTGCAAATCAGAGCAGCAGCCAGGTGCTAAATAAATATTTAGCAAATGAGAAAGTCTCTATTTAATGAGAAATTATTTGGTAAAACCAGCTGGGGAAATGGTTTCAGTAGCACGGTAACAGAAGCTGGCGCTGCTCTCTGCCCCACGGGATGCTGCGGTTCCACTCGTGTTGCGTAAGTCAGGATCTCCAGCTGGGACAGGCACAGGAAATTACTGAAATGCAAGAGCCTTTCAGGGTTAGACCGCTGTTAGACCGGCCAGATTCATTCCCTGGTTGCAGAATTTGCCCAGCAGCAGCTTTGGATGATTACTATCTTTCTTCATAACAGCGACGTTGCAGACAGGACGGTCTAAGTGTAGTGGCGATGCCAAGTTTGTAGGAAGAAGTAATTTTTCTTTCTTTTATGTTCAAGGGCTGAGCTCCATTTCCTCACTTTTATCTACATCATTAGGCTGTCGAGATGGCAGTTCCCTGCCTAAATGTTAATTACTATATCTCTCCTTTAAGAGGTGTTTTCAAGGGGTTAGTGCCTCACTCCTCCTTGTAATTACACGCAGTGGTTAGTACAACTCATCGGCTGTATCCCAAGGTCCCCTGAGAGCTCATCCCTGCTACAGTTTCCAGTAGATGAACACTCACAGAACCAGTCCTTCAGAGAGCTGCTGTCTTCAAGTGTTCAGCCAGATGATGAGCTGATTACTGAGCCTGCTCCCGCTGCCGACGGCGAGCTCTGTGCACAGACAGGCTGTGCATCACCAGTTGCTGCAGTTAATATTCCTCCCTTCTCTCTATCCCTTCAACTCGGCAAAACTCTGTACAACCAGTCCCTCCCTTGGGCAAGAACTTCCAGATTATTGACAGAGCAAAAAAAAGGAAAAAATAAAAAAAAAAACCCGTGTCAAAGCCTGAATATAAAAGCCCGGTGATAAAGCAGTGACACAGAAATGGTGGTGAGGCAGATCTCAGGTGTTGAGCATGGCTTTGTCATGTCAGGGACAGAGATGCTGTGGGTTTTAATGCCTCTACAGCTGAGAAGAAGGAATTACAGCTTCCTCGTGTATGAGGCTTTTCTAAGTGAAGAGCAATAGCTGAGATTGCAAAGTAAAACTAAAGTCGTGCTTTGGAGCAACTGCTATATTTAAATATCAGATTCTTCCTCTGAAAGCTGTAAGATACCACATTCCTCTCCAGGAAAAGTGAGTAGGAGCTTGTCTGCACAGGGAAAATGTTTGGAATAGCAACTGCTTACCAGTTTCACACGCAAACACTCCTAATCCATACTTTGAGCCTGGATAAAACTAAATTATCTGAGGCACACTCTGCAGAGGACAGCATCCTGTTCACAGCACTCCAACACCCAAAACAAACCACTGTCTGCTTTGCAGCTGTAACCCCACACAGATGAACACTAACATTCACCCAAGATGTGAAGGAAAGAATTTTTAAAGAAAATATTAACTGAGAAACACCACTTTTTCACAAGTTGTACATGTTTAAAACTTAGATACCACAGATACCTGCCATGGAAAAAAAACTCACAGGCAAATCACGGAGGCAACTCCAGAGGCTCAACAAAAACCTTACAGCAGAGCAGACAAATTTGCTTCAGCCTGTCTCTGATTTCTAAGAGCTTCAGAGCCAGGGAAAACCTGGTTTCTGTCTGCTGCTGGTCCACTAGAGGACAACCTAATAATGACAAACTCCTTTGGGTTACACAAAAATGGCCCATACTGAAAACGCTGCTGCCAAACCTGGCTTCCAGCACATGCTGGGATTGCTGCTCTCTGTGTGCTGGGCCTCCCTTTGACCGGTGCAGATTGATTCCTACAGACTTACCAAGCTCTAAAAAGTGTCTCCTGCAGCTGATGCCAGCCTTTGCAACTACAGAAAGAGAGACAGAAGCAAGGGAGATTTCCAGATAGACACATGTCATTTTTATGAAGCAAACTAAATCCCCTGCACTGCGCTCTGCCACAGAGAAAACCCTGCCTGTTGCTGCTGGGTTTCTCACAGGTTTCTGACACAATATCATATTTTTTTTAGTGCAGGAAGTACTCCGAGGTACAGAACGATCTGTTTGCCTTGGTAACATGTGATTTATCAAATCGTAATGGAGGAATCCATCTCATGTATAAACAGTGGCCGGGAGCACAACACAATCATCAGCTCAAAGCCACAGAAAAGCACAGGCTCCTGCTCTGGCAAGGCAAAGAAAAAGAGTAAAACAGCTTCTCAAAACCCAAGGGAGTCCTTGCCTAGTATTTTTAAGGCAAATAAAAGACAAAAAAAATCTGAGCTAGCAACAGAGCTAATTTCTCGAGCTAGGAAGCAAATGAGCTGTGGCAAGAAAGAGAACAGCAGAAAACAGCAGAGAATTAATTACAAGTGAAGTGTCTCAGGTTAGAATTGAAGTCAGAGGGTCAGAGCAACAGTTTTCAGTGGGTAATTTGCTTCCTTAACATCCTCCAGCCTCACTGGGGCTGTGCCTATGACTCGGGGATCAAAAGTGCAATGTGTCTGTAAAGAGAAAAATACACACTAAAGGCAGATCAGAGCTACTTAAAAGGCAAAAATCTGATTCTCCTCCTGACGCCGGCGAGCGGGCTGGCTGTGACCGGGAGGGCGNGGGCGGAGGGACGGGCTGAGACCCCCGGGTCTGCGGGACCCTGCGGGCACCGCACGGCGCTCACACGGCCCAAAACAGCCGCTACCTGTTGGCTGCCAGGCAGAGAACTCCGGCAGGTCCTGGCTGCTGGGAAGGGAAGGGAAGGGAGGAACCAGCCATCTACACAGGGAAGGAAGCACAGAGAAGATGAGATAGCGCTGGACGGGGATGCAGAGATCCTCACCAGTCTCTCGTTTTNTCCTCCCTTCTCTCTATCCCTTCAACTCGGCAAAACTCTGTACAACCAGTCCCTCCCTTGGGCAAGAACTTCCAGATTATTGACAGAGCAAAAAAAAGGAAAAAATAAAAAAAAAAACCCGTGTCAAAGCCTGAATATAAAAGCCCGGTGATAAAGCAGTGACACAGAAATGGTGGTGAGGCAGATCTCAGGTGTTGAGCATGGCTTTGTCATGTCAGGGACAGAGATGCTGTGGGTTTTAATGCCTCTACAGCTGAGAAGAAGGAATTACAGCTTCCTCGTGTATGAGGCTTTTCTAAGTGAAGAGCAATAGCTGAGATTGCAAAGTAAAACTAAAGTCGTGCTTTGGAGCAACTGCTATATTTAAATATCAGATTCTTCCTCTGAAAGCTGTAAGATACCACATTCCTCTCCAGGAAAAGTGAGTAGGAGCTTGTCTGCACAGGGAAAATGTTTGGAATAGCAACTGCTTACCAGTTTCACACGCAAACACTCCTAATCCATACTTTGAGCCTGGATAAAACTAAATTATCTGAGGCACACTCTGCAGAGGACAGCATCCTGTTCACAGCACTCCAACACCCAAAACAAACCACTGTCTGCTTTGCAGCTGTAACCCCACACAGATGAACACTAACATTCACCCAAGATGTGAAGGAAAGAATTTTTAAAGAAAATATTAACTGAGAAACACCACTTTTTCACAAGTTGTACATGTTTAAAACTTAGATACCACAGATACCTGCCATGGAAAAAAAACTCACAGGCAAATCACGGAGGCAACTCCAGAGGCTCAACAAAAACCTTACAGCAGAGCAGACAAATTTGCTTCAGCCTGTCTCTGATTTCTAAGAGCTTCAGAGCCAGGGAAAACCTGGTTTCTGTCTGCTGCTGGTCCACTAGAGGACAACCTAATAATGACAAACTCCTTTGGGTTACACAAAAATGGCCCATACTGAAAACGCTGCTGCCAAACCTGGCTTCCAGCACATGCTGGGATTGCTGCTCTCTGTGTGCTGGGCCTCCCTTTGACCGGTGCAGATTGATTCCTACAGACTTACCAAGCTCTAAAAAGTGTCTCCTGCAGCTGATGCCAGCCTTTGCAACTACAGAAAGAGAGACAGAAGCAAGGGAGATTTCCAGATAGACACATGTCATTTTTATGAAGCAAACTAAATCCCCTGCACTGCGCTCTGCCACAGAGAAAACCCTGCCTGTTGCTGCTGGGTTTCTCACAGGTTTCTGACACAATATCATATTTTTTTTAGTGCAGGAAGTACTCCGAGGTACAGAACGATCTGTTTGCCTTGGTAACATGTGATTTATCAAATCGTAATGGAGGAATCCATCTCATGTATAAACAGTGGCCGGGAGCACAACACAATCATCAGCTCAAAGCCACAGAAAAGCACAGGCTCCTGCTCTGGCAAGGCAAAGAAAAAGAGTAAAACAGCTTCTCAAAACCCAAGGGAGTCCTTGCCTAGTATTTTTAAGGCAAATAAAAGACAAAAAAAATCTGAGCTAGCAACAGAGCTAATTTCTCGAGCTAGGAAGCAAATGAGCTGTGGCAAGAAAGAGAACAGCAGAAAACAGCAGAGAATTAATTACAAGTGAAGTGTCTCAGGTTAGAATTGAAGTCAGAGGGTCAGAGCAACAGTTTTCAGTGGGTAATTTGCTTCCTTAACATCCTCCAGCCTCACTGGGGCTGTGCCTATGACTCGGGGATCAAAAGTGCAATGTGTCTGTAAAGAGAAAAATACACACTAAAGGCAGATCAGAGCTACTTAAAAGGCAAAAATCTGATTCTCCTCCTGACGCCGGCGAGCGGGCTGGCTGTGACCGGGAGGGCGCGGATCCCAGCCAGCCCCTCGGGGTGTGTGTGATGTGTAGGGGCGCTGCCGCGTCGGCCCCGCTCCGCACCCCGTTCCCTCCCACCGGCGGCGGCGAGGGATGCTCGTCCCCGGCGTGTCTGCCCGAGTCAGCTGCTCCTTGATGTCAGAACCTGCTCCGGGCTCGGCGGGGCGGCAGCGGAACCCAGCGCAGCCGAGCTCAGCCGCTGCTCGCCGGCTGTGGGAGGGCTCCTTCCTCCCGCACCCCTCCGGGAAAGCGCGGGGGGCTCGGCCCGTCCCGCCGCGGAGCCGCCGGGGGAACTTGCCCAACTTTCTCCGTCCCGGGTGCCGGCCCTCGCTGCCATGGCTCCCGGCAACTCTTCCCGCAACTTCTCGGCGCCGGAGGCTCGGAACGGCTCAGGTGAGCGGGTCTGGGGGCTCCGGGGGGCTCCGGGGGGCTCCAGAGAGCTCAGGGCTNCAGGCAGAGAACTCCGGCAGGTCCTGGCTGCTGGGAAGGGAAGGGAAGGGAGGAACCAGCCATCTACACAGGGAAGGAAGCACAGAGAAGATGAGATAGCGCTGGACGGGGATGCAGAGATCCTCACCAGTCTCTCGTTTTGTCCATGCGACCCTGTTTTCAAGTCAACAGGTTAAAGTCAGACAAGACAGTTCTCAATGGTTCAAGCTGGTGAAACTCTTCAACAGAAGGTGGTTTATATGTGGTCTTTGACTCTCTCTGTGCCAGTACAGTCCTTTAGAAATCAAAAGTGTGCCTTAGGTATTTCCTTCTGAAATGCAGTGAAGATGAAGTCTCTTACATATCAGGGTATGGCTTAGAACGACAACCACCTTAGAGAAAAAAAAATTAGCCCTGTCCTCATTCACTTCACATAGTGCAACCCCTTTGGGACTTTAAGAAAAATTATCAGTGCAGCCAAAGACCTGCAAGCAAGAACAAATCAATGCCTGAAGTAGCTGCTTAAATACAAAATCTATTCACTTGGATATGCACAAAAGCAGTGCTGAAAATTCAAATTCAATGATGTCTCAAGATGAAAGAGACTTTAGAAAAGACAGAACTTTTGAGTATTTGATAGATGTGCTCTCCTGACTCCAGTCCATAAAACACACATGAACTACAGCTTCAAATTAGAGCAGCTGATAATTCTTGCAAGTCCTGCTTGTACAGACACCATGAGGAGGACAGATGCTACAGCACTGCTCAGCCCACCTCTCACACAAAAAGCCTTCGGGCATGCACACATCCTGCCTTGAGGCCAGCTGGGCTCATTCCAAACCTTACGGAACCACCACGAGCACTGTATCGATTATACAGCAGGAAAGGGACATTTTGTCCCAATTTCCAGCTAAACATGCAGCATTTATGTTTCATTCTAACAATCCTTTCCCACCACACTCAGAGTTTTTGGTTAAGAGAAAGGAGGTCAGAGCTCATAACAGCCACACGCAGAACAGCAGGACTAGAATCATCATCTTCCAGTTTCTAGTCCTCCATCTTCCAGCATTACGGAGGTTGAGATATCTTTGGATGCTCAAGAGTGTCAGCTTGCACAAGGGTGCTGATGGCTGCAGGTTATCTACTAAAAACCACATAACAGAGAATATTTCCTTGCATTAATGGGTCACCAGGAGGAACAGGGATCACTTAAACCCCCAGAAATGGTCTGGACAAGGCTTTTTTGTCTTATCAGCTAAGCCTGGCTTCCACCTTCAGGCCCCTGCTAGTTCTGTGCCTCACTGGTTGCTTTCCAACACCTGCAGAGAGGCTTCCCAATAAAATGGCGCAGGAACTGCTTTTTTAGGTTCTGGCATTGGCCTTAGACTTGTTCATGCCTAAGCTGGCTGCTTCCTAACGCCAGAACCGAGCCAGCAGCAGCTCATATGACCCACTTCTAAGAGCACGGAAATATGGCACACACATTTCCAGCCACAGCCCAGCAGTGTAGCCCCAGTTATCTTGCCAATTCCGTCAAAACTTCTCTGTCACACCGAAGCAAATGTGGAGAAGTTTGTACTCAAGAATTCCAGAGGTCAAAGTCAGCAAATACCACTTCAGCAAACAGACACCGCTTTGGCAAAGACTACACCTGTAAGTATCTGTTATTTCACTTAATCTCATTTCCAAGATTTCCCTAGGTTCTGTTGGAGGAGGCTTCCCCACTTCTGCTGCTAAGGAGATGGAACAGTTCAGTGACAGAAAGCATTTCCAATTAACAGCACATTGAATCATCTGCAATTCAATGAAAGGCAGCCTCGGCTGAGGGGCTGTCACATATAACAGCCACATAAGTAACTCGCACAAAACCATTTCCTAGAAAAAAAACCCGCCAGGTCCCATAGGAGAGGAGTAATGAGATGAAATGAGATTTGCCTCATCTAAGAAGGGCTGTTTCAGACTTCAGCACACGGGAACCCTGCAGAACAGAGAGCACCACCATCACTGCCTTCGACACCTCCTCTTTGTGGCTTCAAAATGTGATTTTTACATCCAGGTGAGGGACAAGGCCAATGTGAACTTGATTATGTTTGGGGGTCCCACCCCAAAGAGCAACAGTCAAGCATTGGTGTGGATAAGCAAAGTGTTATCAGGAAAGAATTTTGCCTTGGAAATCCACCCACATCCAGAACTCAAGGACAGCAGCTTTAAGCTGTTTCTCTCATAGGACAATCCCTGCTGAAGGGCCCCTCTGAAACATACTCCCAATCATTGTCTGGCCACATATTTGGATTTCTTTGTAGGAAAGAAACTAGGGAAAGGGAGAGAGGCAGGGAAGGAGGACGGAAAGGAGAACGTTCTCTGGCCTAACCTTGACAAGAGAACAGGGACGGAGCCAGGGTACAGCCCCAGATCTCACCATACAGATAAGCATGAGCTGTCTGCCTGCATGGTCAATAAACTCTGTGTCTCATACCACACAAGATAAACTACCCAACAGATGATCTGAAGCATTCTGACAGCAGCTTGAGCACTGACTTTATTCAGATTTTGGCACCCACAGAAAGGCTTTACTTCTCTAGTGTGTGAAGCACAAGCTGCCTCACCCACTCCCCTCAAGAACAGCTAAAAACGCTTCACTCCATGGAATAAAAGTTACTCTCCATTCTGTCAGGTGCTGGTGAATGCACAGGCACGCCAGCCAGAAGTTAGTCCTTCAAAAAGGGGCTGGGGAGTTGCAGAGCAGGACAGTAGCACGCTGGGAGAGCTGAGGAAAGATTCCTACGCATAGCCAGGTTTGGGCGGCATGCTGCATGTACTGAGAGGCAGACAAAGAAGTGCCAAATCCCCAGCTAAGCCTCTCCAAGTGCTGGAAAGGGTATTAAGAATCATTCCAATCTATGTCTTTGATGGAGATGGGTCCATCTGCAGGACAGGGCGAGCACACCGAGTTGTAAGGAGGCTGTCTCTGGGTGGCACTCACTGCTCTGGTTTGTTTTGGCAGTAGCAGAGAGGCCAGCACCACACACCAACGTGATCATGCCCAGCCTCTTCAGCATCATCTGCTTCCTGGGCATCACGGGGAACCTCATTGTGATCTACACAATCGTCAAGAAGAAGAAGCTGAGGTGCAAACAGACCGTGCCCGATATTTTCATCTTCAACCTCTCCATCGTGGACCTCCTCTTCCTCTTGGGCATGCCCTTCCTCATCCACCAGCTCTTAGGCAATGGCTCGTGGTACTTTGGAGCTCCCCTGTGCACCATCATCACCGCCCTGGACACGAACAGCCAGATCACCAGCACCAACATCCTCACCGTGATGACCCTGGACCGCTACCTGGCCACCGTCTACCCCCTCAAATCCACCTACGTTCGGACGCCGTGCGTGGCGGCCCTCGTCATCTGCCTGGTGTGGCTCCTGTCCTTCCTGACCATCATTCCCGTGTGGATGTACGCAGGCCTCATGCCCCTGGAGGACGGCACCGTGCGCTGCGCCCTCCTGCTCCCCAACCCCGAGACCGACATCTACTGGTTCACCCTCTACCAGTTCATGCTGGCCTTCGCCGTGCCCCTGGTCATCATCTGCGTGGTCTATTTTAAGATCCTGCAGCACATGGCCACCACCGTGGTCCCGCTGCCCCAGAGGAGCCTGCGGGTGCGCACGAAGAAGGTCACGCGGATGGCAGTCGCCATCTGTTCCGCCTTCTTTATCTGCTGGGCTCCCTTCTACATCCTCCAGCTGGTCCACCTGGGCATCGACACCCCATCCGTGGCCTTCTTCTACGCCTACAACTTCGCCATCAGCTTGGGCTACGCCAACAGCTGCCTCAACCCCTTCCTCTACATCGCCCTCAGCGAGACCTTCAAGCGCCAGTTCTTGGTGGCCATTCGCCCCGCCAAGGAGCCCTGCCGCAACAGCAGCTCTGCCAACAACAACAGCATGACAGAGGCCAGCGTGTGCCTGAAGCTGGCTCCAGAATCCACCCAGCAGACTCAGTTTCAGGAGGACTTTTCCCCACGCTCGCTGCCCGTGACTGTGGCTGTTCACTAGGGTGCTCTGAAGGGAGGGCAGCAGAAAGCCTCTGGATCTGTGAGTTGATGGAGGAGCAGCAGCTTCAGGCGGGTCTCGGAGATGCCTGTGGACTACAAACTTCCACATCAAAAATGCAGGTGCCTCTCTTTGCCATTGCCCTGCTCCTGCACTGCTCCCAGCTAGGAGATGCTGTGTGCTGCTGCTTTTCATCCTGCACAGGAGGACTCTGCCACCGCTGGGCCCTCAAAGAGGATGAATGGAAAAGAGTGAAAGGACAGGAAGAGTATTTCCAGGGGGAATATTCACTCTACAAGAGTAAAACATCTATCAACACTGCCCAGCAATTCCTCACCTCTTGGCCCGACCAGGATTCCTAAGCAGCTTGTCAACATAGAGCTTCTTCATTCAAAACTTGAACCTTTGAACCACAATGTCATATATTTTTTTATAAGTAATCTGCAGACTTGGTTGGCTGTGCTGATATCGTAGAAGCACGCAGCAGAAAGATCTTGGGGACAGAAGTCTCACCCAGCCCTGTTGCTTGGCCTTTCAGTCCCGTCTGCCTCCAGTGTATTGTTTGGCAACCAAAACCTTTCAAGAACTGGCTCATTTTGATGCTAATCCTAAATATTTCAAGCAAAATCAGACACATAATAATCACACTGCTTCAAGGGACTGCAAAGAATTCTCAAAACTACTGCTGCTAACACCAGCTTTGTGGCTTTTCATGCCAATGAGCAGATTTTCACAGTGCTAGTTCTTCATGCTGCTCTTGTGCCTCACAGCCTGCATGGCCATTGGGGAACCCCTGGCAGAGGGTTTTAAGCAGGACTAAAAATCACAATGTGCAGAGATCTGTGGAGCGAGAAGCTGTGAAAAAGCAGCTCTGGGGAAGCAGAGTTGCTTACGCAGCTTCCTCAAAAATAACAAATGCTTTACACAAAGTTAAAAGAAGGAAAATTAAATGTCTGTGTGTTGTATATGCGGCTTTAACAGTCGGAGGTTAGGAAGTAACTCTGCTCATTATAAAGTAGAGAAAAGACAGCAGAGATCAGCTCAAAGCAGGGATTACACCGACAGCCTGTGCCGGGCTCCACAGGGACCACGCAGGCATTGTTCAACACTTTGTCAGACATGGAGGGACTGGTTACTGTAGATGGATTTAATTTAAAGAATTAAAAACATCAAACAGTCCAAAGGAATTTGTTATAGCACACTTACGGTTTCACACCACCAGCCACCCACGATATGCCCAGAACAGAATTCCACCCTTACTCAGCTCCAAAGCAAAACTGTCACCTGCACAGGATGTCCTAAGCCACACTCACACACTCACAGGTACACCAAGTGCACCCACATCACACTTGGAAGCCATTTCAGGACAGCCAATACTTCAGGTACACCCTGCAGAGAGCAGAGAGCCATTTGCTCACCTCCGGCGATCAAAGCAGTCAGGTGTGCAACACCAGCACCTTTGACACCACCAGATGCAGCACGTTGCTTTCTGAGTCACTGAAGAAACCTCAGGACAGGGTCTCTCTGTATTTTCTTCCAGGCTCTGTCAAAACCAGCACATCCAGGCTGTGACCGAGGGTAGGTTGCGGATTTTTTTGCCCGCGTTTCCCCAGCCGATAAAGCCAGACAACTTTCAAGCTTTATGGCTCAAAAATCTTTGCTCCCGTTTTCACTGCCAGGAATTTTCACCTGCTCTTTTTCATGGAGCTGCTTTGCTCTTTGGTCAGCACTCTCCCTGAAGGGCTCAGAGGGAGCAAAGGTCGAGGAGGATGTGCGCTGTGCCAGCCAGACTTGCCCTCGGGACAAGGAAAGCTATTGTGTTACCTTTCGCCCATGAGGCAGGGAAGGGAAGAACTGGCACATTTTTCTGGGAAAGGAGGTGGTAATGACTGGGTGGGTGTTTCTTCCTGTAGTGCCAGCCATAAGGAAAGTTTGAGAAGTGAAACCAGACCGAGTTATCTGGGCTCTCTGGAGAGCAGTACGTTGAAGATATTATCTTGCTTACACAGTAAAGGTGTTTATGGCTGAATGAGTCTGTTCCCATCTGAAGTGACTCGCTCTCAATGGTGTGGCCAAGCCATGTGCTAAAAACCACAGGGGCAATTGACCAAGAAGGGAGGGCACCCCAGCACCAACTGGTGCAGCATTCAAAGAGGTTTTGTGGGGCAGACCTTTCCCAGATCTCATCACACTGAAGTCAACACACCAGTCCAACACTCTCCACAGCACGGGCAGCTTCCCAGCTTGAAGTCCTGTAGATCTCACCTGTGTGAGGTGGAAAGCCACACTGGAGAGACTGGTCCCAACACCACAGACAAGGCTTCCATTTAGCCAGTGTCCCAGGAGAAGCAAGTGCCCCTTCCCACCACCCTGCAAAGGCTCACGGTTTCCATTCCCTCATGTTTCTCCTGCCTGTCCTGAGGGGGTTTCCCAGTCCAAATGTTTAAATACTGGCTGTGGGAGTCCTTCCCTTTCCATGTACCACGACAATACTCCTTGGGAAGACAAGGATGTGGACACTGTGTAGGTATTGAGAGGCTGGGACGAGAGGCACAGACAGGAAGGAAACTAGCAAAGAACACAGCCCCATATAACTTTGTCAGGTTCCCAAAATCACCCCAAAGCACAGGGCAAGATGAGCAAAAGCCTGTCCTTAGGAGCAAACCTATTGATCAAATGCCTTCAGAGGTGTCACCCTACCTAGACGATAAGGCAAGGCCTTCCAGGAGTTAACAATCTCTGTGCACCTTGCTGGGACCTCCTCCAAACATCCTATCCCTTTTCCAACTTTTTCAGAGCTGGCTTTATTCAGTCGGAGTCCATTGACATTCGGGTTTGTGTTCAGCTTCACCTCTTTGTCTCTCTCCTCTTTGTATTTATTATGTGATCTCCTGTCTCAGTGCCTTGGTTGCCAAGGGCAGAGCCTGAATAAAGGGAATTGCAAAGTAGGGAAGGGCACAGCTACTCGTGCAGGGATGGAGAGCTGCGAGGGCTGCCTGAGAAGTGCCCTGAGAAGGGCACAGAGATAAGACAGCTCATGCCCCAGCAGTCCTGCTTCCCATACACAGCCCATTTTCTATCTTGAGAGAAATCAAAGGAAATCCAGCTGAAAAACCAAGGGGAAAACACCTCCAGAGCCAAAGGGTGATAGAAAAACTATTCAATCTGGTTTTTCAGATCAACAGTCTACTATGCTTGAGGAGACAAATTTCCTCTGCTCATTTTGCCAGCACTTATCCCATGTGTTTATGAGCTGCCTTGTCAGACAGCAGGGCGACAGATGGGTTCACTCTCCAGCCCCTCCTCTTCCCCTCATTGTCCTCAGAGGTGCAAGTGAAGCCACATGTCACAGCTCTGCTCTTGATAAACTCCCACAAAAGGGCAGATGGTCCAGTTACTTTTACTCCCACTTTCCCTGCTAGTGACAAAGCCATCCTGCGCAGGTTGTGGCAGGATTCAGTTCCCTGCTCACCCTTCTCAGTTACCTCTGTTCCACTCTCCACCTCCCTGTGTCCCCACCGGCAGCAAAATAAACTCCTGCCTTCCCCCAGTCACAGCTCTGCCAAGCCATCCCTGGAGCTGAGGTCCCCGGAGCCCAGCTGGTGACATCCTTCCCTGGACACCCCTCTCCAGATGAAGTCTCTGCCCAGCTCAGCCTGCCCGGGAGAAAACATCAGCCGTGATGGAGCACACGCACGGAGGCTGCAGGGTGGGGAGGAGGGAAAGGTGGGGTGACTCACCGGCCCCTGGGACACAGCCAGAACCTGACTAATCCTGTTTCCTCAGCCCTCCCGGGCTGCTAATTGAACGCATTTCATTCAGCAGACTCACCGGTGGGAGAGGAGCCACGTGGCAGGTACGGATCGTTCCCAGCCCAGTTGCTTCTCCTAAACCCTCCTGCCACATGCAGGGACCACACAGCAGAGCCCTTCCCTGCTCGCCTCCCGTCAGCAAAGCTCCCACTGGCTCCATCCCCGCTGTGGCGCTGGGGAGGGGCAGCAAAAAGGAAACACAACCACAGGAGAGAAATAAAGGGGGAAGGATGTCTCACCTACAGCCCCATGTTCCAGTGAAGGGCTCCTCCAGCACACGAGAGCCCTCCGCTCTCCAGAATCTGCATTTACAGGGCAGCGTTTGAACAGGGAACTCGCTGCACCGCTGGGGGAAAAGCTTTGCTAAGAGATGGAGACCACAATGGCAGAAAGGCATGGGAGAGGATACCAGCTCTGAGAGCCTTTGTCCCTGCCCATGTCCCCTTTGGGAAACAGCTCCTGTGGTCATACAGGACACAATAATCGTTCCTCTCACATCTTTCTGCCAGTAGGGCTGCCTGGGCTGTGGAAAGCACAGCTCCTGCTGTCCCAGCCTGGCTCAGGGAGAGAGAGCAGCAGCACTGGCTCCTCCCAGAGGGTAGAGCTGGGCTTCAACAACTCCAGCGTCACCCTTGAGAAGTGGCTTCGTGTCACAGTTGCAGCTGAGCTGGGGTGAAACCAGGCTGACTCCTGTCACAGCTTCAGCGTGAGACGTGGCACAGAGCGGTGCTTCCAGAGGCACCGCGGGACGTGCTGAGGACATGCGTATCAGCAAAGCTATCAGGGTGTGACCTCAGTACCTCTCACCATCTCTAAATACTGCTGGAGTCAGGTCCACGCTCCCTGGGGCCCAGCCTTTGGAGGAAGTCCTCCCTCCTCTGCTCTTCCAAAGCCAAGTCATTGCTGAACAGCACAAGCAATGCTGAAAGCTCAAAGCCTCGTCGTGCAGGTCCACACAGGGTCAGTCAGAGAGAAATGAGAGCCAGGTTCTGCCCATCACACCAGGGTGAGTTGATACCACAGCAGCGAGGGGGGTTTAGCACACCAGGGAGCAGATCCTACCCCAGGCACCAACTGCAGCACCTCCAGCACTGCATTGCAATAGGATCTGCAGGGTCTGGATCCACAGAAATGCATTTGGAGCAATGATTTTTCCAAGCTTCAGTTAAACCAAAACCAGGGCGTGTCCCTGTTTAAGATTTAAACCTTATTTCGTCCACTTAGAGCTGAGTTAACAGATGAGTCAGCCCTTCCCTCCAACCTGTGCTCTCGTGTCCCCTGCAGGTTTCCACTCAGAGTAGGCAGCCTAAGAGTCAGTGACATAAGTTTAATTATTTTGGTGTTTAGTTACTATTCAGTTGCATTTGCTAAGTCTGGAGGAGCTCTTACAATTATCTTCCTACACATGCTGCTGTAAGCACAGCAGCTTGGAAACACCAGGCTGCCATTCCCTGCTCCACCAGGCACTCCAGGAGAGAGCAGAGCTCTCCTTAGCCAGCAAGGAAGATCTGCCTCATCCAGGAGCACATCTCACACCCACAGCTCCAGGCTCCAATCCTCTACCCCCTTCTCCCACGGGGCTTGAACACAGAAAGCTAAATTCTAACATTTTCATGCACATTTTGGCACAGGGGACTCAACAGGGATAAGCAGAGGGATGTAAGCAGTGGGTGAAGTTATCACTGATGGGAGTTTCTAAAAGTTCTTGTTGACTTGCTCCCCTAGGCACTTTGCTCTTGGAGGTTCACCTTCTCCGGCAGCCAGGTCCCTCCCACCATGAAATTAAAAGGGATTGTGAAAGGAGCAGGCTGCTCACATCAGGGCTCCCTGTGCTCCTTCCTCTCTGCTCATGAATTAAGACTTAAAAACATTTTGGGGACTTAACTCCCTCCCACTTTAGTTTTTCTTAAAGATCAACTCATTACAACCACTTAGATTCCAGCTAGGATTTCAGTTTAGACCTTCAAGTGCTCTGGACTTGTACATTTGTCATGTTAGCAACACAGGAACTATTTGAGAAGAAAAATAAAAGAGTAAAATGTCACCTCTCAGAGTGAGAACAAGTCCTTTGCTTTCATTCAGATCCAGATATTTTTCCTCAGCCAACTGCTGCCGCTGCAGAAAGCACATGAACATTTGCTCCCAAGCTGTGCCAGCCACAGCCCCCAGTCAGTTCTGGGGGGCTCAGGTCTAAGAACAAACACTGGCAGCTCAATGAGAAGGGGCTCATTTGCTGTAATTAATATTCAGCCTTTCTGCAGCATGGGAAACATCGATTGTTCCGTGAGAAATAAATCATGTGTCTTTCTTGGGAGGATTTTAATGAAACCCCCCCCCGCTCTTTTCCTGACACTCTCAGGCTCAGGGTAAAAGGGAAAAAAAGAAAAGCAACATTCCAGCATCTCCCCATCAACCCTGAATCGTGTAGTGGCCCAATCAGGCTAATTAAGATGTCTCCTGTGTGCTGAGGGAGGCTTTACCCAGCAAATCCAGCCCCACTGTTCATTATATTGCCACAGCACAGCTAATTACTCCTGGCTTTAGTGGGAAGAGGAGCAGACCAGCTTTGTGTGCAGCTGGGAAAAGCGCTGTGCTGATTACAGTCAGGTTCTGCCTTTCCCTTTGGTCCTACCAGCTCTCCCGGTGCTCTGAAGGCCACAGGATGGAAGAAGAGGCTGGGCTGGGTAGTTATATTCAGAAGAAGAACATCAGAAAAATCTAAATATGCTGGAGACTCCTTTATTTTTCTCTCCGAGCTCACCCTCACACCTACATCAGCAGTTAACCAGCATGGCTGGAACGTGCTCTGGGGCCAAAGCAGCCCTCCCAGGGGTGTGGGTGCCATTCCAAAACGGGATGGCACCTGCACGTGCACATCCAGGCGGCAGCAGAGGCACTGCCAGTCCATGGGGGCACAAGGAAACGGGCCAGGGCCATGGGCAGCCTCACACCCCTTCGACCCCTTGGCCACAGGGGGAAATCCAGAGCCTCCTCTCACTCACCACTGCTTCCTCTGACATTAATGACTTGGGATTAGGGAAAAGCCAAGCCAAACAAGGTCTGAGTCATGCCAAAAGCTTCTTCTGGCTGCTTAAGAGTAGAGTTTGACATCGCAGGGATCTGATTTCACCACCAAAATGAGCTGCTAAGAAGGAAAGCTGACATGTTGCTGTCTTCTAGTTCCTGAGTCTAAAAATTTCAGATGTTTTACATGTATTTATGACCGAAACCTCAGATGAAGGCTGGAGACAGGAGAATAATGAGGATCATTTTTCCTTGGAAAGTGTGGGGTTTTGTCTCAGATAAAATCTACAGTACTGCTGAGAAAAGCAACTGCTTATCTTGACTGTCCTTTAGTAGAGGAAAGGAAAGCAGGAGAGAGCAGTGGGTGGCTCAAGAAAAGACAAAGCCACCAGAGACAGACCAAAGCTGCTGAGGAGCAGCAGCTGAGCCTTGATGTGTTAAAGACAGCACATAACCTCCATTCCTCTAATCTCCCCCAATCGCCTCATGGTCCTAATTCTTTAAAACATGCTTATTTTAAAAGCTGCAAGGATCTCAGATCCATCCCATGGGCTGGGGGAGGTGGCCCAGCAGTGAGTGCTGCTTCAGGTGAGTACAAGACAGGGTGGCATGCAGCTGATGTACAGAACTGCTCACAGAAAACAAATCCCAGCAGTGAGGAGCTGGGATACCTCGATCTGGGATACCTGGATCTGCCAGCTGTGCTTTCCAGGAGTGTTTAATCCCTCCTTTAAAGAGGAATAGGATAACTTCTGAGGATATCAAGTTTTAAGCAAATTCCACTCTTCCTTCAGCCTGCTCCTTCCTTGCCTTGATGATGAGCTAGGAAAGGGCAGTGTTACTCAAACTGGGTTTGGCTTGTAAATCCTACACTGGAGGAATCTGGGATAGCACTGACAGGGGTGAGGGGACAAGAGCTGGCACCTGGTTGTGTCATCTGCAAAAAGTTGGACAATTTCATCAAATAACAAGGACTGAGATATCTTTAAACAAGATCCATGACCAAGGGTGATAATACAGTGAGTAGGAAGGAAAACAGATGGAGAGAAGATCTAAAGACTTGGCAAAGAGACCAGTTAGCACTGTTTGTGCCACTTGGGGAGTGGAAATAGTCACAAGAAGTGAGCAGCACCCCTGGGAGGATTGTTCTGAGCTCCATTAGGAGCAATGGGGACTGGACACTCAGAGAGCACTGACAATTCCAGAGAAAGGCAATTTCAGCACTGAGGAAAGGGTAGTCAAAGGGAAACAATCTTCTTGTTCTTTATAAAAGAAAGAATTTGTTAGGTTTCTTCTTTTTAAATATCCAGAAGTTAGCTCCTGCTACTTTCTCTTAGGGAAGAAAATAAAAAAAACCCAAAAACCTCACAGCCAATTCCAAGCCCTTCAAGCACACTCTGAGAATAGAATTATTGATCTGTTTAAAACCAGAGGCAAGTTTTACCAAAATCTATTGCACTCTGATTGCCTTGTTATTGTCTCTGCCAGGACAGTTGATTTTGGCTGTTTATAATTCTTCAGTCCAACTGGCACCGAGGTTTCAGGACCTGTCCAAGCTGCCCCCCAGGCATTCCCTGGCCACGCTGCTGCCAAAACACCTCACACAGCAAAGTAAACCCAACAAAGCACAAAGTGTCAGCAAGGGGATGCTGGCAACACAACCACCTAGCACAGGAATGGAACATCCTTCCTGAGCCTGTACGAGTTTCTGGTCTGCACATTTTCATTTCTTCCCTGACAGACAAAAATACTTCAACTGGTCAGAGCAAAGCTGGTGCTTAGAGCATCTCTGCTGAGATCCTGCAGAACTTGGGTGCTTGAACAGAGTGAAAACTTCCTTCTCTGTCCTGGACTTAGGAGAGGTCTCTGCCCTCATACACATCTACACAAAAGCAGTTGCCAGCCTTTTTTGGGTTGAGTGTGAAAGGAACATCTGCATCCCCTGAGGGCTGGCACACACCTGGCTGGGTTGTTTTCATAACCATCTTTCAGGGTCAAGCAGGGAAATTATTTCAGCAAAGCTTCCTTTTCTTCTGGGGATTTATTATTGATGTTTCTATGGTTCCCATCTTCAGCTCAGGCCTCAAAAGTAAGCAGCACTGTGGTGTGCAAATTGAGGGAATTTTCCAGTTGCAAACCCATAGCACAAAAGGAGTTTGGCTCTGTATACAAAAACATACCCGGTTTTTATTTATTATATTTGTGTGGAGGGACAAGTTCTCGTTGTGCCATACAGCCTTCAAATCATCAGCACTTAAAACACACCAGTCAATAAACCTTATTTAATTTAAGATCCGAATTAATTTCCACTGAACAAATGACTTGTACAGCTTTTTGTCCCTATTGCAACATCAGTTTTAAAAAATCAACTCACACATTTGATTTTCTGTGAAGTCAGAAACAGATTTAAGCCTGCTCTGATGTACAGTAACAGATCCAGAATGGAGCAAATCAATACCTTTTGAATGGATTTGCCTGCAGCTGTGCTCACACCTTTATTTACTTCCTCCAAAATTCTGGGTTTATTTACATTGCTTGGATAAGCTGGAGCCTGGGCTTATTCTTCTAGGTGTGTAGGTAAGAACTGTCCCTGCTGTTCACGCACAGTTGGGTCAATATAAGAGAAGGATTAAACACGATGTTTTATTATGAGCACAACTGTGCACACACAGGCCCATCACACAGTGGCACAGAGTGTTTAACAAACCCGAAATGCATGTGAAACTGCTCTAAATGCAGTGATTATTCAGATAGTCACATAGAGGGTGTCCTCACAGGGGAGGCAGATCTGAATAGCTACAGCACAATTACAACCCTACCATTACTCTGGATAATTTGCTAGCAGACACGCTAGACTCCCCCAGCACACAACACAGCCTCAGAGCCAGAGATCCATAAGCCAATTTACATGGAAAATTAGGAGGTGTCAGAAGAGGCAGAACTAGACAGGTCTCAAGGATATTAATTCCTGCTGCCTTAGCCTTGAGCTTTCAACGTATCATTAATTTGAGATTATTGATGCTATGCTGTCGTCGATGCTGTGAAAAGGGGGAATACTTCACTCATGCTGTGCTGGGTGAAGATAAAACCAGCTGCATGTGCAGGTCAGAGCACTTGCAGCCCAGGCACAGCGAGTCCCACAGGGAACAGGGATCAACCCCAGCTCCCAGAGCTCACCCCCAGACCCCAATGCAGCAATGAGAGATGACAAACGACACCAAGATACTTCCACAAAGAGCTGCTCATATCAAAGCTTGGCCAGCACCACCCTCTTCCTATTTTTCCCTCCTCTCAGGCTCCCTGAGCAAGGCTGTAGGCACCAAGGCTGGGATAACTTTGCTCTGGAGCACACCTCCCTCCCAGCACTGTCAATCAGTTTGATGCAGAGCGGTGTACAGCACACCCAGCACCACCCCACTCTAGTTCACTGTCTCCGAATTTATGGTACATCTGCAAGCAATTTGCTCTGGGACAATGAAGTCCCAATTAATTTGCAGCTGGGTGCAGTTACATCAATAACAAAGTGGGTAAGGGATGCAAACTAGCAGTGCCTGCACAGAGCATATTAACCATCCTTTTAGGCAGAGAAGCACGCAGCAACGAGCCCATGGCTGCACCAGTGAGTCATTACAGGAGAGAACAGAGTCCCCTTTCAATGCTGTTATCAAGTTTTAGCTCTTCCCACAAGCTGGGGCTTCACAAAAAGCCAGGGCAGCAAAGGGTTCCGTTCTGTTGGATTTAACAAACACAGCTGTGAGATGCTGGGCTTTGGTCACACTGCTTCCCACACCTCCAGCCCGCAGCTGAAGAGTTCCCCAAGCTGTGACCCCCTCTGTGCATCACTCAGCGAGCCAGGGCTCTGCTTCCCTGACTGGGAGGCAGCTCACCTCCACAAGAAGGGCTGTGCAAGCTCACCTCAGTGCCAAGTGCCCCCACCCTGCCCAAGAAGCAGCATTTGCTGGTTTTAATACAGACCTCTAGGGTTTGTTTTTTCCCCTCCTCTCCTTTTCCAAGCAAAGGCTGAGAGCCCGGAGGATCATTCTATCTCATTGGTGTGTCACACACAGCAATTCCCATCCTGGATCCCCTGTTCTGGCCTTTTGGGCACGATCACAGTAGCACTTGTTCCAGTTCATGCCTGCAGTGCTGCAGACCCCAGGGATTCAGGGACATCAGCCTCGACACAAGCTATAACCCAGTAACACAGGCAGCATCTTCCTCCCCCACAGTGTGGGGAATCAGCCTTCCAGGGGCTGCAAGGATGAATGGCAGCAGGTTCCCAGCTCTCCAAATCCCTGGAGGCTGCCTGTGGGGTCTTCCCCCACTCACCACCCTACAACCACCAGTCATTTTGGGCTCTTCTCCTTGATTCTTGGTGCTGGTGTGATGGGATTTTAACCTTCTGGCCACTCAACTCTGCCATTACAGGTTCAGCATCAGCAGGGTCTGTGCTGGGCATGACAAATCTCTCCCCAGGATCTCCTATCATTTCCTCCACCTCGAGAGGGAAGCTGCCTCTGAAGAACAAGGCAGCAGCAGCTAAAAATCAAAGCAGACAGCTGGACCAGGACTAGGACCACATGGCCACGCACGCTGCTGCTGGAGGCAGTGCTGCTCCAGTGCCTTCACACTGAATTCACACCCACCTTGTTAATAAGACCTTTGGAGACAGACCATGAAATTGCATTAAATTAAATACCAGGACAGACTACCACAGCAGAGGCTCTTCCTCCCAGGAGCCTGAATGCATTTTAACTCAAAATTAAGAGGACAGGTGAGGGGAAATGTTGTATTTTCCCATTAGCATTTATCCACTTCTCATAAAAAACAGTAGGCAACAGCTCCAGAAATTAATTTCTCTTGTGAGTTGAAGTGGGGGAGGAGAAGCAGCCTGGCAGTGCTGCTGCAGACCAGTGGAGGGGGAGAGGGCCTCAGCAGCTACTTCAGCCTTCCTGCTGAAATAAAGACCCTGCTTAGCTGTAGCTCCTCATCCAGTTTTAACCTTGCAAGAAGGCAACAAGCTCTGATCTCTCTGTCGACACCCCAAGCCCTAGCCTGCCAAACCAGCTGTCCTTGCAGCAAGGCCCAAATACATCCTCCCAAATCTCTATTTCAACCTACAGCTTTTTCAAGAGACTTCAATTCATGTAAAGGCACAATTAAAGCTCAACCTTTCATGTTCTTTATCCTTAAAGAGCTGCAAAACTGGAAAGTCCTTCACAGCTGAGCAAGACCAGGTCATCCTGCATTAAAGATTGGGCAACAGATCTGCATTTGTGTAGTGGTTAAAGCTAAATATTAATTAGCACATGCTGAACCCAACCCAGGCCCGTCCCTAGCTTGCTAAGCAGCCACACAAGATAGATATTGGATAACTTTCAGCAGCACCTGCTGAGATTTCTGTGGAAGGACGCCCAAATGATTTGAAATTTAAAGTTCAATTCAGCCCTCTCTCCGTGCTCCAAGTGGGGGGAAGCACTTCCCAGCACCAGAAGCCTCATGACTCAGGTGTGAATCACCAGCACCAAGGCTGGCACATGAAGCAGTGTTGATGCACGGTCACTCTGGCAGCCTGCTGGGCCCCTGCAGCCCACAGCTCCTCCTTTCACCCTCTGGGTCACAGGGACTGAGGTATTTTTAGTGCAGCCAGTGTTTTCTAAACAAGAAATGGCACTTTCCCCCTGAATTACTGTGCGTGGTGGCAGAGCAGGGGGCTGGTGCCTTGAGCAGTGGTGAGGAGCAGGAGCAAAGGGAGTCCAAAGGGATGAATCAGGCAGAGCAGTGAGGATCGGAGGAGCTGGCAGAGAATTGCACAACTTTGGGGATGCCTTTTGCTGCTGAGGCCAGCCTAGGCCATGTGCTGATCCTGCAGCAGGGACCCTGCTCTGGGTGCTCACAACAGCTCACTTTACCCGTTCAGATCCAGCTGGAGATTCTCACTTCTCCCTATGGAGACCTCAAGCGGCAAAAAGCAAATCCAAGAAGTTTGGACTAAGGAAACAGCCAGCAGTGCTCTTCCCAGCAGCTGTGCAGGTTGGCAGTGGCTCATGACCCCTTTGGGGGTCACAGTGATGCTGTCACCATGGAGTGGTGACTCTCCAGCATGTCACTGACAGATGGTGGGACAGGGTTCTGGAGGTCGTCCCTCTCTGGCACTGAGGTAGACAAACTGTTCCCAGACTGGAGGCAAAATGATCCAGTTTTCCAAGCACACTGGAGTGTGAAGGACTGCCAGCACTCAGTAACAGGATCCCTTATCCTATTAGGCAAGCTACATCCTAGGGAAGTAACAGCATTATTTCACTTGGACAGGATGAGGGTAAAATGGGCTCATCCAAAGCAAAGACTCCTGAGCTCACTTTGCAAGATTTAATTCTCTATATTGCCCTCCAGAAATTGATACTAACTAAACCCTGTCAGTCACACAGTAAACAATTCCGGCTTTGTAGGTCGATCAAGAGCAGTTTTGTGAGCAGATGACATGTGAGATGGAGTATGTTTTAGTTATTTTTGCTAAGTGGGAGATATCCTTTGGCTTCCAGGCCAAAAGCATTTTTATTTCAAAAGGCAGATAAGCTGTTTCCAGAGTTCATTACTCTCACAAGCTTTTCTTTCAGGAAACATAGTCTATTCAAGATGGAAAATAAATTCCTTGTGTGAGACAGGGAGAAGCCATTCAAGGATCTGCTCACTTTAAATGGAGGCACTTCAGAAGGCAGCAACCACTTCCAGAGCACCGCAACATCTCTGTAAATTGGGAAACTTACATTTTAAGGATACTTAATGGTCTGCAGCAGCTAAATAGCTTGTTCACATCCAACCTGGGAGGACTTATTCAGTTCCACTTCTGCAACAGAACCATTCCACCTTCTGTGAGGAAAAAAGAAAAAAAAAAAAAAAAAAATCAGCCTCCACTCACACACAGGCAACAAAGCAAGTTCCCCAAACCTTGTCCCACCACGCCAGGAGCCTGGCTCAGAGTCCCTTGCCCCCATGGAGCCATGTCCCCACCACAGAGCAGGAGCTTTGGACTCACAGTCATCCCTGCTCAGGTCACAGTGATTCACCTGGCTCAGGAAAACTCTGCTGAGCCATGGACACACACTGGGACCCAGCCCAGCTGTGATGGGAAGCTGGGCCAGCTGAGCTCCAGTGTCTCTTTTGCTTGGAATTAAATCCGCTCTTCCAGCAAAGTTACAGGCAAAGCTTGTGACTTCCATAAAGACAAGTCTAAGAGAAGGAATCAGATGGAACAAGGCAGCAGACAGAAAGATGCCATTCACATCTTCTCCTCCCAGGAATCCAAGAGACCTCTCCCATGCCTCTAGGAGTTTGGAGCTTCTTGGGTTTGGATCCCGACCCCTCCAGAGCTGTCAGGGCTCCCACACAGTCAGGAAAAGGGTCATTGTCCTGGCAGGCACATCTGCAATCACATGGACCCACAGCCCAGCACCTCCACTGAGCACAGGCTGGAACAAACACGAGGGCAGGAGCCACACAATACCTTGGCAGCCTTCAGAAAAACCCAAACTAATCAGCAAATCTCTTTGCTTTAATCATGTGCACCGGAGGCCAGAGCAGCACAGAGGTATCTCATTAAAACTGACCTATCTGCCCTGGAAAATACATCTCATCCCCTTCAGTGCGGGGACAGAGCGAGACAAAGGGAACAGGGATGGGTTCCCTGCTTTGTCCCTGCCCAGCACTGAGGCTTCCACTCCATTACAGGAGAGCTCAGCCTCGTCTGCACACAGGCAAACCTCAAAGAGAACAAAGTATTTAAATGGAACCAGCTTTTATAGCCAAAGAGAAGATGAATTCCTGCTTGTTTTCAGGATTGCAATTTTCTCCCCACGCTGCAGAGGATGCGAACAAACGAGCAGGGAATGAAAAGGATTAATGAATGAAAGGGTGGGAGCTGGGCTCCCAGCTGCACGGAGAACAGGGGGGCACCCACCACAGCGGGACTGCCAGGGAGAGAGAACCAGTATGGCCAGTGCTCAGCACCACAGACATCCCTGGGACCCCCTGCTCAAACGGGGATGGATTAACAGTCATCTCTGAAAGGATTCACTTAAGGGGAAATCAAACAAAAGGAAAGGTAGGAAGGGTTTAAAGTTTAGATCAACGACTCATGGCATAGGAAGGGCTGCTTTTATAGAAGCATTGAATTTCCAGCTGCTGACACCACCAGCAGCTTTTGTCCTCTTTAAATGGTAGACCCACCCACGTGACAGTAGTTTCCTCCTCATGTCTTAAAAGATGCAGAAAAACCAAAAAGGCATTTGGTATTTACTGAGGAATTTATACCAAGCATTGCTCATTTGAGACCTATTGACTCTCCCAGCTGGATCAGAGAGATGCAGCCCTGTGAAGGCTGCAAAACAAGCAAAAATTAAATCTTCTTTTTCCCTTATTCTCAAGCTATTTTAACTCAAGTCCAACATCAGGAGATTAGAGGCAAAGTTTGGGATTAGGATTAGTTTTCAGCCTGGTGCCTGAGCTGCTCTGCTTCACATGGAAAGTTGGTTTCTGATGTTGATGGCTCCCAATAAATTGAATGAACTCACCCTTTGCTCTCAGTGCTCCAAAATTAATCTTTGCTTTGGCTTCCCAGTGCCTGGGGATGATGAGACACATAAAGCCACATTAAAGCCACCACGGTTTGTTTTGGTGGGAGAAGTGACACTGCCTACTAAATCCAAAGAGCTGGCATTTACCCACCGTGCTACTATAATGTATGGCTTAATTTAAAGGCAAGATCAATTTGCAGATTAATTATTATAGCCTGTGACTGGTTGAGCTTGTAATAAATCACCTGGGTGAGAAATTGCACAGCAATTAACTGATTGTACATTGAGCATGTAAACGTTGGTAAAGAGGTGTCACCTAATGGAGACTGATGTTGGGAACTGCAGGCTGCAGCCAGCAGAAGAAAGTCACAGTGCAAACCAGGTCAGAGGAGTGGGTGGCAAACAAAACCAGAGGCCAAAACACTTAAAACCAAAACACTTCAAATCAGCCTTCAGGAACAACATGCAAAACCAATGCAGGATTTTCAGGGACCAGCAGATTACGATGGAAGCTGCTGGGATTTCTTGCAGGTAGTGCTGGGACAGCAGATCTGGGAGATGGTCAGGACAGCCCCAGCAGCGAGAATGAGCTTGGACAGATCTCAAGGTGATTGACCTTCGAACCACAGGGAGGCTGCAGCAGATGAAGCTCCCTGGCTGCCACAAGCCTGGATTTCAGAAGCAGCACTTCTCACCCAGTCCTGCCAAGCTACTCCTTTCTGAGAGCTCTTCCCTCGCAGCATCCTCTGGGTGCAGCAGATCTCAGTGACCTGCTGATCCCAGGCCTGGGGCAGGGTGAGTATCCCTGGGACCTTGGGGCACACAAGCAAGAGATTCCCCAGCTGAGTCCCTGGGCAGGGAACAGCTGGGTTCTCTCTGAGACTGACACACAGTGCCCCTCTCAGCCTCACCAGGCAGGTCTGAACCAGCCTCCTGCCACCACAGTGACTGCCCCAGGTGGCTCCTTTCTGATAGGGGCAGAGCACTAACAGGCGAGTTTCTGACCTCAGTGTAATTCTCACAAACCCATGGAGAAACTCCCCTTGGCTTTTGGAAGCTTCACTGCCCAGCAGTGCCAGGCTTTGGTTCTATTTGGGAACCTCCCTTCAGAGGAACCAGATTTCAGCTTAATTATTGAAGTCCAGAGCTGTGGGGCACCCAAGGCTAGAAATGGCTTTAGAATAGCAAGCCCAAGATGTTATCTTTCCTAAGATGGGAAAAACAGGAAAGAAGGCAAGTTCAGAAGTTATTTTTTCACTGTGAAGGGCTCAAGCCTTGGAGAGCGGTTTGGCACCCTCAGGACCCACCTGTGGGATGTCCAGGTGACCTCTCCCCCTCCACAGCACCAGCACTCCCACCCCAGAACACTCTTCCTTGCAGCCCAAGGACTCCCTGTCAGCACAGCACCAGCACTGCGGGGACAGGCAGTCCAAGAGGCAGAGGGAGGGAAAGCTTCTCACCTCCTTGGACATGATCCCAAAATGGGCTGAGGAAGCACGGCACCATCCTGCAGAGCTGAAGAAGCTGGGAGATAGCAGAGCACCTCAGCCCATCAATGTTAAGAGCTCTCACACGCTCCCAGGTGAGATTCAATTTGCCAGAGGATCTGGGATTTATTACCATGATCAAAGCACCAGGAACAAACGCAGACACTGCTGGATGGGATCTGTGAACAATACAGCACCATGAACACTCATCCAGGACTCCAGTTAACACAAGTGGCCAAACCAGGCTGCAGTCCGCGTCCAGGGCCAGGACCTTCATTAGAGCCAGCAGATGTGGATTCTTCCCTAATTCACAGCTCCCTCCTTCCCCCCCAGCTGCCCACAGAGTTGCTCAGCAACACAAGGGCTGATGCAGACAATTTATCCAGAGTGAGCCTTGGGGCTCCCAGGAGGAGCTGCCCTCACCTGGCGCTCCCTGTGCACTCAGCCACGGAGAGCTGCCAGGGAAAACCAGGAGCCCCCTGCACCCCAAGGCAAGGGAGGGATCCCCCACAGGGCTGCAGCTCTGCCTGCGTGCCGTGCACCAACACAAAGCAGCACATTTGCCTGGCGCGGGTGCCTGCAGCCCCCATTTACACAGCAAACAGGACCCTGGCAGCAAGCCTCAGTTGTGCAAAGTTGCAGTAGGGTCAGATCCATCATTCTCCACTGTTTCCCAATAAATTCTTGTCATGAGACAGACCTTGCAGGCCGGCAGAGGAAGCACAGAGCTGCAGCTGCCTTTGACAACACATTCAGAGGCACATCAACATCACCAGCATCCTCCTCCAGGATGAAAACAGGCCAGCATTAAAGTCCTGCAACCACTGCAGCCCACAACTGCAGGATTTCCATCATACTGTTTCCCTTTAACTCCCAAATGCAGCTTTTTGGCAGCAGCAGGCCCCTGATGAACCGGACAATCGTGGAAGAGGATTGGCTGTGTACATGGTCTCTCCACCAGAGAATCAGGATTTGTCCAAAACCCCACAGCAGCCCCTGACAGCACCCAGTGCTCTCAATTTCTCCTGAACCCAAAAGGCCCTATCCCAGCAAACCAGCAAGAACCCCAAATGCAGCTCTGCCTACAAAAAAGGAAATGTGGGAAGCTCGTATCCATACTTTATGATTCTTGATTACCTGCATTATCAGGAATTTAACAGTGCAGTCAGGGAAGCAGAGATAAATTGTTCCTCCAGCCCCAGAAAGCCCTATAACCCACAGCTGGAAGGACTGAAGGCAGAATGAGAAAAGTTCATTCTTCACCAAGAAAGAAAACTTTCCTGAGGAATAAAAAAAGACGACAAAATCTGCTTTGCTGTGGCAGAGCTTCCAGGGAAATGGGGCCAATTACAAAACCTGCTAGGGATTTAGCAGGCAACTGCTGGGAAACGTGTTGGTTTGTATGGAGAAAGAGGAATTAGGTTGGAGAATTATTAGTGATAAAAGAGAGGAGATTTCCACGCTCCACACCCGAAGTCAATGTGAGTTGCATTAATCCTTATCAACATCAGGTTGCACAGCTGGAGCTACAGGCCCATCACCCTGGGGATCACAGAGGCTGCCCAGGGCTCCAGCCAGGCTCTCCACCCTGCTGTGGGGAGTTTCAGCCTCATCTTGCATTGCTGGAGCCTTTGGCTCTTCCCCCTGTGACTCTGTGTGAGGTTTCTAGCTCTTTAACACCACCTGCAGTGGGTGGAGAAGTTCTGATTTTCAGTTTGACACGAGTTTTCACAAGTAGGATCAAGAGAGTCACACATGCCGTGCAAAGCAGCAGCTCAGCAGCACCAGGACCCAGCAACACTCAAAGCTGAACACAAGGTGAGGTCCCAGTCCTGCAATCCTGCTCCTGGGCTCCAACACCTCTTGGAGACATCTCTGTTCTCCCCGAGGAATTATTCACCCTTTGGGCTGGCACATCCAGTGTGTTTTTTACCTGCTTGCCTGGGAGCTGGTTACTTTGCTGCTAAATGGTCCATTCCCCACAAAACCCAATTGCATCTTTGGAGTCCCTAAGCAGGAAGGGCACCTCTGGAAGGGTCTGGGCCTTCATGAGTCTCCAGACAATTTTCCAGGCGCTGCAGAAGGGAGAGGTTTCATTAATTACAAGGTGAGCCATCCCCCAAGCAAGGCAGCAGCTAACAAAGGAAATTACTCACTGGCCTCCCAACAGTTACAACTTAATTAAACAAGGATCTTTCCTCAAAGGCACCATCAGATTTCTGGAGCCTTGCTAGAGCTGAAAGAGGAACCAAGCAGCCTTCAGCCCCAGGGCTGCATTTGCAGGTGGAATTTCCAATGCCAGAGAAAGGCACTCCATTTTCTTGCAAATGGATCTCATCAAAAGCAATGATTCCCTGGAGGCTTTCCATCCCACATTGGTGCCACAGCCCAGGGCTGCACCATCCCATTTCACCCCACACACAGGCCTCAGACCTGGTGTCTCTCCAGAATCAGGGCAAGCACAGGGAGTGCAGAATTTTAGCTGGACTGTCCCAGGTTCCTGTGTCCTCCTTGGAATCCCTGTTACCTCCTTGCAGCAGGAGAGCTGCTTGACCCCACAAAGCTTTCATCTCCAGCTCATAAAGAAAATAGAAAAACTTATATTATCAGTTGTTCTGAGCCTGGTGCTCCATTTCTCTCTTCACCACTAGGCAGATCCACCAGCAGCTTTTCCATCTGCAGATATATCATTTAAATGGAATTATGCCAGCAGCAGGGATCATGCTGTTCCTGTTCTATAGCCACGCTTTGGAAATGGATGCACATTTATTTAATATCAAATTCTGACTTTTCTCAGATGTGTCAGCACGGCTCCCTTGGCTTCAGCATAGCTGAAGTGCTGGGTGCAACTGAAAGCCAGATTCAGCACACAGCACTCTGGAGTTATTAGCAGTGCATGAATAATCTGGATACAATGCCCTTCTAATGCCAACAGCAGCGTTAAAAGTGCAAAACCAGATCCAGCAAAAGCAATTTCTGTGCTCTCATATAAGCACAGGCTGCTTTCCACCCGTCTCCAGCATGTTCAGCACCAGGGAACACCAGGTCTGCCTCTGGCTCAGTGAATACGCTCTGGATGCCAGTTTTGAGGATGTTGAGACCAAGGCAGGACGATCATTCCATTTATCTGCACAGCTGCTTTGTCACAGCCAGCACAAAGATGTCGGCCAGCTGTTCAAAACCCCAGAACTTGGGCCCTGCAGCATCACAGTGCTGAAAACAGAGCTCACTGCCCTCATTCCATGGTGGGAAACCTCCCTTCCCACCTTGCCGCTCCAATAACTCTCTTTTTCTGCCAAATGAGGTGCTCAGTTTAGTCAATATGCGAGACAAGTCTGGCCAATTCATGCCATCCCACCAGGAGACAGAATTTTCCCCTTTGGGGTGGAAGTCATTAGCAGATTGCACAGCATTTCTAGTTGCAATTGGTCTGATTTTATCCTTCAGACAAGCTTTCATTGTGCCTTTTTTTGCACGATTAAAGCGCTCTTTGTTATCTGGAAAACTACTTAAGTGTAATTAAGTCACCCAGTCCTTGATTTCATAAGGACTGAGTTCTTGCATTCCTTCCCTCCAAGGCATTTCCCTCCACATGCCTTCCAAGCTTTCAGGACCCTTTTCAAAAGCCCTGATACGGAAGTTGTAGGAGTCGCTTTAGCATTTCTGGCACAAAGAGGGGAACAGATCACCTCCCACCCTGGAAGCAATCCTCCTTCCCACCCAGCAGCAAAAGGCAGGGAGACTTTCTCCATGCTCCAGCCCCTTGGAGGCTCCTGCATTTCACCCATTCGATAGCAGTGCTGCCCTCCGGCACTATCAGCCAGGGCAGGAATCCTGTTACAGTGCTGCACACTGATAACAGAAGGGTTTCTGCCTCCAGGGTTACCTCGGGATGTGTAGGTGTAGCCAAAGGGCTTAACCTTGTCTCTTCCCACCCCAAATCCTGCTGGGCTGGTGCGATCATTGCTCACACGAACTGCAGATCAATTCCAGCTAAACTCCATCCTCATGCCGTCCCCTGCATGCAGGGCAGCTTGCAGACAGGTATTTCAGCATAAATTCCATCTCCTTTCAGGAGTGTACCAAAGGGAAAAAAAGGAGTCTCTCCAGTTGCATTAGGATAAAGTTATATCTGGCTCAAGTTGACACTGTGCAGCCATTTCTGCTGGAACAGCTTCTTGATTAAATCTACCCATCCCTACAGCTACTGACAGCTCCCAGCGATGCCTGAAAAAGGAAAATGAGGCTTTCAGGAGAAAGGAACGTGGCTGTTCACTTCAGTGGCATCACCCTCACTTTTCCAAGTCATTGTTCAGAGCGATGTATACAAATATTGCATCCCAGTCTGTTCCCCTAGTTCAGCATGAACACACCTTTTAAAACCTCACAGACGGACATTGAAAGATTCCTGACACCAGTTTTCTGTGCTCCCAACTGAAATGAATTAAAACCATTAACTTAGCTGCACACCAATGAGAGCTGCTCTGGAGCCACACGTGAAGCACAGCTCAGGTGTGCAGAGGTTTGCAGTGAGAGGCACAGCCCTTGCACCCAGCTGCTCCTGTGAGGCTCAGTGCCCCCAGGACGACCAACAGCAGCAGCTGTCAGGTCCTAAACTACTCCCCAAAACAGCCAGGAGCTCTACCAACTTCTCTGAGGCAAGCACAGGCAGTAGGGCCCAGCATGGATGCAGGTTTTCAAATGAGTTCAATTTTTAGCAACAAATTTATGGGAGAAGAGGGGGAAAGCAGCTTGGTTATTGGGGGAGATTTATGGGACAGTCCCTGCACATGTGGCAGGAGCTGCCACATGCAATATTCATCCAAATGTCCCAGGGCTGCTGCACACACAGACTGGACTCCATTACCTCCCCCAAGTGCTCCATCTAACACATCTGCTGCCAGTGTGGTTTTAGAGGACTAAAAAAAAAAACAAACAAAAAAACCTTTGCTGTGTCAGGTGAAAATTACTCTATCCTTCAGCATAAAGCCTTGTTGAAGGGCAAAAAGCAGACAACTGCCTTTACAATCTGCACCCAGACCCATATGTGACTGGCAGAAAGATAACAGCCCTCAGGCACTGAGTTGTTTTCAATTTCCACAGTTATTTCAGTGCAGAAATGCACCACTCCTACAAACCTGCCCTTTTACTCCAGATGGAATCCAATCACACGAAATACCATGTACACATTTGAGAGAAAATTCTCAGGTTATAAGTTTAAAACAAAAGGGAGTTCCAGCCACAAGACAGCCTTGGTGCAGGCTCTGAAAGTTGTGTAGAGCTTCAAATGCAAGAATCAGCACTTGGCTGGGAAGTGTCGAGTCAAGGCCAGCCCTGTGCAGGGGTCAGAGCCTTTAACATCCATTTAATGGCCCTGAAGACAGGGCACTCTGCAGGACACCACAGTGGGACATTTGGGATCCAAGACCTTCTGGGCATCACATGAACCCCACCAGGCTCCTGAAGCCACACACCCAGGAGGGAGGGAGACCAAAGGGGGTTGCAAGTATCACATAGTGGCAAACCTTCTCCCAGCATTGAAGAGCTGCTGTGGAGTGAAATCTGGTGGAGAAAGAGCAGAAGCTTCAGACAAAGGAGCCAACAATCATCACATGAAGCCTCCTCCCACCTTCCTCCTCAGAGCAGGGCATGCCAGCTCCTCCTGCCCACCCCACAAGAGTTCCATGGGCCAGCTTTCAATCAGCGGCCCAGCTCTCAAATAGCACAAAGCATAATCACAACCAGCCTTGCTTCCCACCCCTCAGTGCCTGCTTCACACCAGCTGCCAGCTGGAGACTCATCCCTTCCCACTCCATCCAATAACTTTGCTGGCAATTTGCTTCCCATAAGAAAAGGATGCGAGCAACATCCTCTTCAGCCTTGTGTACCATGAACAAATCAACCCGCTGTAGTGCTGGAACTGAAGCTGTCTCAACCTGTCACGGTGCTGTAGATGGCACTGGATGTTCACAAGGCTGATTTGTTTGTTTGAGCTGTTAAAATACCATGATCCTTCTAAACTCTTGCTGTAGCACTTGAATTAAACTCAAGAGCTCAGAGAGGTACACATGAACATTCCAAATAAACCAAGCAGAGGCCTTTGAAACACAGACACAGGAGAGTTTTCAGTGGTCCTGAGAGTGCTGGTGCAGACACTGAACAGCCCTTTCCCCTCTCTGAGCACACAATCACCTGCTGCTCATCCTGCTTACGGACTCAAAGCAGCACGGCACAAATTGTTCATTCCATTTGGTTTAAAGCCTGGAGTGCACAGAACAGGTAAAGAATAGCCTGAAGCTAATGAGGCACTGCAGAGCAGATCCTTAATCTCCCAACTGCTTGCCTTAAACAATATTCCTCCCTCTCAGTCTCCAGCACAAGCCAAAGGCACCCTGGGTGTCCTGACTCAGTCGCTTGTCTCCAACCTGAAGGCATATTCCCTGCCAGGCATCTCCTTTCATGGAATACCCAGCAAGAAGCAGCAGGATTCTGAGTGCTTCTCCAGACCAAAGCCAGGGAAGACATTTCCAACCACCTGGTGAGCACAAACACATTGCAGAAGTTATGAAACTCGAGCAAGGAGCATAATCTGCAGCCTCAAACTCTGCACAGCGAGGCTCCTTCACCCGAGGCAGGCACCCCAGTGTCAGTCTGTCCAGCTGAACCATGAGCAGGATGCCAAGGCAAATTGGGGAAATGAGGAAAGCTTCAGCCGTTCTCTCCAGACGGAAATAACTCAGCATTTCTCCCAGCCCAGCACATCACTGAGGTAAGAAAGGCTCCTGACTATTTCAATCAATCTTCCTGGACTCAGTCCCTGGTTCCTTGGTTTTCACATGTAATTAACAAAGTGCAGTTTCCAGTAAGTGATTGCAAATAAATCCTTAGATGCATAACAGACAGCAGCTCCAGAAAGTCACACAGTGGTATTTGAAAGCCCAGATTCAGATCAGTACTGGGGTTTCCAGTAGCTGGTTGTGTACCACAGCCCTGCACAATGATACCAACTCTGTTTTCCTGCCACCAAGCAGAGCCCCAAGAATTTTCCTGCAGCATGGAAATCACACAAAGGCAATTTCTACCACAAATTTAGAAGACAGGGTGAAATGTACACTCTTTGCATTTCTCAGCCATCATGAGGCAGTGGTAGATGTCAGCACACCAGGGCACACAGTGGTTATGGAGAGGTATTAACTGCTTAATCCAAACTCCTGTGCTCAAAGACATGTTTGTTTGTTTGTTTTTCTTTAAAAATCTCCTATCTTCCAAGTCCAGCCCTGATGAGTGACAACAGAGGTTTAGCCTAGAAACCCTTCTCAGTAATCTCCTGTTTGGACAAAAGTCTCCTTCCATTGCCCTGCCCAAACTCCCAGCTGTAACACGCCGTGGGAAGGATCACAGGCATCCTAAAGCAATAAGGAATTTGCCAAAAGTCCCCCAGGTGAGGCTAGAAAACAGACAGATCCCACCTCCCAGACAAGCTGTAACACCTGACACCAAACCCAAATACTTCAATGTATGTTCAAGGTCTGCCAAACCCTGCTGGAACAGACTGCCAAACCACCCCTTCTCATGGCCTGCTGTAAGAAGTTTAAGTTGTCTGAATGATGCTCTGAAAGCTCAAAATTGAGATGTTTCCACTAGAATATAATTAAGTATAATAAAAATCAGAGAACTGATTGCTGAACTACAGCTAACCTATGATTACAGGTTTGTTGGGCAGTCGTGATGTGGGCATAGCTCAGAGCAACTGTGATAACACCACAGCTATTGCAACACGCACAAGAACTGAAGCATTTGCCAGTTTTAGGGCGTTTAATAGAATCGCAGAATGGTTTGGGTTGGGAGGGAAGTTCATCCTTTTCCAGACCCCTGCCTTGAGCAGGGACACCTTCCACTAGACCAGGCTGCTCAAAGTCTCATCCAGCTTGGTCTGGACCATTTGTAACATCCTTTTCTGTCCCAAATCACACGAAGCATCCACACAGAAATCCTCCTGGTATCAGAACATACTCCATGGGTTGCAATGCAGGCAAGAGGATGGGCCATGTTATCCATCTCAGACACTGTTTACCAAGTGTTACCATTTGTAAAGTCTGAGGCACAGCTGGGTTTTTGCAGAATTACTCAAATATTTCCAAACACGCTGCCAGGAACTGCAGGAGTTGTTAACACAGCGATTAAAGCAGGTAGCTGTACCTGGCAGAGCTGCTCTGCTCCAGCACAGAGCATGCAATTCCCACCTGGCTGTGCTACATGAAACTAGAAAAACAATCCCAAGGCCAAACCTTCTCCTGTTTTTTTTTCAAAAAACACTGAGTCTATTTACATCAAGTTCATCCAGGAGTTAACCACAAGGAACTTGTGAATACAGGGACTGCACAAACACAACTTGAGCACAACAGAAAAGGACTGGAAGGACTCAAACCCATCCTCACACACCACAGCTCTGCTCCCCCCTGGAGTGGGGTCAGAAACCGGAGGGGAGGGAGAGCCAGGAGGGCGCCATGCCCTGAGGAGGCAA
>VXBU01011047.1:4400-298596 GCA_013400315.1 Bombycilla garrulus
TTCCCTTCCCTTCCCTTCCTTCCCTTCCCAGATAAATTCTGACACTCCAGGACTGTTTCATGTTTTCTTCTTTGCTTTTCCTGCAGGTAGTGGACTTGATGGGTTTCAACATGCAGGCACTCACGTTTGCTGTTTGAATCCTTCCAGGCTGTCCATAGTGCCCTGATCCTTTTTCCCCTTCAGTAAATTCTCCTCTTCATTACATGAGGATAGGGGTCAGATCAAGTGATGGGGAACTAGAAAACAGGGACTTGTGCTATTTACATTTAAGACATTTCTGGCCCCACCAGCTGTTCCATGTGTGTTATTTTCAGAAGGGCAATAATCCACAAGAGGTTAAGAGGGTGGAATTGTGTGAATATATTGGGTGAAGGAAATCAAGACACTTGGGAGTACCCAGGCCTTGTCATGACGGAGAGTCTGGATCCCAGATGATTCTGGCTGGGGGAATTCAAGGATTGAGTTATCTAAGTGCTGCTTGCATGGCTAGGGAAGGCTGCTCAGCTGGGTGTTCATTAGCTGTTTTCAAGGGTCATCGGTGTTTATACTGCTGGCAGGACCACCTGTTCTTTTTTTGAACAATTATATGTGTGTGTGTGTGTGTGTGTGTGTGTGTGTGTGTGCATGTATTGCTGCATTTCTGCATCTATTTTTAGCCCTTTCTAAAAACCCCCGACAGGTTTGAAAGATGCTGTGGATTGTGAGTGGTGCCTGGCGGCATTGCTCACATTGATAGTTGTCAGAATTTCCATGCTAAATCTCTGCTTTGAAAGGTTTATAACTTATCCTTCTATTCTTGGTCCTGCAGCTCTCATACCCTGGAAAAAATAAAATAAAAGAAAAATAAAAAGCAAAAAACAAGGAACTTTTTAAAGTACATTTTTCCCTACAGGTTTGTGGAAATCAGACTTGTTGACATTAACAAGAGCTTTTTCAAAGCAGACATTGAGTCTTGTCACTTTATTTCTCAGCACCTAATTGCAAATATGTGGCAGGCCTCTTTAATGTGTTTCATATGGTCAAATGGAGAAGCTGTTTTGCATATCAGACTGATACAGGCACTGGATGGTGTAAAATGTCAGGGAGGCAACAGCAGTTAGCTCCCCACCACCAGCTCTGAGGAAGCATAAGACCAGTTGACTTATGGCAGAGGCTGGGCAGTCTCCACATCTGGGGTGGCACCAATTGCAAAATCACAGGGTGAATGCTCCTCCTAGCAAGAACTAGCAGAGAGATGAGACATACCTTTGTTTTTTTTTACATTTATAAATAAAGGACATGCATTTTGTTATTACGGGCAATCAGCAAGAGAAATCCAGTACAAAGCAGCCGTTGATAATTTTAAGAAATACATAGTTATCCCTTATTAATTTTATGGTCCATATTTCGGAAGTGTCTCCCATCCATGCAGTGCAAAGCAGGTTGCAGTTGTTAATCTGCACCATTCCCTTTTGAAGTCCTACACACATCCTGATGATTCCTGGTGCCCACCCAGGAGAGACGGTGTTGGGAGTGCCTGGTGCTGCTGAGAACCCATGGCAAAACAGGCAACAGCACACAGGAACCTGACTCATGTAACAGTGCTCGAAAAACTGAGCTTGCATCTCTTCTGAGAGTTTTCCCAGGTTTGGAAAGCTGTTGGAATGTTGGCTGCAAACAGTACATTTGTATGCAGGCAGCAGGCACTAATTCAAAACACGAAGGTAATGAACTTGAAACTGGGTCCTGAAGCACAGTGAGGAGCGGGGAGGGAGCACTGGGAACTTGGGCTGAATCAGAGTCAGGGTAATTTCTCATGCAGCATTCAGCAGGCCGTTCAAACTCAGATTATCCTTTGGCAGATGGGAATAACACTTACTCCCAGTCTCTCCAGGAAGGCTGTGAGGGAGGAGAAGTACATGCAAAAGGGCTTTGTATATGCAAGAGCTCAGCTGTTTTTTCACACTGTATTAGTAGCTGTTTGAATGACAGATACGACCTTTCCTTCAGGTCTTTTCTGACAGCTCCAGACCCTTGTGGTTATGAAAACACTGCTATTACAAAATGGAAATAGTTGGGTTGCTTTTGTACATGTTGTATGGGTACGCACACGGTGTTGCTGAAGACACAGATTTTAAACTCTTTTATCCTGGTTTGTCTTCCCCTGCAACTGATTTTTCTGAAGACACAAATGTTTTTTATTCTGGTTCCCCTGTACAACTATCGCCTATCTCAGGTCATGGCATTCCTGTGGGCTCTCAGCACCTCCTTAGTGGGAGGCAGGGGCCACTATATTTTTTCGGATGGGAATTTCAGGCAGGCAAGGCCAAGGATGACTGGCCTTGTCAGACATAAAACTTGTTGGAGTAGGAACCTGAGGGCACTCTCCAAATTTCCGGGCTGGTGCCTGAGCTGCTTGTCCAGGCTCAGTGTTATCTTTTGCCACTGTTCTGATCCCATCTGGCTGTCAGCTGTACCAGCCAGTGCTCCGTGGGTATTTATGCTGCTGCCAGTTCTCATGTCTCAATTGAGAGTCATTTAATGCGGGTGACTGAGATTCCTGGAGAGGAAGAATTTGAAGTATCCCAGACAACGGTATGGCTGACATAGTTTTTGTCATAAGACTCTGTTTTAGTATTAATTTTAAGGATTGTTGACACACATGAGTTTTTCTTGGGCTTTAAGATCCGTGGTTTCAGCTATAAAATAGGATCAGAGGCACAACAGTCTTGGTATTGGAGATTATATCAGAGAATATTCTTCTCTTGTAAATAAATAGAATAAATGGGGGGGAGAAACATATGTTCTAAAATTTCCAGTGATGGTGAGATTTCAAGAAAGAAGCAGCACAACCTTTTTCATGCTGCATTTGGCATTTCTGAAGAAAGATTCCTGGTAAAGCCTGACTGCAAGTCAACAGAGTCAACACCTGAGTTAGGGAAGGGAATTGGGCATGTCTCCCTTAGTAAAAAACTTGATTGCATGTTCTCTTACTCTCAATTACCCTAATTTGAAGTGGGGAGCTAATGAATATGCTAAATGGTTTGAAACAAACAGCCGCACTGTGGACAAAAATAGTCATTATGAGCTGCAGTGTGTCAAGCACAGTGAATTTTTCACAGATTCGTAGGTTTTAATGCTGGGGTGACTGGTCTGGCTGTTAGCTTAGTGTAGGGGAGAGGACCTTACCCAATAATTTCCTATGGGGTCAGTAACTTCTATTGGTACCAGTGCACACCTTTTTAAATCCCATCACAGTAATTAGAAATTACCTCATCCCTAGACCGTGCTTTCCAGTTGTTAATTAAAATAATACTTTTCAATGTAAGACTGCTTCTGTTAGAAGAGCAGTCAGCTGTCAGAAATGTTGTTCTTTTTTGCTAGAACTTGCATATCGGGATTAACATCCTTTTCACCTTTGTCTTGGGAAGGGAAACAGAGCAAGCTGCAGACTCCCACTGCAGGCCAGTCTGTGGTGCAGAGGTGCTGGGGGTGGCATGGAAGATGACACTGCATGGAAGTACAGAGCAGCCTGGCCTATCTGTGTCTGCGTGTCTGACGTGCTGTGAGGTGGATGTGCTCTGCAGCCTCGCTGCTTGCTTAGAAATGCACCTGGTGTGATGGCAGCCCTGATCTGGGGTGTGGGAGGAGTGCTTTGGAGTGTGCCAGATGTGCACTCGGGCAGGAAAAGGGATAAAGTATCTCACGTTTTTTCCCTTGATGATCTGGAGCTCTCAGGTACTTCATCATGATACCCATCAGAGATACCCATCAGGAATTAGTGAGGATTATTCCGAGTTCTCTTTCATTTAATGTCTTTATTGTTGATTTAGGACTGAGTACTTTAACAAACTGTTCAGAAAGTCCTCAAATTTGGCATTTCTCTGGAAATGTCAGCGATGAATCTCGTGAAGCTAGAAATAGGGAGAGCAAAGTGTTACTATATCCTAAGAACATACAAAGCCACACAGGGAAAAAATAATCCAAAACTTAATTTCAGAGGAAAAAAACAGGTGAGGAAAGAGTTCTCATAACCTGCAAGGGTTGAAAAAAAGAGAATTGAACTGAATGTGAAATATTAATATGAACTGGGAAAAAAGTGCAGCAAAGATGGTGGTAATTTCTGCTACTTATGTGTACCTAAGTGTTTTCTTGAGTCTAGGCAGAAGTGGAAGAAAAGCAAGACGGAAAAGAAAACAGGGGTTCACTGGACTACACGATTTTGCAATGGCTAATTTTGGACACTTGTTTCTGAAAAGTCTTGCCTGTAGCCTGGCACGCATCAAACTGGTTCTGTCAGAAGCACTTTTCAACCTCAAACTTTGTTCCCAGGCTGAAGAGCTGGCATGGCATTTACTCCAAAACCCAAACAAATAGCAGCAAGCTTCTGACCTCAGGCTTGCCTCTTGCTGCTAATCTGATTCCTTTTAAGGGTAGGAGCTGGTAGTTAACATGCTTTCTAGTGAAACCCTGCTTGCAGCTGAATGTGAGAGTGTTGGGTTTTGTTGGGGCTGTTAAAAATGTCACGGCCACACACCCATATCCAGTTTCTAGGAAAATCTTCCGATGCGTCTTTTGCATTCTTTATATTGTCATATGGCTGACCATCACTGGCATGCCTTAAGATTATGTTCATGTCCAATAAGAGCATGAAATTTAACTCTCTCGTGGGTGCCTACCAGTTCATTTTGACCCCTAGCTTGGCCCCACCTGCTTTACCCCTTCCTGTCTGAAACAACTTTATCATAAAGAGGAGCTCTTGCATATGAATAGTGAGTCACAAACCCCGCTCTGAGTAATCCCTGAGCAGCTCCCCGCTGTGATCCAGCCCCAAGAGGAGGAGACGTCCTCTCAAAAAACAGCAGGGGTCTGCAGCAGACTTGCTCTTGCTCCTGCAAACGCTGCAGTGGGGTTATTTTTCTTGCCTGTCATATGCCAGCCAACCCGAGTTTGTAATACAGACATGAAAAGAGAAAAAAAACTGCTTAGTTTTCTGATAAAATGTAGCCACCTCGAGGGAGGAGAGTGGCTTAATGTAACAGACCTACAGGCCTCAGTAGGGAGAGGAATAATTTTAAAGGAATATGTAAATATTGCAGCTTTTCTGTGTTTTGCTTTCTGACTTGCTCTGGGGGAATACTTTTTTCCAATGTAGGTGGAATTTTATTCACACAGAGACCAGTGGGTTTGTGTTAATGGGTTGGCTGTGTAGCCTGGCATGTTAGAAGACAGGGGAGCTGGTTTTATGCTGGCACTGCAGTGTGTTCATAGAATCACAGAACCACAGAATCATAGAATATATTGGGTTGGAAGGGACCTGTCAGGCTCACCCAGCCCAACTCCCGGCCCTGCACAGGACTCCCCAAGAATCACACCATGTGCCTGAGAAACACTGTCCAAACACTTTTGAACTCTGTCAGGCTTGGTGTTGTAACCACCATTTCCACCAGGCAGTACATCATGGTTCTCTTAGCTGTTTTCTATCACTAATCTAAATTCATTTAACTGTCCTTAAAATGTCTTTTGGTGAGTATTTACTGCATAAAGTCTCCAGTGGAGGTGTGTTGTTTGGTTTGTGATTGGCTACACAGTGCTGGATTGGTCACACAATACTCTTCGTGCTTCCCAAGGGCTGGAGGAACACAGAGTCGCCTCTGGGGTGGATATTGGCCCATATGAATCTAAAATTTGGTTTCCTTGACTGACATTTACTTTCTGAGAACTCTGCTGCATGTCAAACTCAATTGCTCAAATGTCTGTGGGAAACCAGTGGTGGTATGTGAATGTGGCCTCAGCAAATTCATTTTAAAAAAATGTGAACCAATGTTCACTGGAGGAAAAATGAAGCATTTCTGCATTATTTGGCTACAGTGAGTCTTACAAGCTCATTTGATCCTCTTTCTCTTCCTGTCATCAAATTTTCATGACAAAGTTATATATGTGTAGTATTACAGTTCCCGAGCTCCCCAGAAAGATCTTTAATCATCTATAACATATAAGCAACAAACACTTCAGGCAAAAGCAAAGCTATTAATTTTGCACTTCAAAGTCACATTTTTTTCACCCCTACAAAGTGTATCTTATAGAGCTGCCACTCTCCATCCTCATTCTCAGTCTATCCATACCTCTGGTGCTACCACTAACCCGAATCACTGAAATGTTCTTTATTCACAAATGTGTGCAGAACCTGCCATCAGCCCTTTACAGGATTCCCTCCTGTCATCCCTGCTGGGAGGAGGTGCTGGATTCCCTCAGGTGCGCTTAGAGCCTTCTGGCCACGCTGCATGGTTGTTGTGAGCCTCCCAAGGGAGCTCCCCTGGGAACAGCAGTTCTCCTTGTGCCTGTGTTAATCCCGGGCTTCTCAGGGACAGCTGCCACTGCTGTGTGTCAGGCTCCCTGCTATGCTACGCTGACTTTTTGAGTTCTGGATTTCTGCCTTCTTTGTACTTTGGCCATTTGCAGTCCAGTCAAGCATGGTCTATTCTGTGAACGCGCAGTGCTTTTGATCTTTGGGGTTTGGGTCTTCCTAATTCCTTGGCCTCAGTGATGTTTCATGGAAAAGTGTTTGAAGGGGGATTGTGCAGTCTGTCATCTTCTTACCTGTTCCCTTTTAACAGTCTGAAATGTTATCAGCATTGAATTTGCCTGAGTATTGTCTTGCCCACATATTCTGAAAGAGGAAACATCTTGCTTCACCCGTGTTCTTCAGATCAGCTGTTAAATTTAAGTCTCTCCCTCAATTTCTCCCTCAAATTTCTCTTAGCCTGCTCAGCTGTCCCACTGTGCTGTTCATGGAGAAGAACTCAGAGGCATGACCTTGTCTCAGTTCAACACTTTATTAGTTTTGGCATTCTATGTATTTTTAAATATGAGTTTTCCTTTTATAGGATTAAGTATTTCTGTTTTAAAGGCTTGTTGAAACACTTTCTCTGTCTTTCTATCTCAGGCTGAGCAGCTGATCAGCACAAAGCTGTAGATCAGAACTGATTTCTGGCTCCTTCAGACACCAGCTAGAGGAGGAAATGGATTGAAGTGTGCTGACCAAGGAGATAACTGGGGTTGGCATTTCTGTCAAATGTTGGTTCCAGCTGTTGTTGGAGAATTCACAGTTCTGAGAGTCTGAGCAGTCTCAGCAGGTAGAATTGGAGAAAAGAGGGTAAGAACAGAATGAAAAGCTCTCATGTTTCCTCTTTTCTCCCTCTCAGAGCATTGTCTTCGTAATGCTGCCATTTAAAGACTGAGTACCTATCCAAGGACTGAATTTAATATGTAGTGTTGATTCAGGTTGCTATCATACTGTCTACCCATCCATCTGGTACAAAGCAATATATACTAAATCTGTCTGAAAGGACAGGCCAGCCTGAAGTAAGTGTGCTCCTATCATGGTGTGACAGCCTGGCCAGCCTTGACAGTGAGTTCCAAGAATCACAAGTTTATGGTCCGTCAGCTAGTGCAAACATCCATCCATCAAATATCCCCCACGTGTAATACCTAGGAGACAGAATTGTGGAGGCATTAAGAAATGGGTGGCAGAGGGAAATTATCTGCTTTGATATATTCAGTCTCTAGGATGAGAGGAAGTTGGGATGGTTGTCCTCCCCTGGTCTCAAATATCACCAAAACCCCACCCGTGAACGTGGGTGGATCACAGAGGTCTGAGACAGCACAGAGGAGATCCTTGTCCTCCTTTTTCAGCTCTACCTTGCCCTCCAGCAGATACAGTAGCTCAGAGTTTTTAAAGTTTGCCCTATTGCTTGTTTTAAACCACAAATGGTTTATTAAACAAGGTCTGTGTTCGTGCTTGAATGGCTTTACTAAACATTAATGTTACTCAGTAGCCAAGTGTTCCACGGGGAGTGCTCCTGACTTCCCCATTGCCTGTCTCTTGCAGCAAGGTGGCACCCTAAGGGACGGGAATGCTCAGGGCTGTACACATGCCAGTCAAAAACCCAGGGTCTGCAGCACCAATCCTGCCTTCTTGCTGCATTGTGGGGCTGTGGCTGCTCAGTTGGCATCCTCACTCCTGAGCTGAAAACCCCCAAAGCACAGCTCCTCAGTCTTAAAGAGTCCCTGTAGTTTCTAATGCAGGTCCTTCTCCCAGTGTACTCATTAGAATTCTTTATGTCCCCTCTCAGGCTCCTTGCTAGGACCCAGTACTTTACTGGTCTCCAGCTTCCCAGCCTGCAGAATCCCATGGGATGGGAGATTCTGTGGAGAAAGTGAAGAAGGGCACTTCCTTTGGGTGGGCAGGGGGATCCAAGGCCAGAAGGAGGGAGCCTGTAAAAGTTGAAAAGTGTGAGAGCAAAGGATAAATTTCAGAGGAAGGACAGAGCCGAGGGAAGAGAAGAAATTTCTTTGGGCTGGGTAAATATATCCTGAGAGATTTGAGTTCCCGCAGGAACGCCGCAGAGATGGTTGGCGGTGGACTCTCTCAAGGCCTTGTCTCTTAAAAAGACTCCAGGGCTCAGTTACTGCATGGACAAGCAATCAGATGCACAGGGGACCGCTTTTGCTTCCCTCTTCCTGCTGAGTTGGCTTCACATCACAGGTGTCCTCTCTGGGTACAGAGGTGTGCTAGGATATGCAAGGAGAAGCAGGGAGCAAGTGTTTGCAAGAGGATGGAAGCTCTGCCCCCTGATCTGCTCCTCCTTCCTTGGTAACGCAGAGGCAGGCAGGGGAACTGGGGCTGGGGGGGTCCTGTTAGCCAGTCAATCAATCATTTCCCTATGTTTATTATTTATCCCCCCGGCCAAACCTTCCCCTCATTCCTGCCACTCTGGGCAGTGGGAATTTTTGTGATCTCTGGGCAGCAGAGGCTGGCAGGCAGCCTGATCCCTGCTAGAAGTTCATTCTCAGCCATGTGAGAGGAGAAACATGACAAGGAGAGATGGACTTAGAACTTTATTAGGAGAAACCTAGGCATGACTGACTAAAATCTCACGTTAAAGAAAACACACAGGTCTTTTCAGGATTAAAAAATACAAATATATAAAAACTTACAAACGAAAACATGATTTCCCCTGTCTGAATGTAAATGTGTATTTTAATGTACAGGGAGCTGTACCAAAGCTGTGGATCACAAGCAGGGATTCACTTTCAGTGGCCCTAAGAGAGGGAATGGCTCAGTCCCCTCAGCTGGTCCCAGGCCATTCACTTGTGCAGTCCCGTGTTGGGAAGCTGTGCCCTGTATTTGAAAGGGCAGTGCAGGATAAACAACAGGGAGCAGCTCGGCTCTGTTCAGCAGATCTTTAACGGAGGGATGTCAGGTCTGCACTGAGAAAATGCATCTTGAGTGGGAACTGCCTGCAGACCTCGCCCACCAGACTCACAGTGCAGCCTTGGGCCCCAGTGGTTGCTCTGAGAGGCTGCAGTGGTGGAAAGACCCGGTCCATGGGTGATTTCTAGCACCGTGTTTGCTAGGGATGGAGTGGAGAGGATGACGTGGTGGCAGAGCAGAGACTTGGCCTGTGCTGGCTGGCAAGCTTGAGAGAGCACACAGGAGCTGAATGATGTGCAGGGCCTGAGCAGGACTCTTTTCTGCTGGCAGAGGATGCTGAAGTGTTTTGGTAGGTTGGTGAGAAGACACAGGCCGTACCTCTTCTGCAGATGAACAGATGATGTTTTTCTCTCAAGTGGGCAGCTGGCAGCACCCTTTCAGCAGAATTCAGATTGCTTGAAAGATGAGTTTCAAAAAGGGGAAAACCACTTTGTTTCTACATGATCCTCATGAACAGATATCTATCTGTTCTCACAGGAGAGTCTCTATTTCTGTTAATGGATGTCTTGCTTAGGATTGATGACATAAGTATCTTGGGAAAATTCCCTAGTCTTCATCAACTGGTCATCTAAGTGATTTCCCTGGGGCCAGTCTGCTGTACTGACTTAGGAATGAGGAAGGGATTCCAATGTCAGACATGAGGCAGCTGTGCACTGGGGACCATAGATGTCTTTATTTATGGGGAAGAGTTGTTATATGCACAGTGTCAAAAAATTCAAGTAGAATTTATTGTATAGGTAAACTGGTATAAAATATCTGGGCATGGGTTGAGAAAGAGAGGGTTGGAAAGAGCCAAAATGAAGCCGATGAGAAAATCTTTCTTTCACAAAGCCGACTGGTGTGTTTCTGCTCCCTGCAGGTGAGAGAAGCTTCAGCTCAGTACAACTGCCAAGCTGATGTTGCAAATGTTGACTAGAGACCACAGAAGATGTAGAGGTCCAGTCAGTCTGTTGAATAGAGTGTCACAGTGGATACCCATTGGCCAGGGCTCTGCTGGCCTGTGCTCTACCAGGCTAAGGGTGGGGATTCTCTAATCCCTGTGGATGCCATGGTGAAAATACAGCTGAGGGCTTCATATTCGGAGACTGGTGTATCTCTTTAGTGCCTGTGGCTGCCCCTGCCTTGAGCTGTGAGAGGTGCTGTCAGGAAAGGATAGAGAGAGGATATTAAAACAGGGAGGGTAGGGGCAAGAGTTTGGAGTCCACTTTGCAGAAGTTTTACTGAGCACTGGGAAAGCTCCTTGTCCTCACCCCTGCTGGAGACAGGTCACACAGACAAATCATCTGACCTCGCCTTGCTGCTGGCACGGCTGGCCTTGCTGAGCCGGCGTTTCTCATTGAAGTAGTTCTCAGGGAAGGCCGGTGCTGCACACTCACTGGCCACCTCCGGGCTCTCCACGTAGCTGGACTTAATGAAAGGCCCTTCCCCAGCAGCATCCTCCTGGCCGTGCACCCTCTCGGTGGCAAAGTTGGCGGTGTTCTGCTGGGAGGCCATCTTGTTGCTGAAGGGGCTGATGAACTTCCCGTTGGGACTTGACAAGCACTGGTTAAAATCCGGCGGCGGGGTGTACATCTGTGCCCTCTCCGCCTGCGGGGCAGACTCCAGCCTGCCGGGGGCTGTGCTGGGGCTGGCTTTGTAAGACCGGGAGCACCTCTCTTTGGCTTTCTTCCAGCCCAAGTGGTACAGCTCGGCCAGGCTGAGGAAGAGGGAGAGCACCGCCACAGCCAGCATGAAGACGATGAACACGTTCTTCTCCGTGGGGCGGGACACGTAGCAGTTGACGGGGTGGGGGCACGGTGCCCGCTGGCAGATGTACAGGGTCTCCAGGAAGATCCCGTACAGGACGTACTGCCCCACGATGAAGGCCACCTCCACGGCGGTTCGGATCAAAATGCTGTACACGTAGGTGTTCAACAGGCTGCCCCTGAGTATGATTTGGCCTCCTGCTTCATCCCAGCCAGACAGCTTAGTCTCCTTGTCTGCCACGGAGCACTTCTGCTGGTAGTATGTGTCGCCACCGTTTTTGTTCTCTTGGGCCTCCATTTCTGCCTCCTTCATCCTCCTCTTCTCCTCCATGCGCACCGTGTGCATGGCATGGCCCATGTACACCAGGGACGGGGTGGACACGAAGATGATCTGGAGCACCCAAAAGCGGACGTGGGAGATGGGGAAGGCCTTGTCGTAGCAGACGTTCTCGCAGCCGGGCTGCTGGGTGTCACACATGAAGTCAGACTGCTCATCCCCCCAGGAGGACTCCGCGGCCGTTCCCAGCACCAGCATCCGGAAGATGAAGAGCACGGTCAGCCAGACTTTCCCCACCACTGTGGAATGTTTGTGGACCTTCTCGAGGAAGTCTCCCAGGAAACTCCACTCCCCCATTTCTGCTCACCAGGAGGGGTGAGAAGTCTTGAGAGCGGAGCACAAGCCTCTGTTGGGAGAAAACAAAGAGTGGTTCTAGGAGGGTTATGAAATGCCCAGCTGGTAATGCATGGAGTGAAATGGGGTTTTTTGTTTTGTGTCAGAGGTAATGTTTTCATTTGACCTGAAATGAATGAGGGCTGGTTTGCTGAAAACTTTGTTTTAGTTTCATATCTGCTGGAAACCTTGTGTTGTGTTTGGGATTTTTTTTTTCTTTTTGAATTCAGCTACTGAAATAAAAAGTGATCCTTTTTTACATAACTCATCCACAGCCTGCTAAATGAGTTCCCAAAACCTTGAGGCTGAGCCAGATTTATTTTTGTGTAAGAAAGTCCTTTCACTGTGATCTGCATATTGCATCCTCTGCGGACTGGGTAGTTAAAGCAGCACTCATCTGTCTGCAGACTGCACTCTGGAAAATCCTTAGTGGGCTGATCCCCTGGGAGATAAGCCTGGAATCTACAGCCTGGCCCGAGCAGTGGCATCATCAGATGTTGCCTTTGTGGAATACCTGCACCAACACCTGAAATGTGAAGTGCGTGCAGCTCTGGGTTTCCTTTATGAGCTCAGTGCCACCACTGAAGCGCAGAGAAAACCTTCCTGTTGCCCACCTGCTCCCCGTCTGTAGGTTTTGCTTTGGTTTTGCAGTGCTGCCAGCTGCAAGTGTTTCATTTACAAGCTGCAAATGTTTAGGGGAGTGTAAAGCCTGTGTGTGCGCTGTGCCAGTCCTGGAAACCTAATCCTCTGTCACCCTGTCGTGCCTTTCTGAGAGGGAGCTGCTGCAGAATCTAAATGGTGGGTCTTGCTCCTTCTGCTTTTCTTAAATTCTGAGGAAAAATTCACAGTTCAAATGAAACAGACAAAGAAAAAAGCCTCCTCTGAAGTGCCTCCCAAGGACCAGCAACTCCTGGGAAGTGCTGTTGGCAGGTGGTCTGATGACAGGAAAGGTTTGCTGTACTGGGAGTAAGACTGCAAAGTGGAGATGCAGGAGAGCCTGCCTCAGTTTTGTTTCTGATTCTGACTGACTGTTTCTGGCCAAGTCACTTAACCTGATGGATAAAAAGAGAGCAGTGGGTTTAGTCCATCTTTTGTGGGGCTCTGTGGGAGTGCTTGAGCAATCATTTGATCCAGTTGTACTCACCATATTTACCTTCCCAGGGCACTGCAAAGCTCTCCCTGGTGAGAGTTAAGAGCTGGGTGCTATAAAGTATGCACTATTACCTTGGAGCTAATGTCCTCCCACAGTCATTCTTTCGGAAAATAGCATTTTAATAAGTAAATGTAAAAATAATCATCATAATGAAATATTAAAAGCACTAGTCAAGGTAAATCCCAAAGCCACAGGGACCAAATTGTTAACTCTCCTTTCTTGTTCCTTGTCCTGTCTTTGGGACCCAATTATTTTTATAGTGCAAAGAACATTTGTGGAGAGCAGACACTGTTAAAAACTGAAAATTTACTGTAGCAATATTGTGTAGGTTTCCTGTGAGCAAGAGCTGGAGAACAGATACTCTTGTTGAGGGAAAAATATCCCCTCCTCTAGTTATGTGAGTGATATAATTTAATGTAGCAGCACACACCATAATTTATCCCATTGTTTGTTCCTGTGCTGTGTCCAACTGCAAGGATGGATGGGACAAAGATCTAAATTTGAATCTTCAAATTCCTAGTGCTGCTGAGGGCTGCCCTGCGGAAATTGAGGATTGCCCAGGAAAGGAGAGAGGGCAGTGGCCCCTTTCTACCCCACCACCTGTCAGAAGCCATGTGAGCAGGGAAGAGCGACGTACAGGAAGCAAAGGACGGGGTTTGGCTCTTTCCTGCCCTGGCAGGCATGCTGCAATCATGCTGATGGAGATCCTGGTGGCTGCTTGGCATATGCAGAAGCTGTGATCTGCCCCCAGCTCAGAGCTGGAGGAGCAGTAACACAGAAAATCAGCTGGTCTTTCTGACTACTCTCATCTGCGCTGGTGAAAACTGGTGAATGTGTGGGGTGTCTTACTGAAATGGCTTTTGGTGCAGTTGCTGCATTCTGAAGAAATTAGCATATGGCTTCATTCCAGGAGACCAGGGGATTAAATACAGGCAGATAAATCAGTGATGGGAAATATTTACAGACTGTGGCACTGAAATCAGTGTGTTTGCTTTTTTCCCCCCAGAGTGCAGAGAAGGCAACAGCTACCTACGTCTCAGTGTTCACGTGTGTCCAACACCACTATGCTGTAGCACAGCTGTATGTGTGGAATATTCTTTACAAAGCAGCACTTTTCCGAGTGGGGTTATGATGTTTACACATGCTTTTTCTTGCTTCACCTTGCTTGGTTGTGTAAATAGGAACACAGTTCTCCCTGGCTGTGCAAAGGCTGGGTTTTTTCTTACTGCCATAAGGAAGTACAATCACAAACTCTTCCCATCCATTCTACTGCGTGCAGGTTGTTTGGGGTTTTACAATGGCTTGCTTTCCCCAGGGAAGGCTACTAAGCCTAGACACTTGCAAATTGTAAAAATCAGGATGCTCAGAACACAAAGTAAAGCAAACATAAGTGCAAGAGGAATCCAGAAATAAAAAAAATGTTAATGGATGCAAGAAGAACAGCAATTTACCTGTCTCACACATGCACAGAATATTTCAAGAAGCTGTGAATCAGAAGGATATGAGGCTGGCAGTCACGAGGCTTAGGCTAGATAATATTGACATTTCCTCTGCCTTCCCCTGCACAGTCCCCTGTCTAAAGAAGGGACTGCCCTGAAGTGCCTCCTGATCATCCTGCTACAGCCCCGTAGAGAGATGAGGTGGCTGCTGCAAGGGCGTAGGTGGCCACAGGGGAACAGATTTTGGAAACCAAGAGAATGAGTTTCCCTCCTAGAGCAGCATTTTTGGCTTATTCATTTGATACTTATTACCGAGCTATTTTTGCAGTGCCTGACCAAGGGTCTTTGAGAGTATCTAGTTCTCTGCTGCCAGCAAGAAAAGAAGGATTGTCACCTCCTGACAGCTTTTCCTGGCTATGCAGAGCTGCCCCTGACCTAGCCTTTCTCATCATAGCTTTACTATTCTTGGGAATTTTCCATATAGTTCCTTTTCCTCATTCCCAGACTGCTGTTGCCCTCACATGCTTTGACCTCTCAGCGACTGAGCATCTGCAGCCTTTTATGTTCCTACTTTGGGCTCAGTTGGACAAATCTTGTCTAACTCTGGTGTGACTGGGCAAAAAACAGCTCTGGTATTTTTGTGGGGTCTCAGCACCTGGTAGGAGACGGTCTTGGCAGCAGGGTCATGCATATTCATGAGCAGCTGTGGGCTGTGCCACTGCCCTTCCACGCAGCTTCCTGCTGGATCCACGCGGGAGCTGGGCGCTGTCACGGGATCCTGGCACCGGGAGATGCGTGTGTGACACAGACCAGTGCAGCCTGGCACGAACCCAGCCCGGCTCAATCATCACCTGGAACTCCACTGAAGCTGAGGAAAACTGAGCATCACCCCACAGGCCAAGCATGGAGTCTGCTCAGCTCCGGGCTGCCTTGTGACTGCCAAATGCCGCGATAAAAATACCCCAGCGGGGACGGCACCTGCTAGTGCGCCAGGCTGGCTCGCCAGCCGTGGGCTGCTCTCTGCCATTCCTTTTTTGCACTACCTTTATCTGTGGGAGGGGAAGTGTCTGTTGCCCTCTGAGCAGTTTTGCCCATCCTCTTGGTGATGCCACGTGCTCTGAAGGACAGGTGAGCGTTTCACATCAGCACGCTCATTCTAGTTGGAACTAGCCAGGGCTCGGATGAACAGCTAGCAAATCCACATCAGAGAGCCAGGAGGGTGTTCCTGTGCAATCATCTTTATATGAGTTTATTTCCCTGGGGGTCGCTAGGAAGAAAGTTTTCCCCTCTTTAGAAGACAGACAAGACTATCAGCAGTGATATAAATAGCTGAGCTCAACACTTCAAGCTAGCGTTTCCCACAAGGAAGGTGACAGGAGGTCGCCATCTCTGTGGGATGTTTCTAAAATAAAGTGGAGAGTCTGATTATAGCACTGTTTCTGCTCTCCCTTGCCGGATTCACCTCTTCCCCATGGCAGATCCCAGGGGCACGTGGAGAGGGTCCCTGAGGAAGGCTCCTTTGTGTGAGGCAAGCACAGTTCCCAGGAGGGGGAAAGCATTCAAAGCCATTGCATTTTTGTCCAATCTCTGTGTGTGATTTGCTCAATCAGGTACAAATGTGTGTCTCTGGGAATTAATGAGATTTCACAACACAGCGGAGGGCCCAGGATGTTTTAAGAAGCTCACACTCTGGACATGTGGCTGTGTGTGGAGGCCATGCAAGAAGTGCATCCCCTCCAAGCTACTGAATGAGGACGCAGCTGTCCCCTCTGGGTACTGAGCCTGTGAGCAGTGATATTGCAGTGGGGCGGGTTGGGGCATGGTCCAGTGCCTAGGAACTGCTCATGGCTTTCCTCTCTCCAGCTTTACACAGGTCCAGGCCAGCACATGGCACAACAGATCATGGTGGGTATGAGGGCAGAGATCGTTGCCCTGTACTGACACATGTTAGGCTGAACCCAGACAGGAGTGGAGCCCACGCTGCCAAACTGTGCACTCACAGCTGTAGGCACCTGGGAAGGGAAGGACACTTCAAGCTCTGCACTGGAGGCTGGTTAATGCTATTTTACTTAAGGGTCTCCAGCCCCTTGTTAGTAGCCTCAAAATCCCATGCAGTGCAGCTATGTGGTTACCTCTGTCTTGCAGATGGTGATCACTGGCGTACAGAAGGGACAAACTGCTTGTTTGAGGTCACTGTGTTAAAGACAATTTGGGGACAGAGCTCAGGGGTCGTGACTTGCCAGATTGCGTCCTTTCTTCTACACAGCACTGCCTCTTAAACCTCATGACAGCAATACAACATGGCTTCTACAGCACATCTGCTTCTACAGACCACAGCCCTTCTCTCCTGTGCCCTTGGACAACACTGTCTTGGTCACCTGAAGGAAAACCCTCTCCTGCTGCTCTTCTATAGCAGGTACACCTGGCAGAACCAGAGGCATTGCATTTTGTTTGGTTTTGTTTTGTTTTGCACTGTGGGGACACGTGGCTTACAGCATTAAATGATGAATAGAACTAGAAATGCACTGTGCAGAGTGGGTGAAGTGCTCTGGATTACAGAAGATTTGTGATGCTAAAGCCCACCTCAGCATGTGTATTTGTTCAGAGTTTACTGGCATTGGCTCCTTCCTATGGATATACAATAGACAAGCAAGAACCTATTATGCATTTTTGTCCAAACAACATCTCTCTGGCTTCACATATGCATGCATACACTTATAAGTTTCTGCCTGATCCAGGCCAGTTCTTTAGCCAAATTTTTAACTGATCTTCACATGAGCCCAGAATAAGTAGCTTTGTACTGATGCTTTATAGAAAAATAATTGATGTGTTTTCATAGGTTCCATTCTACTTCCTTGGGTTTGAAATCCTGTGTTGAGCCAGTAGCAGAGTGACTTTGACTCTAGAGCTGAAATCTCATGGGAGAAGAACAGCTCTGTGTTAACAGCTCTTGTCCTAGAAGACAGACATCCAGTGTTTCTTATCTTTCTGCTCCTCCCAAGTTCACTGTAATTTCTGGAAGGGTCATACTGGTATCCAGACCACTGGCCCTAGTTGCAGATAGCTTGTTATTCCTTGACGAGGTGTGCTTTCCCCCTCCTCTCCAAATGTGGAAAATCTCAGAGTTCACAAAAAAGAGAGTGGGTGAGAAGATAAGGGAGCTGAGTGACCCGTCACCTCCTACACACACAGGCACACAACCCTGACGCACACAGGGACATGGGCACAGGGGAATCATTCAACACCTTCAAGTGTGTACATCAGGGATGTGTTACACACACAGATGATAATACTATGTAGAATATTTTCATAGGAAGGGCTGGTGGAAGCTGCAGACTCCCAGTCATTTGAATTTTATTAGTTTTCTTTATTAATTTTTATCTGTCCAGAACATCTTATGCTATTCCTCCCCCTGTGCTTTCATATAGCCAAATATTAGGGCCAAGCTCTGCCTGATGCAGTCTCAGGAGACAAAGAATGGAAGAGACCTTGAACTCAGATGAGTCAAGCTGAGGGATGAATTTATCCCCCTCTCTTTGAAAAGCTGGCATCAAATAGTCACATGACAGTGGTACTCAGGCTTACACTTAAAATGCAGGGAGCATCTTCTAATTCTCTTGGGATTCTCTCTTTGCCTTAGAGAAATGTGTATCCCTAGAGACCACAACAGATGTGACAAAACTGGACTTGGGATAAACTAAATGAAGGGTCACTATGCTTTTTGCTGGAAAGAAATATAAAACAAACCATAAATTCTCTCTCTAATGTAAATGCTGGAAACTTGATGCTCTTGCCAGTATCTTTCTCTTTGCTGAGAGAAGCTGACCTGTATGAATTTGCAGATTATACTAAATTGGGCAAAATAGAGCTGAGGAGATAGTCAAAGAGGGCATAGGGAGCTCTGGAAAACAAGCAAGCTGAGACATTTGGGTGCTGCTGTAGTAAAAGCTGAGAGAAGCTGTCCTCAAGCACTGCTCATTCCATGGGGAAGGCTGGGTGTAAGGAGATGTGCAGTGATGGCAGGCCTCACACTGGGCACATATAGCAGCAATTGAACCTGCCCATGTGATTTTAGGCTCGTTCACAGACTGCAAGAGATGCAACTCATTATAGTGATGAAATAAAACAAACTGAAGAGGTAATGGGAGAAGGAGAGAGCTCTCATTCAGACTTTTCCCATCCTTTCTTCCTTCCTCTCAGCCTTCCTTCCTCTCCCTGCCTATCAGTTCCCCATGGTTTCCCTACAGTCAAGCTCCCCCAGAGAGCATTGCCTCAGTTTTCTGGCAGTTTTGACCAGCTAACTCTATACAGCATCCAAATTGCTAATTCTTTCAGCCTTAGAAAGGAGAGATTTTCAGCAACTATCTATTTCCCACTTATTACTACCTTGTCAAATCTCATTTCTTCCTTCTTTCCAAAAAACTGTAGGATTCTTTTCACACTCCAGCTTTACTGCTGTATCCTTGCCTCAGTCTGGCTATGTGAGCTGATTATTTTTTGTACTCGGTGTAAGCACCATATATATATGCACAAAAATACACCCCCTTTGAAACCAACTAATACTAAATTGGCAAAGCCCAGCAGTAGGGGGTTAGGAAATGCTGGGGTTACTGTTCTCAGTAATCTTAATTCAATCTCTTTGTGCCTGTGCCTCTTAGAGTCCTTAACCTCACATCCTCACAATGTCACCTCATTCTTTGCACAGGATGCCTGCCTTGTTCTGTGCCAGCCTGGCGGGGGCTTTCTTGAACAGCAGCTATTCAATGTTTTGTTTTCTCCTCATTGTTCAGTGGGTGGCCTGTGCCTGTTTACTGTTCATTATTCAAGTCCAGCTCTAAAAAGACAGAATTATTAGTTTCCTCATGGGTTTTCCTATGGCTTTTATCACAACAGTATCTGATCGCTTCACAATTATAAATCTACTTACTTTCATTACCACCCAGAGGTGAGAAGATGGTATTATATCAGCTGTGCAGCTGAGGAACTAAGGCAGTGAGAGATTAAGATAAAAACTGTTCATTAATTTTGGAAGCTCTTTAGTGATGTGGCTAATCTGTTGATGCCTTTTTTTTCAGTGTACTTAGCAGTTTATAATGTGTATTCAAATCAGAGCTCTATCTGTGCTGGAGTGGGAGAGTTTATCACTTCCACCAGTTGCATCATGTGTAGAAGTCAGATACCCAAAAGACAAGAAATGGGCATTTGTGGGGAAATGCGGCTTAAGTGATTTGCCTCATCATGACAGAGGAAATTGGACTAAGAAGCAAGAATTAACCCCAGTCCTCTTGGATAGCTTTATCTGATTACAAACTGGAGACAGTTTTTCTCCCATCCCACTATTCCCTCCTTCCTTCACCAGACATCTGAGTGCTGCAGAAGACCCTGGAGCTCTGCAGGCGTAACCCTTGTCAGACTGCTTCACTTTCCAAGCAACTCTGTGCCCTGACCAAAGCTTCTGTCAGCTTTTCTGCTTCTAAGGGAGAGCAGTTTCATATGGAAATTCTCAGCCATTCTCAAGGCATGTCCATAATGACATAAAAAATGGAGAAAGGCAGAAATATAAGTGTAAACCCCTTAGTTCTTACATTAAAACCCCGTGACCTCTCTTCAAAGATATACCAGAGAGACTTAAAAGCGTGCATCTCTCTGCTCATTGCCTGCTGTGTGGCATGAATATTTCTTTGTTTCAGGGAAGAACTAGTATGCTGAGTATTGTTCACAGAGATCTCTCTGTTGCTTATCAATAGCAATAAAATTTATTTCCCACTCCTCCTACTCCCCCTTCATGAATTCTTAGCCCAAATATTGAAGTCACTCTGTTGTCTCTGGGGAATTATTTCTAATTTTAAGCCTCTATCCTCGTGCCTCATACAACAGCACCCAAAGCGTGGAGCAGTCTCCAGACTGTGCTCCCTAATGACATGGTGTAGTGCTGAATTACTCATTCCCCCTTGTCTATTTCCAATGCTGCAAGACAAGTCATAAAATGGACAAATGTGTGCAGAATGTGTGAAATCTGCCTGAAGGTCAAAAAGAGAAAAGAGACTAAGGTATGAAATTCTGTATTTTCTGTCAGAGTTTAAATATTTTAATGCCCATATAATACTAAAAATATTGTGATAATATATACTGTTGAGTGGAAAAAAGCCATACAAGCAAAACAACCAGCCCTAAATACTTATAGTAACAGGAATACTTAACATAGTTCTCAAGCGACCAGAGCCTGATGAGTATTTTAAACCCTGAAGCCTCAGGAATTCTCCTAAAGTACTGCTCTGCTCCCAAGGAAAAGGGGAATAAAGTTAGAAATGTGTGCTCTTCTCAGAGTAGATTTTGAAAATAGCAGCAAATGCAGAATTTTTTGGCTCCTGGTAGAAATACTGAATACTGTGAGGCTTCTGAATAACTGTTTAAGCTGCTCCTAGCTGTACACACACGAGCACACATATGTTACATGCATGAAGTTCTTTAAAGAGAGGAACACATAGGCAGCAGTAGGGGAAAACTCTCATACACACTGCTTCACCCAGGAATTTTGATGGGTTTATTACCATGGAGAGAGAGTTCAATGCTTAAGGCTCATTCAGCACAAGATATTTTTAGCTGAGGTTTGTCCAGAAAATCCACTTATATGATCCTCTAAAGGTTGTTACGGTACTTGAGGGACAGGGACAAGATGCTGCCTCAGTTTACCTGAGTTGTTAAAACCAGAATGCCACAATTCTCCTTAGACATGACAAAAGGGCAGCCAAACGACCCTCCAGGAAATCAAAGGAGCCACCGCAGATCCGGAAATTAGTCAGCAACCTTTACACTCAGTGAGATTGTTTCTTTCCAGGTGGTTGTGTTCCAGGGGTACCATATTCTGAAGGTGGGCTATTCTTTGAAAAAGCAGCCTTAAATTATGGAAATGTACTTGCATAATTATTCCAAAAAGGGGTGAAAAAGTTAGGAAGACAAATAAAAAGAAGCAGCTGCTGGTGTGGGAGAGGACATTCGTCCCTTCAGGTCTGCGTGCCTCCTTGCTGAGGCTGCCACGGGCAGTGTTGGGATGGAGGAGAAAGGCATTCACTGCCTGGCGGCGCGCACAGAACGTGTGACTGTGAGATACCAGCGAGGCATTTCTCTCCACTGGAGTTACATTGCCAAGCTCCATGTTACAGACCAGCCAGGACACAGTACTCTCACGGAAAAGAGACTGCAGTACTTTGAAAGCCATCCTGCGCACTTCAGAATATATGTGGTTAATGCAGACACTTGATGAAGTGTTTATACCCCAAGAGCCTCTCCTAGGTAAGAGTTCCCTTCACCACTGTCCCCTGAGCAGCTTGACAGCATGCTGAAATGGGATCTGACAGAAATGGCAATTTGCACTTTATACTGTCTGAGGGAGGATGTTTGGGGCTCTTATCATGCTTTCCTATATACTGGAATCTATTGGTATCTATGTTCATCGCAGGGAAGTTACTTGTTATTTCTGTAGCCGTCTGTGGCAAAACAGTTTAAGTTTTAAAATGTCCCAAGCCCACCATGTTACTAGTGGGAATGTTTTGAAGAGAAAATTAAAGAAAAAGTAAATTTCTTAAGTTATTTCTGGCCATCCTGCTTTTCCTGCCTCTCCAAATCCTTTTTTCCCCTCATGCTCTTTTCCCCTTGAGCGTAATAACTTGATCTACCATCGGCACTTCTTCAGTTCTATTATTTCTCCCTCATGGTTGCTTACCTGATTTCCAGTGTCTTGTCTTCAGTCTCCTTTCCTTGCTTGGGCACTTTCCCTTTTTGTAGTGAAGTTGAACTCCTTGTTCTCCTCAGTTGCTTTGTTTTATTCCTTTAATATGGTTCTCTCTCTCTCTCTCTCTCTCTTCCTCTCTTTTTCTCCACCCCCTTTCTGTGTCACTTTCTGTCTTCCCCACTGCCTCTCCGCCTTTCCCCCTCTTCTTTCTTCACCTACTTTTCTTGTCTCTCCCACCCCCTCCAGACTAATCTTTCTATTTTCAAACCTGGTTTCCTGTTGTTTTTCCTTTAAAGACCATGGATCTCATTCCTCCCTCTCCATTCTCAGCCTCTCCCTGTGCCACTCTCCTCATGCCGACAGGATGCATTCACTGCCGGCTTCACGCAGTCCCTTCCAGTCACTGCTGCTACTGTTCCTTTGCACATCTTCCCATAGATAACATTCTGTGGTCCAAGCCTTCCCCAAATGAAAAGAGACAGCCTTCCCCCACAGTTACACCAGCCAGACCCTGGAGAGCTTTTTCCGTGTAAGACAAATGACAATTCAGCCAACAAAGGACATATTTCTGACTCGTTCAAGATTAATCTGGCAAAGCAGTGTTCATGTGGAGCAGAGTCTTCCACCTCTTCAAATCACACAGAACTTGCTCTGCTGGCTTGGACCAGGGGCCCAGCACCTGCGGCTGCAGCCTCGTCCTAAAGGGCACCAACTGCTTCCCAGGGACTTTTTACATGCTGATAAATAGAGAGTAATCTGCCTGTCAAGAGAGGTGGTTTTTGTCATACCACCCTACCACCACCTCCCTGCACACACAGTCAGATGCTCGAGCATTTGGGCCTCTCTTAAAAATGTTTTTGACGTATCAAGTGTCTGAAGGTCTTGTATTTCATGTATGTGTCAAGCTGAGCCTCTGATTCCTGCACATCAAGAATGGCCCAGCAAGGAGGCAGAATCAGAGATGCCTTCTGGCTTTGATAAAGGTCTCAAAGAACCAGTGGCAGCAGAGTGAGATTTGCACAGAAGACTCTGCTGACCTGAGAACCGACGTGCTGCACACAAGCTTTGGTGGTTATCCCTCCAGCAATCCTTCCCAGGCTAGATATCTCCCACCCAGAACATTGCCTGGTGGTCTCTATGCATCAGTGAGTGCAGATCATGAAACAATTTAGTCATTTAGTCCAGGGACTTAAACACAATGCTGGCAACTCTTCTAATAATTTTTCTCCCACTAATTCAATACCTCCTTTAGTCACAAGATTGAAAGCCAGGCTACAAAGAGACAGTGCTGGGCAGAGGCTACCTCTGGAAGCATGTCTTATGTGGACACTCTCACTCTGAAGTTAGGAGTGCAACTCTTTTCCAGGATGGCTGTATCCTCCCTGATGGTTACTGCAGGATGCTGGACAAAGAGTGCACAGTAAATTGCCACAGCAGCTCAGTGACCTCCTGGTATGGAGATATGTACAGTCATCTGCTGCTTCATTCTAATTTTTTTGAAAGCCCTTCTGTGGCTTTTAAGAAAATAGAAATCTTTCTGGAGTTGTTTCTCCCTCTCCTGTGTCGCAGTTGTGTATTTGCAATGGAAATTCACAGGAAGGAGAATATCATTCCAGCTTTTTGTCTTTCTAGAGTAATTTCCACGAAGCATTATTATGTAAACTCATGTTGATTTTATGCCAGTGAGATTGTCACGGACTTCATCATAGAAGTGTCCAAAAAAAGTGTTATTAATACAGGTCTAGCTCACAGATGGCTTTGGGATAGGCTAGGAATAAGGCTTGTCAAGTGTTTTTTCACATGCTGTAGAGAGACAGGTCCTGTGAGAGAGCTGTCTGAAATAACTCACCTCCCTGCCTGGCTGACACTCTGCTGCACCATCAGGGTGACCAGGTCTGATTCTCCCTGCTGACTCCTTTGTGTCTCCTGCCCAAGTGCTGCTCCTGAGTGGCATACAGAAGTAATCCTAAACCCAGCAGATCCAGTCTGGTTCTGCTGCACGTATGAGGGAGGGGAGAAGGTTTCTGTCCAACACATGCATGATGCTCAGGAGGTACCTGTTACGAGCGCTTTCTGTTTTCATGCTGGTGGTAACTATTTGGATTTTGATGCACAAAAAGGAAATGGTAGAAGGCAGACAGGGAAGGAAAAGACAGAAAGGGGAGATGTTGTATGGATAATTCAGCCAGCCCCTCAATGTGTCATCTGTTCTCTACTGCACCCTCTTCAAGGGAAAACAGAGGTGTCCTGGCAGCTTCTCCAGCCCCTCAGCTAGAAAAATAACTGGTTTACTCATTCTTACGTGGGGAGGAAGAATGTTGACTCTCCTCCCCAAGAGCCTGTTATGCAAAACTTGTCTAACTTGAGTGAGGAGAGCAAGTGGAAGAGAATGCTCCCCCAGACACTGGGAATGAGAACAGCTGATAGCTTGCCATGTGCAGCTCACAGATCACAGCCATTTGTGATGCTGTGCAGTGCATTTTGAAGGAAAGCAGAAATAAAGTTGGGAGGGAAAAGAAAAATAAACCAACATGTACTATCTTTTGATCAAAACTTAAGAGCTTTCTTGGATTAGGATTCCCAACCCCCTAGGTAAAAGAAACATAGCAGACCTTATCTACCTGGAGTTCAGTAAACCGTATGATATGGCATCCCAGAAGAAGCAAATTAGTGTAGAAGATTCAGCTGAAGAAGACAGGGATTATTAAATAAACCCTCAAGTGAGTAAGAGACTGACAGAATTGATATACCAGTTCCTTAATAGGTTGAAGGGAAATTATCTGTGAGGCTGCTTAAAGATTGCTCTTAGGACTGATCTTTTTTTATATTTCTGTTAATTACCTTGGCATGGAATGTAGAAATATTAATGAAATCTGCTGATTAAACCAAGCTGGGAGGTATCATGAGGGCAGAGGTAGATTCCAGCTCTACAAGAGCTGAAGGCTCTTCGTGACTGGAGTGATCAAGGCAAGGTTAAGTGGGAGAATGAGAAGTCACACACTGGGAACCTGTTCCTTGAAGTGTAACAGGAATCTGCATCTCCCAGGAGAGAGAGATGGAGAAAGATGGGGAAAGTTCATGGTTCAAAGGAGGAGGAACCAGCGATGCTATGTGAGGGTGAAAAAGGCAAGCAAACTTTGAGGATGTAGCAGTATTTCCAGTTGCAGTGAGTAGAAGTAATGTCATCCAAGAGGATGAGACTTCTCCAAAATAATGTCTGCAGTGCTGCTTCCCCACATGCAAGGAAGATATTCAGCCTGGAGCAGGTGCAGAGGAAGGCAGTGGGGTGGTCAGAGGGATGGAAGGTGTCTCAGCCAACAGCTTGTTTACTTATCAGTCACAGCAGTGACTGCACAGAGATATTTGAGCTGATTTGAAAATAGATGTGCTACCAGTTTGAGCTTTTCAGCATTAATTATTTTGCACTGAACTTCATGCTAGTGCAGCTACACAAAGTAATTAAACCACGGTGTGATGTGCCTGCAGGGTGAATACTATAAGGGAGCTTAGTTACTTAGTCTGGCAGAACAAAGGTTAAGAGAGGAAAGATTTGCTGCCTATAAATACTTTTAGGAATTGGGGGTTGGGAAGGTAAGTGCTCGGGAGAGAGCAGAGCTACATAAGCTAAAGGACAATGTGGCACAAGAATAAATAGATATAAATTGGCCATGAATGAATTTAGGTTGGAAATCAGAAGGTTTCTAAGCAACAGAGCAGGCAAGGAGGTGCTGGAACAGCATTTTAGCAGCACAAGTTAGGGTGGAAACCTAATGAGATTTAGGACAGAGTTTAGTAAGTTTAGAAAAGGCCATTTGTTTTGTACTTGCCCGTTATTCAAAGGGATTGGACCTGATAAGCCAAGAGGTCCTTTTTTCATTCTATTTCCTGTACTTGCCTTAGTGCCTTATCAGATCTCATCCTTGCATACAAAAGCCAGGTAAATCTGGAGCAGAGTTTGTGTGATGAGTTTTTCAGCACTGATCCCATGGATATTTAATGGAGGGATTCATTCTGTGCCTGAGATTTAAACAAACAAAAAAGAGCAAGCCAAGATGATGCATGGAGAAGGTCTGCAAATATGCAGTAGTATAGATGAGAGCTCTCACATATGAAACAGCTTCTTCACATAAAACAGGTGTGTCCCAGAGCATCTGGCTTTGCTGGAAGGCTGTTTCAAATGCAGCTAGATGCTCTCTTGAGATGTGAAAACTGAGAGATTGTCTGAAGGGAAAATGCCTTGTATTTCTGCCATTACTGAGGACTTTGTCCTTGAGGACAGGTTTACTGCACTGGGAAATTACAGATAAAAACACCACCCAGCAGTGGTTGAGTTCACCTCTGCTGCCTGGCCACAACACTGCACTTACTCTGGTTCTTCATAATGTTTCATTCTGGACAGGCACTTCTAGTACCTTCTCTAAAGCACCAAAGGACGGAACCTTCCTGATGAAACATTTTATCTCAAATCCCCATGCATGGATATGATTGAAAGAGAAGGCCAGAGAGGGAAGTTCTCTGTTATGCATTAGACCTCTGGAGACAGTTTGAAGGCATCCTCCAGCAGAAAGCAAATTCCCAAGGACAGGCTGGGCCCAAGGGAAGAGGAGTAGCAAAGGCCCCTGAATAAGAACAGTTTTATAGTCACAGCTCCTCACTTAGTAAAAACCCCAAATTATTCTATGTGGATGGATGTTTTCATCTTCCCAACCCAGAATACCATACTAGCACAGAGTGAGAAAAGAGGAAACAAGAAACAGCAGGTTGTGAAATATCACTCTGTGTCAGACTCATTTGCCAGTAAAGTTTCCAGCAAGAAAAACTGGAAGAGGTTTTCATCTCACTGAGGAAAAATTGCCATCTATCCCAATGTAAATGCTCACCTGTCAGCTTTATGTTACTGGAAAGAAAGTACGGCCCTCTCACCCCTCCTGCTTCCACTTCTCAACTCTGCAGCATCTGTGAGTAGTTGAGAAGTGCTTTGCAGATGATAATGAAATTGCAGTTCCTATAAACCCCCTCCTTGTTTTACAGGTGGAGGAACCAGACCATGGAGAGCATAAAGGATTTGTCCAAAGGATCAGCAAATCATTTTAAATCCAGGAGTCCTCATCTACCTGGCCACCAGACATTCATCTTGTCCTGCAAACTTCCAGCTGGATGAAGTGCTGCTTGACAGAAATATGTGCGTATACATATATACATAGATATGTTTCCGAAAGAAGAAAGAACAGACCTTTACCTCTTTTTGCTGAGCCTGCACAGGTAGAGAGAGGAACAGGAAAAGTTGACTGAAGGATGGGTGAGCTTTAGCACAGTCCTTTGGTCTTGCTGGAGCCCACCTCTCTGCCAGTGTTCAGCTCCCAGAAGAGACCCCGAAGTGTCTGAGGGAGGACACTCTGGGCAGGGTGAGTGAACCCTTGTCAGCTCCCAGGAGCTCAGCCTGTGGTCTGACACTGTCTCACTGGCTGGAGATCACCTCCAGCCTGGAGGACCAGTGCTGGGGGAGACTCGCTCCTGAGCTGTTCCTGACATGCACTGGCAGCTGTCTGCCTGCTATTCTTTTAAAGCGTCTTCGTGGATCAGGATAAAATGTGATCTTACGCAGGCGGCATTGTAAGCACAACTTGGCTCAGGTTCAGCTCTTCCTCTGGCTCCCAGCTACTCTATTTTTATTGAAGGAATTTGAGGCTATCAGAAAGGAAGTCAAATTGTTTTAGGAAAACAATAGAAAAGCAACTTGAAGTTTATTAGCTTCCTGCCCAGGGCCTGTGACCAACTTGTCAAACTTATTAGAGTGATGGAAGGACTATTTATTTAAAAGGGCTAGCTACAGGACTCAAAATTTCATTCCTGTTTAGGCCTTAGTGAAAACAAAGGAAAGCCATAAAATAATATCTGAAGGGAGCAGATGGCTAACTGGTAAATGGTGTGAGTAAGGTTGTTCGTGGTGTTCGCCAGTCCAACAAATGAATGCCTGGACTTGCATGCACAGGCCAGTCCCATCACCCCAAATTCCTTACTCTGGCTCAAATTTTCAAGTGGAAGCCTCACACCTAAGAAAACAAATTTGGCAGGAAAAGGTCTTCATTTAGAGCTACTGAAAGGAGTGAAACAATGCAGCAGGTCGGCAGGAGAGCCAGGAATAGAGCCCAGGTGTCCCTGGCCCTGTTGGATGCTGGAGCCCCTCGACTGCAAAAAATATTTATATCCTTCAGAAGCAGCTGCAGCCTGCTTCCCCATCCAGCTCCCCCAAAGCAGCCACACTATGAAGTCACTGAATGCATGCTGGCATGTGGCTGGTGAGAAGAATGGGCAGCCAAACCATCCTAATCACAAAGTGTCTGCGAGCCTGAGCCCTCCTGAGGAGCTTCATGGTTTGCAACGAAACAAGAAGAGAAAAAAACAGGTAACTGAGAAACATTTGCGAAGTGTACCCAGTGCAAAGCCATACCCCTTGCTCAGAGGGTCCTCTGCTAAATGAGTGTTTAACCAGCTTCCAGGGAGCATGTAGGAAGAACTCACCTCTTCTTTCAGTGGTGCAGTCTCTAGGAGCTCAGGCGCTGAGGTACTGAGCTCGCAGAGCTCTGCACACAGGCTTTGCACAGCTTAGTAACTACTGTTCAGATTAAAGGAAGAAGAGCCCACCCCAAAAATTCTCTTCCTTCTTCTCCTCATTAGCTTAACTAAAAGTGGGAAGGCAAAGCTGCAGTTTTCTCTGAGGCCTGGGGCAATAATGCATCTTGTATTGGCAAGTGATAGAAGATCTTGGTTTATATGTTCCTTTTAATTTATTCAGGTTAGGTGTTCATAAAAGAGTCAAATTGAGTGCATTATTTCTGTAAGGGTTAAGAAACTGTGTCTTCAAAACATGGTAATTCTAATCTAAACACAACAATCTTCCCTTTATTTAAGGTATCCCTGCAGCTTTTAGAAGGTTTCTGTAATTTCTGTCCCTCTGAGATACTGCCTTGGTGAACAAATCAGTGCGCTGAGCAATGCAGCATCCTAGTTCATCACAGTCTGTAGGTGTTTACTTGAAATTAAGTACATTCTTGAGTTGCATTGATTGCAGTGTAATTTAATAATCTGGAAGTTAGGCACCCTACACTGCCAGCCAGGCCAGCTTTCCTGGGGGAATTCCGAGGCAAACAGCAGATAGTGGATGTACTTCTCCATAGCCTCTGCAGGAAGAGATGCCACATGCAAATTGCATGATGGTGTTCTGGCAGCAGAAAAATATTTTATTTGCACTTATTTGGGGTCTGCATCATCTGGGCTGGTATTACTTAATCTGTGCTTTGTTCTAGTAAGTAGTGTTTTGATCTTGAATGCGAGCTGTCAGAGTCTTTATGTCAGTCTCTCAGGCCTGCTGGACTCTTGGTAGCTCCTGAGGCTGAGATCCCGCAAAGTCTTGGTCATGTGAGTGACTTGATACAGTTACAGCTTGGGGCCATCTGTGTGGGTAAGGTCCCTCCATGTACAAAGGTCATAGACTGGAAAATGCTGTAGATTGTTGAAACTCCTGGTTTATTTTTTTCTTCCAGGACCCAACATGGTTTCTCAGAAACTTCTGGAATGAGAGCAGTTCCTAGCCTCTGGACACATGGCTGCTGGGGGACTTCTCACCCCAGAAGGCTGTGACATGCAGCCATGTGGTGCCAGTGCTGGCACCAAGTTCCTGGGATGTGTTCTCCCATCCTGGAGTTAAGGAGCTGTGCTGCTGCAAGATCCCAGCTCTAAATCTTGAGGCTTTAGGAAAAGTCTGCCAAGGTGGAAACAATCACAGGCACATGTCTCTTCCTAAAGCAAGCTATGGGGTAGGAGGACCTCAGCCTATTCTATATATTCTCTACAGAGGGAAGAGAAATCTGCTCTGAAGGCAAAGATCTCTAGAGCTTTCCCTGGAAGCTACCTTCAAAGGAAGGAACATCTTAAAGGATTTGAGAGAAAAGAGACATGTTCTTGGATGATGGTGAGTGAAACTGAAAAGTAAACAGCTTGAGTTATGGGAGTATTCTCAGATGGTGCTTATTGCTCCCAGCCAGCTTGTTCTCTTTTGTGATGGTCTGAAAGAATCTCAAGGCATGACCTTCTGGGTAAAATTAAGAACTTGATTAATTGAAAAAATTCATGTATTGTGATTCTTCCCACCAATTTTGCAACGTGTGTTGGTTGGATTCCGAAGCCTTCTGTAAGATAAATCACAGTAAATGTGAGGGAGGGGGGCAGGAGGACACATTAGAAGACCAAATATCCATGCATGGGCAAGAGCTCACAAGCCCAGCAGTGCTGTGGGGCAGGGGAAATGCCTTTCAAGGGGCTTTCTTTTCCAAAGTGTGTCATGATCCCTCTGAGAAAAGCAGGCAGCTCTGCTCCTTCAATGCACTTCTGTGTGGCTGCATAAAGGCAAATTCTCTCACAGGCATGCATCAGGCACATGTTGTCCTGAGGATTTATCAGAGGAAAGCTTGGAAAAGATTTGTACCCAGTTTTGCTTTCTGGAAGGGTGATGGATTTGATCAATTCACATCTCCTTAATTGTTTTTTTGGACGCCTGGGTTTCCTGGTAAAACCCTGTCTCTCTACCAGCCCCCCTCTGCCCAGGGAGCCGAGAGGCTGCAGAGGAAACCGGTGTGTGCATGAGTCACCTGCAGCCACAAAGCCAAGGAAGTGGTTCCCTGGCTTCTCCCCACAGCCACACAGGGAGCCCTGCTGGTTCTCCAGGTGGCCACAAGCTCACGTTTAAAGCTACAAGGACTGGGGAGGAGGCTAGGGAGTTCTCTGAGGACTGAAGTTCTCCCAGTGGCCTAACATAAGGCTTTCCTCACTTAGCTTCCTATTTAATTTAATTTGAATTCTCTCTTGGTGTCATACACAGTATGATGCCCTGCTCCCTATAAATCCAGGCACTGCATTCTCACTGGGTCCTTTGCATGCTGGAGCTTCTTGTTTTCAATGCTAAGTGAAGGCAAATATGAAGTATAACCAGAGGACGCCTGAGAGAAAACCATCCCCAAAATTGCTACCTGTACAGAACAGTTTCATTTGAGGGTCGATGTCTTTTATCTCTCTGATTTAGTGATTGATAGATGTTGTCAAAATGGGCTTGCACTATGGAGAAACCCCTGTATGAGCTCATGCAGAAACCTGGGGATAAAATCTGACCAGCAAGTGATGTCACACAGGATTGTGTTTGCTTGCTGATGTTTATTGCTTTCTGTGAAATGGTGGAAAAGGAAGAAATATTTAAACCTGATTAAAACAAGTCAAAGTTCATCAGATTTGCTCTGAATCTTGCAGTTCTGTTTGGGTTTTGGTGAGAAATGTGTAATTTATTTTAATTAAAAACTACCCCTCAGGTTAAATTGGTATATGAAAAAATAGCTATCAAAATAGTAGGCAATCTTTTTCCTGGTTGGGTGTGATCAATTTCATCTTTCTGTGTGTGAGAAACAGAGATGTCTAAGCAGTGCACTTTAGCAGGAGATATGGTTTTTACATGTGATACTCATGTGATGAGGCATAGGAACCGCCTGTAATTATTCCATGCCTGTTGAAGGAGAGCAGTAAATTGGTTCTTTCAGCCCAAGAGGAACCCAAGACGGATTTTTCTGACAATGCTTTCAGTATTTAGGAGTGCTGTCACCAAACCAGAGACAGCACAGGATGTGGCCACTGAAAGAGCACTTCAGAAAACGAGTGGCAGTGGTTAAAAGCCACGCAAGATTGCTCACGAGAAGCAGAGAATAAGGAAATGGAAATCCTCGATGTTGTCTGCTATTCCCACACTCTTTCCCCACTTTCCTCTCAGGCCAGATTTGTGAAGAACCATGTTTCTCCCTCAGGGAAAGTAACAATTTAACACAGCAGGGAAGAAAGAGGCTTTGTGATGTGCTGCATGAAATGATGCAGTATCACTCAACCAGCATCTGGTAAAACGTTCCTGAATAGCCTCATCTTCCTGTATCAGCATTTCCAACATCAATAATTTTATTGGTAATAATCAGTAAGGTCTGGGATTTCTTGGAGGAGGATGGATGGCTGCATTTGGGGAGAAAATCTAAAGAAAAATGCTGAGACAACATCACAATTACTGAGCTGAGAAATCTGCACTGACTTGCAGTTCTGAAATTGTTTGGAAAACATGAGAAATGCTGCCTTGAAAGTAGAGGCTGATGCCTTAATCCCATCAGATTCCTAAGAGCTGGAGAACTCTCAAAGTACCACAACCTAGGGCAAATCTAAACCTGACTTAAATGTTTCTCCTGAAGCTCCTGTGGCTGTCCATGCTGGCCTTATGAGGTACTCTCTCCAGAACTCCCTACAACCCTCTCCCAAATACTTCTGAGAGAAGCTCTTTTCCCATTTCTATCTCGTAGGTCTGAACAAATCCAAACCAGTCTTCCAGTCAAATCCTTTCTACTCCAGGTCACACAACCTTTTCTTCCACCTGAGCAATCCTTTCAATTTCTCCTCCTCTTCCTCTCAGAACTCTGTACCTTAAGCCATCTTAAAGCCCTCAGAGTTCTGGACCTATTTGAGGCTTCTTGTTATTATGCAGAGCAGCCTCCAGGCAGCTCTATCTGATAACACTTTGTCCTCTGAGCTATTCCCCTCCTCAGCTTTGCCACCATCCAGGCTAGACTCCTCGTCTCACTGGAAATGAAGATGGGCTGCTGGAAGAACTGGTGTCAAAAAGGAAGGCTGGTCTCAGCTGATAAAATTAAAGAAGTTCAAGTCTCTTGATGTCCCTTCCCACCTGAATTATGCTGTGGTTATAAATTGTTGGGAGCAGATGGTCTGCAGCAGGTCAAGGCCAATGCAGCATCCTCCATACAGGTAAATCATATCAATGTACAGCATTTCTTCAGCATTTCAACAAAAGTAGTAAAAGGAGAAATTATTTGTGTTATTTTTTTAAAAAATCCTCAGATCCAGCTGTTAATGGGGCCAAGTGGCCTTGGTTTGGTAAGGAGGCTTTGTTACAGATCCTGAGTAAGTAAAAAGAAGAAATTAATGAAGTTGTTTGCCAGTCTAACACAGAAAAAAAAATAAAGGGACATATACCAAAGCACAGATACTATTTAAAATATATGGTAGTGACCTGAAAAGGAACAAGAACATGACAAGAACTAGTTACAAGAAATTGTAACTAGTGCAAATGCACCTACCTGCCAATGTACGGATCTGGTAAGTAGTGTTATACATAGGCACTTATGTCCCATGGCATCAATAACATTCCTAATTTGGGGGGTTAAATTTCTCATTGAGGAGGTCTCTTCTATGTTTTAACACACATTTTATTTACTTTTCTAGGTGCATATCTGTCAGAGTGGCCTTTTTTTGTTTTGGTTGCTGGGGTTTTATAGGTTAGAAATAAATGTATCAACTTTTTTTTTTTTTTTTCCATGGCTGGCTTTTCTCAATAAGGAGTCCTGAAAAACAGATACAGCCATTCTGGATTTGTTTGCTTTCCCTGGAACATTGTTCTGTGACTGAGACTCCTTTGGCAGAGGACTTCGTGCCCAGGTTTCACAGAGACTATTCTTGCCTCCAAGTTCCCGTTCCATTTAGGGAACAATTGCTGAAGTGCCTCGTAGATTGACATCTTTCTTTTCATGTGCCAGGGGATTTCTGAGGCTGTCCCAAAGAGCCATCTCTCCTGTTCTGAGGCACCATGGCACAAGTCCTGTGGGGGCTGTGGCCTGGACTGCTGTGATGGAGTAATCGAAAATGGCCAAGAGACGAAGCAGCGCGGTAGCAGCGGAAACCCCTGGGAGGAATATGAGCTGCTGCACTGGCAGAGGAAGTGTAATGATCGTTAAGTACTTCAGGCTCCAGAGTAACCTTAACTCCTCACAGAAAAGGTTGTAGGAAGCATTCTTGTGAGTGACAAGAGAGGCACGATTGCCCAAACATAGGGTTTATTGCTGGAGGTGAAAAGACGATGTCTTAATATTGATGAGAGACTGCTCTGCTCATCTTGCAAACAACTGATATGGCATTGCTTATGTCCATTTGGCTTTCCTCTGCTTCTCTTCCTCTCTCAGACCCCAAGCTGGGTGGTTTTGTCCATGCTGTCTTGTGGGAGCTGTTATTCATCAGCCCCTTGAACCATCCTGGGAGACCATCATTGGCCTGTGAATAAATGGTCAGGGAACACGCTGACTGTTCAACAGTCCTGACGATAGTGGGAACAGACCGGAACCTGTGCCTTGGTGCTGTTAGTTTGTGAGTTTTAGATGGACCTTCACTGTCTGAGAGCACACTAGGTTTGGAAGAGGAGGAAGGTCACAAAGTAGATAAGGAAAGTATGACCATGCCACTGAGCTCAGGGAGAGAGGAAAAAATTGATCCCTTAAACTGCAACCTGCTGCATTTATTGGACTGGTGTTTGGTAGTGAATAAGGTGATGGATTCCTCAGCTCCTGGCTGCCCCAGATAAGAGGATAAGGACATAATCAACACCTTTGCTAAACGGATCAGCTGATGCAGTAGCTGCTTTGTGTAGCTCTGCACTGATGTGCAGATCGGTGCTGGAGCAAGTACGGCTTTTGCAGAAACAAGTGGCTCCAGCCTTTTGTGTCTGTGGTATCTCCATGGGCAGAGTGAGCCAAGCTCTGGGCCTCAGAATTCCCAAGCTGTGCATGGCTTGCTCTGTTCTGGGCACTGAGTACCAGCTGGCAGGGAGGGAGTCAGTCTTGAGATAACATGGCCATCATCTTTGAAAAACAGTATTTGTGCACTAACTCTGCTTTTGTAGAAGGGAAGCCATCAGCTATTAGACATCTAAGTTTAGCTTGGTTGTCCACTTGTCACAGATTGGAGGAGGAGAATCTTGGCTGATTCCTGACTGCTTTTCAACTTTGGGAAGGTGAAAAATTTGTGGAAAAAATTAAACTAGAGCATAAAAGCCTGCAGAAAAAGTTGGTGCAGTCACACTATTACCAAACTGTGCATTCTTACACAGACAGTGTTGCAGAGCATTTCTAGATGCTGGAATAAATATCTTGTGACTGCAGACAGCATGTGCTGTGTCTGGAGATCCACTCCCTCGTGCACTGTGCTCTTTCATTGTGGGTGTCTTTGAAGTGAATTTGTATACTGATGTTTGTCCAGTCAGTACCTGAAGGACTTGAATTTTTTAATTTTATCTTAAGGGTAGGTGAAAATAAAGACTACCATGTGTATATAAGGTGGTTACAGATGACTTTTTTTTTTTTTGGAAATGAAAAAAAAACCTACAAAGAGCCAACTGTATGGCTCTATGGACAGCTAGAAATATTTTGTTTGGCTGAAAACTTGGTCAGTGCTTGTCCTCTACTCAGTCAAACCAGAAGTGTTCAAGTACTGAAGTGTGTTGCTTTTTAATGCACTGAGAATTACCAAGAAACCAAATACTTTCTTTATTCCTGCCTGGAGCTCCCAGGAAGCTGTGTAAGTGACTGTCAGTTCACTTGGTCAGGACTTGTGTTGACTTGTTGGTTGGCTGCAGGCAGCTGGGTAATTTAAGTGTCAGCGATGTGTAACAGCCTACAGTTGTTTCGTCTGTTGAACAAGGAGGAGATGCTCTCTCTTGCTGACATCATTGTGGTAGCTAGTGCAGGCTGGAGCCCATTCTGCAAGAAAACCCTGCAAAAAACCTGGCAAAAAACCTGCCCAGGAGGAGGGATAAGGACATTGGTGGTGAGCCTGTTCTCTGTGCTGTGCCACACGAGTCACAGAATTCAACCTGGCTTGTTTAAAAACAAAGTGGAGTAGGAACAGGCGTAACAGCAGCTACTGCAGCTCAAGGAGAAATCCAAGAATTTTTAGCAGGCAGAGGTGCTTTCTTCTTGCAGCTCTCTGAACTCACCAGAACCTGAACACAGCTCAGTGGAAATGGTGGAGGGGGATGTGCTGCGTGGTGTTGGTTGCCTCAGGACCTCTGAGATCCAAGCATAAGGTTCTTGGTTTGAATGCATTCCCTTGACTATCAGATACAACCATCTCTGGTTCCCAGAGACCCCTCTCCTCAGCTCGGTGATAAAAGCACTTTTTAACACCAAAGCTGCTGTGTTCCCACGCTGTTGCTGTCATGAGGGAGGCTGGTCTTGAACAATAGCAGAGGAATAAAGAATGGCCTTGCTAATCAATATCCTGCCTAGACGCTGAGTCAGGTGGCAGCTCAGGCCTCTTTAAAATTCCTACATTGTTCCTGATTTCTCATTTGACTGGGGTAAAGTTTTATCTTTAAGGAAAGAAAACACACAGGACCAAGTGTCTCTGCCTGCTCCACCGTTCCCTTCCCACACCACCCCCACTCAGTTTTGCTGTCTTTGTCCTGTGGTGGCCTCCAGCAGTGAGGTATATGGATACCATTTGCTGGTTTGGACTTGGAGCTGAGTGTGATGTGCTGTGGCCAGGACAAGGTGACTGTGGTCTGAGCAGGGCATCCTGAGTCCCACACACCTGCAAGGCTTTAGGTAATGCGCTCTTTCACACCCACATTTCCGTGTGGGCTCATATTTATGTGCTTGGTTTTAAAATGGTCAGAAGGCAAGACAGGGAGGAAGGCACAGGTTTCCCAAAAATTTCTCCACAGATGAATCTTTAGAGCCCTGGCAGGATGCTAAGACAGTCTGTGTGTGAACAGACATTTGGAAAATTGACAGAAGTGATATTTGCTTAAACAAACTGCAAGTAGCTCAAGCTCTTGAATCCACCTCAGATGCACTAAAAGTTTCCAGAAGGAGAAGGGGGCTAGCGAGGCATTTTGAAATCTCTGAATATCACAGTGCTTTGAAGGATCCTCTCTGGGGGTTTCATCCAGCTCCCGTCATCCCTGAGTATCACCCCAGAGCTCCTCTCACCAACCTGGAGTGGGGCAGGGGAAACTGTGGCTCTGCTCCTTCACCTGCACCAGAGGCTGTGGAGAAGAAAGCTCAGAGACCTTCAGGATTTTCCTCAGGGCATCTCTGTGGCTCTTTGGCCCTGCTTGCCTCCCGCTGACAGGCCTCAGCAGAGGGGGAGAGTGTGGTCCTGGCTGTGCCGCCGGGCAGGAACTGTTGGAGCTGCAAAGGGAACTGGTAAGGGTTACATTTGTGTGTGCAAATATGAGATAAGAGCTGACCTACCCTTCACCCCAAACTGAACTCTCTGAAGCTCAAACAAGGTAAGCAAGTGCTTGTGAAAATGCTGGGGGGAAGCCGGCCAGGCTGGCAAACTTGCTGCTCCTGTCTGGGGCAGGGAGCAGACCTTCAGCCACTATCCATGGAGTCCATGAGGAGCTTGCTAGGCTCTTGACTAAAATGCTTGAGGATTGGTAGCACAGAGGAATCAGGAGCTGCAGATGCCTGCCAGGAACCAGGGAGAGGGGTAGGGGTGGAGGGAGAAACAGAAATTATAGACAATAGAGAAATTATTTCAAATGAAGCTGAAATAGCATCTACAAGATATTTGAGCAGGGCCTTTCCTGCACGTAGTCTCTGATTGTTGCTCAAAGATATCCCTGCAGCAATACACATTACAGATACTGTCACAGCCTCTTCCCCCTGTGCAAATATAAACAGCTCAGCATCCACATCCAAGTGTGTGACGGAGTTCCCACATAGGAAATCTGTTTCTTCTGGGAAAGAAACATCTCCTTTTAGTGATATCCCTGAGCGTTTAAGTCTCCTGGGAGCCTTGGATGTGTTTTTCACAGCACGGGAAGTGGTGCCTGCCAACACAAGCATGGTATGGCATGGGGAGGGCTGGCCTGGCCCAGCACCAAGCTCTCACCCCTAAACCTTACGTGCCTGCTGTCCTGGGAGCCAGCAGGAGGATCTGCCTGTCCTCTGCTGCCTATGAGGTGCATTGGTGAGATGTGTTTTTGTACTGGGTCTCAGGGAGCAGGGAGAGACTCTTTTTGCCCATGGTGTCTTTATGAAAACTAGGAAACAGAAAACATGGATATCTCAGGAGGTGTTTTCCAAGAAGCACACACCAAGGAAAAGTGACTCTCTTTTCTCTCTATGAGTGTAAATTCAGGGTGCCAGAGGATCACACAGCTGGGCTGGTTAAACGCTGAGTGCAGCTCAGCCTTGCACAGGTGGTGACTCCCTAGAGGTGAACTGAGGAACATTTCTTTTTAGACCTGGGTTCCTGTGCTGGGGCTGCTCATGAGGGCTTCATTGGCACCAGCTGGGAAAGGGAGCAGCTGAGCCAACCATACCCACCCCGTGGGAATACGAGGAAGCCCTTTAGCCTCTTACAGGGCTTGTGGGGTTGGCTGTGTGTCAGAGCCTGGTGGCAGTGCTGGCGTGAGTTGGTTGCCCTCCAGAGTAGTGTTGCTTTAGCCACTGGTCACCAACCGTGGTAGTGCAGGTAGTGGGGGTGTCCTTGGTGCATGTTTGGGTCCCAATTCCAGCTTTTCAGGCGGTTTTGAAACACTCCAATCAGTCTGTGGCCAGTTGGGCTGTCTCTGCTTTTTGCCTTGTGGAGTTAATAGTCACTGTGGCAAGGATGGATCCAGGATGTTTTTGTTCTAACAGCACATATTGCCCTGTGAGCTGGTTAAACCTCCTTATCTTTTGTGGTACTCAGCTCAGGGACTGCGGGTGCACCACAGAAATAAGTTTCTTATGAGCTTGTTCACCTTCCCCTGAAAATCTGGTGGAAAAAGACTTAAGTCCTAATCAAGCTGTTAGTCACAGCAGGTTTCCCAGGCCTTGGGGCTTGCCTGAGCAGGGGGCTAATCTCTTTGGGGTGTATGCCAGGCATGCTGCTGGGGGCTCTGCTCCAGGCATATGGGAGTGCTTGCCTGGGAAAGAAATCACTTCAGGCAGAAAATCTTTCCTCCCTGGGAGGGAACGGTGGGCAGGCATGAAGCAAGCAGGGGATGCGTTCGTCAGCGTGTTTGAGCTATGGAAAATCTCTTAAATGCTCACCGAGGAACCCACGGGCGTTTCACATGGAAAAAACTTGTTTGCTGCAGGGCTGGTGTTGTGACAGCTTCCAGTGGAGACGGGATGGACGGAGGGACAACAGGAGGCTGAGCACTGAGAGGAGAGGGTGGAAGGTGCCTCCCTCCAAGGCAGCAGCTGGTGAGAAGGAGCCCGGGCTGCTCAGTGTCACCACACACGTGGCCCGTGGGGAAGCGTGAGCCCAGCTTCAGTCCTTGTCAGTGGCACCTCGTTGACTTTTAGCGCTTCCTTATCGTGTCCGTGCTCACCTCGCGCGGCGCTGATAAAATGCCACGGCCGGGGCGATGCGCTGAGCAGCCCTGCAGAAAACCTTGCAGAGCATGGGAGCCTGAACTGCCAGCGACCGGCCTGGGGCTCCAGGGCACAGCGAGGTAACAAAGGAACGCTCCTAACCGGGGGCAAGGCCAGGGCGGGGTGGTCTCCAAGGTGCGTACGATGGGACGGCGTGGCAGCAAGGGAATTTTGGGTCAGAATAGGGGTTTGCAAAAGTTGGGCTGGCTGTGATTTTCCCATACCTAGCAGGGTTGGAAGTGTAAGCCATGTGAAGTGATTACAGGATATTAGTTCTCAGAGCTATAAACAATAGAGTTGGGAAGGAATGCCCAAGGTTTTTTTTCTTTTTTTTTTTTTCTTTTTTTTTGGGGTTTTTTTTTTTAGAATGAAGATACTCACTNTTTTTTTTTTTTTTTTGGGGGGGGGGGACATGTGTGTTTTCTTTTTAGCCTTTTTTTCCTTTCCTATCCAGTAATATTTCTCTTTCTTGGGGTATTAAGCAACTAAGTAGTTCTGATACAAACCTCAGTTATTGCTAAAAAAGGGTATTATTTTCCCACTTGTTTCTGCTGTCTTCCCTTTAGGCCTACCTGAGGGCCCACAGCAATTTTTAAAGGCAGTTTCAATTAATTTTTTTTTTTACAGCTGAGCAACTTGCAATGATACGCTTGGGAGAGTCCTCTTGATGGCTCTGAACTGAGGGCCTCTGAATATAAAACCCTAAGCATCTACTGAGCAGGTAAGTAACTTTTGAAACCTGTAAATGCTGCCAAACTGATGAACAGTATCTTCCCACTACAGGAAAACAATGAAACCTGACTGGCTGGAAAGAGGAGTTTTCCTTCTGAGTGTGACATTTAGATGTTCTTTTCCCTTATTTTTGTTTTAATTTTATTTTGTTAAAAAATTTTAAATGGTCTTAAGCTTAGTGTCCTTCTTCCTGAGCTGGGGAAAAATCCATGATGCCAGAATTCCTAGCTGAGAAAAACCTCTAAAGTTTTTATCACCTAACCTGGGGTCAAAGTCCTTTACTTTTTCTCATGGTTGAAGTTTTGACTTCACCTTTACTGGTCCAGATATTCTAAGTGATTAAAGGTGAAACAAGGGACTTCTTTAGAGAAAGGAATTATAGTTAACAATTATAATTGCAACTGCAAGAAACTTGCAGTAAAGTCAATGAAAGGTTTCAATTTGACTTGCTGTTCTTTTACATCTTATTCAGAAAATAGGCTTATGCAGCTCTTGGCATGTTCTTTTTCTTCTTTGGCTACAGCTCTACTCGGTACTGTTATTCATTGAATGTTATTATCCCAGATCTCTTATATAGCACTGCACTTGGAATCATCCCTGTAATCGCTTCCACATGCTGCAAACTTGCAGAATGGAACAAACTCCTTCCATATTCCCTGTCTTGACATGAGCTTTGTCAAGTTCTTACTCTCCAATACTTCCTGGGATACCTCAAAGTTTATTTTTAAAATCATAGTCCCAAAGCTCTTCTCACAGGAATATCTAGTGTTGCCCCTGTCACCTTTAGGAGCCTCTTACTTTTCTCCCACCAACTTTTTTCTGTGCTTTTGAAGTGTTCTCCTCTTCTGCTTTCTTTTGTTTCTGCCCAACATCTCGTACTAGCATCTCTTCCTTTCGGAGCCTCACCATTTCTCTAGTTTTCCGTCATCCCCTGCCAACATCTGGAACTCTGTGTGGGAAACCTGGACCTTTTCCCAAGATCAGCACTCTTCATCACCCCCAGCTCTTCACTTCCACTCTTCTCACTGACAGTGACATCCAGATCCCCACACCTTTTGCTCTATCTAAGCTCTGTCTTGCATATGAACCTACAAGATCTCAGTTTTTTTCCTCTGAAACCTGTATTTTTGTCTATACTGTCTGACTGAAAAGCTCCATTATGCCTCTTTTCCAAGCCTTCAAAATTTATTATACTGCACTTTAATATTGTTGGTCTTTCTGATTTTTTTTTGGGGGGGGGGCTCTGCTCATACTAGGCAGGATTGAGACCACAACACCTTGAGGAGAGTGAATAACTAATTCCCCTTGACATGAATACTGATTGTCTGCCCACCTAGGAGCTGGGCAAGGGAATACTAATGTGTTCACCTGGCACCCACTGTTATCCCTTTGGGAGCAGCACTTGGATTCCCAGTGCTGCTGGTGCCACCTTGTCTCTGGTCTCTGTCAGTAATGCCCTCAAAGTCTGTGTTTTCTAACAGCCTGAGGATGGTATCTTGTTCTTGCTTCTGTCCACCAGGATCTGTCCTCTGCCTCTCCCTCTATCAGGGCTAAATCTCATACAGGTTTTTCTTTGAAGTTTTAAGGAGCTTCCACTTCAGATTTGAGTGAATTTCATTCTAGAATATGCTGAAGGGCAGAGCCTTTTGTCCAAGACACTCGAGGTCAAATGGAGACAGTGTTGATCTTGTTTTTTTCTTCCCTTTTCGCACACTCCAGTGAAATGTCCTAATTAGTGATCTACTAGGCCACATCACCACCAGCCTGACTTACTATATGTTTTTTTCTTGAGGCCTTTGACACACCCACCCCTACATTTTGTACATGGACTAGGAAAGACAGCAAAGTGGCGAGTCCCATTTTCAGATGGATACATGTGCTACAGATCGATGTGAGATACCCATGTCCTTATGAAACCATGCCCTTAGCAACTGTTTTTCCATGGATATTTGATGTGGCATCCCCTAAGGGTGCTGGTATTTGCTGGTGCTCTTCTGAGGCACCCAGTGCCAGCCACCTCCACTCTTTGTGCAGCAGTGAGGGGATGTGAGCTAGCAGCTGAGCTGTTCCTGTTTGGTGCTGACCTAGTGAAAAACTTCACCGTGCCAGCAGAAAAGGGAGGAGGAGAAAAGAGGGGAATAGAGAAAATAAAAAGCAGAGCATGAAGTTAATGAAAGTGGGGGAGTATTTCTGGTATTATAATGTTAACAGAATTAGGTTTCTTTAGCTTCTGCTGTGCTTTGCTAAAAACGAGTCTAGGTAGCAGATGTGAATGTCACAGCTGTACAACTGCCAGGGGAACGAGAGAAGCTATGAGAACTCCATGAATTAAGTAGATTCTCTTACTTTCTCTGTGTGGAGGTCTTAGAAGAGGAAGTTTTCAAAGTGTGTCCTGCTGACTGCTCATGTCAAATGATTGGGATGTTGCAGAAGGTGAGAGAAGGGTGCAGCGAGCAAGATGCACGGTATGTTTTCAGTCAGGAAAAGGAGGGCATTTGGGGAATGGGTTACTGGAGCTGCTGGGGGATGATGGGGTAGCTGGGAGGAAAGATGTAGCTTAGAGACACTAATGTTGCAGAAGCTGGGATGGGAATTCATGAGGCTAAGAATAAATGCCTTTATGGAAAGGATGCTGGTGGTTATTTGGTAACCAGAAACTAAAATGATCAAAGAGTTTAGTAAGACCTTCTGACTTTGCCTTGCCCTTCCAAAAATATATCATGGCTGTGTGGAAGGTCACCTCCCATCCCTTCTTAGATGTTAATCACCCCCTTCAATATAGGTGGCCTATCGGATTGCATAGGCTGGGTAAACACTGGGATATGTGATAGCATATTTGCTGGGCTGCAGGATCTAAAGGTAAGGCTGATAGCTGGAATGCCAAGACATTTGTGAGGGGAGGAAGGATTCCTGCTCTCTTCAGCTGCTTGTCCTCCAAGTGGAAGGAGAAGGCATTTCAAATTCCTTGCAGGCTCCAGGCTATAAACAGGCTCTTCCTGTATCAAACAATAAGGATCTAACAGTACTCAGGAGTTGTCTGCTGTTCTGAACAGGTCTAACAGGCTACTGATATATGCTTTTGTGGGGACAGAAGTGCCCAGTGTTACTGGTGTAGATCATCCTAGAAGACTGTATTGAGGACAGAGTCATGGGGCAAAAAAGAAATCAAAGTCCCATCAAGCTGAAGCAGACAGAGATAGAAAGGGGAATAAGTCAAAACAAAAAGAAAGCAGGAAAGAGGAAGAAAATAATTGGGCAAAGGTGGGAGACACTCCATAAACACTATATTTTTTCAGCTAGCTAGGCTAAGGGTCTCTGTACACAAATAATGGGTCTCCAAGCCCTGCTGCTCTCTCAATGAGAGCAGAATTTATCACCTATATAACAATCCTGAATTCATCTGGGAGGAGGTGCTGTGGCTCTAGCATGGTCTGGCTTCTCTGTATCAGATTTCTGAGTAAGCCTGTATTCCCCAAAGTAATGTGGAGGTTGATATGAGCAAGGGAATGCACTTGGTATTTCACTTTGTGGATCACAGGGCAAGCGACACATGCAGTAGTCATGGCTGCTGTGTTTGTCCTCACCCCTCTTGCTAGCTTGAAGACAGTGGTGCTGCAGCTTGAGTCTCTGAAGCTCTTCTAGGCATGTAGGCTTTTGGCATTAAAAATCTCTGGGTCTGTCATCACAGGCCACAGCCATTCCCTGGGGCGCAGAGTATGCAGGGTGTTGGTGCTTTGGAGTTATTTGTAAGGCATTGCTCTGTTTTGCCTGGCCCTAGTCAGGGGACTGAAGGTTACTAAAATGCAAACCACTTGGGTGATGCAGGAACAGAAGTGTCCCTTAGAGCTAAACTGAAATCTTCCAGGAGTTGTTCTCACACCCATCAGCTATGGCAGTGGGGAAAAGTGCCTGTCCAGGTAGGACCTGTTTCACCTGGACCCTTCATTTACACAGAGCAAAACCATGGGATTTCACACCTTCTTGTACAGTGATCCTACAGTAAAATGTGAACCTTCAGATATTCCTGTAGGTACAGACTACCCTGTGACCCTGTCCCAGATGGGAAGTCTGCATGGTAAATGTCAGATCCATGAGCCCTTTTCATCCCTGGGATGCAATCCTTTTTTTTCCATTGTGAATCTTACCAACCAAGGGTGTTGCTTCACCTTATTCATTAGCCAGCTAGTGTTGGTGTAATTAGGGGTTAAGTAGTTAATCTTAAAATCCCTCAGAAGTCAAGGAATCCGTATATTTGCTTATTTGTAATTTGTATACTGCTCCTGAGGCAACCAGGCATGGGAATGCAATCCCATATTTGTGTATTTAACAACTGAAAAGTTGATGTGAGAAGAGGCCAGAATTTACAACAGTATAAAGAAAACTGTGACTGTCTAATCTCCTGTTTCACTTCCCCTGTTGCAGGTCATGCATCTTCCTGGTGCCCAGTCCTGTGGAAATCCTGTATTTCAGTGTGCGTTGGGACTGCCTTGTCTGACACAGGATGGAGCTGAGAGTGTGCCTAAGCTTGGTTTTGTCCCAGCCAGAGGGGGGGAAACTTTCTTCATTAGGGGCCTGTTTGTGGTAGGCTCTACAGAAACACTCATCAAATGCTGACTTTAAGTAAAGCTCTTGGAATCAAATTACACGAGGTAGGCTGAGCCAGGAATAGATGGTGCTGCTACAGTGCTCCTAGAGAGGCTTGTTGTTGCTGTTTTTTTGCGATGCAGATGTTAGGACTTTACAGGAAACCCATCAGTCCTCCAAATGGGTGGAGAGGTGTAGTTTTAAGGAGGAGTAAACATTGGAAAGTTGGTCATTTGTGGCTGAATGCTGCTGAGCAAGGCAGCAAGATAGTAACTGATCAGTAGAAATGACTCAAAAATCAGTGATCTGCAAAAAAAAAATCCCAACCACAAACCAAAAAAAACATTACTGCAATAGTCTGGATGACTCAGAAAGATGGGGCCAAGCATAACATTATCTGCTGTAAGTCACATGTCAGAAAATAAGGAATACAGGCTACATTTATCAGTTGGCAAGTTTGTCTCGGGAAGGGGTGGGGGCTGCAGAATTCCAGGAGGATGCTGTAGCTGAGGGATCACGTAGATTTCAGTAAATCTCAAACTGAATGGTTCTAGTAAGGGCTGAGTGTGTGTGTTCGCGAGATTTAGCACTAACTTGTCACTTCCCCTGTACTCTGTTTAGTGCTTTTGTTGATAATTCCTGGATGGAAGAGGTTTCAGGGACAATGCCTGAGGGTGTTAAAGAATTGGAAGTGTGCCTTCCAGTAAAAGAGGTGGAGTGAAAAGGGAAAGCAGAAGGTTAATTTTTTTCAGTGTCTAGATATACCTACAAGGAGAACAAATCTCCTGTGGTCTAGCAGACTGAGGGGCACTAAGACCCAAAACCAGGAATATGAAACTGCATTTAAAAAATAACCCAAAAATGATATGAGAAAAAGCACTATTTTTTACCATCATATGTAAATAACCATTAGAAAAACTCAGTGAGGCTTTTGGAAGATCCTTCCCACGAGGCTTTGAAGTTGTGGCTGGGTTCTTGTCAGAAAGTGGACCCTTGTGGAGATGGGAAGGATTTCTGCCAAGCTTTCAGACATAAGTTTGTGAGGATGTGGGTCTGGATGATTGTGCCACTTCTTTCTGGCATTACTGTCAGGTGTTGGCTCACAGCTGCTGGCAGCTCTGGGGTTGAGAACTGGGACATCAGGGCAAGAGCCAAAGGTGTCCCCCCTCAGCCCAGGCATTGCTCCTTTTCACCCTGCCCTGTGCGAACACTCACCAGTGTTTGGTTCACCTTTTTATTGGATAATGTTGCACTGATATTCCAAAGTAAATGAAGCTTCATTAGTAGCCAGTGAAATGGTCAGTGATGACTAATTGTCATCTATCAATGGTGCTTTAATTCTCTTGTAGCCAAATCAAGGCATTCTTTTTACATACCATCATCTACGGCTCTGTCACCCATTTCAAACTTTATATCTTGTTACTCCCTTTGTATTTCTTAGTCAAACTCGAATGAGTTTTTCCTTCTACCTCAATGAACATTGGGTTTTCTTTGTTTGTTTTTTTTTTTGTGGAAAAGCTGTATTCCCATGATGCCAGGTTTTGTTTTACTTCTTACTTCATTCCCTGCAGATTTAAACTTTGTCAGAGGCCAAATCTGTGCCTATGGCAGACTCAGAGGTGCAATGTACCATCAGAAATGAGGTCTGAGAGCCGAAGAAGGATGGGTGTTGGTGCAGGTGGAGGTTGGGACAGCATCCAGAGGTGCCAGCAGAGGCTCTGAGCCTTTGCACACAGCCAGCATGGCCAGGTCCTTGCTGTAACAGTAAGACTTTCCTGGGAAACACAATGGCCACTTGTGGGCCAGCCCTAACTCAGGGCAGCAGAGGAAAGCCAGGCAGGGCAGCGTGTCCCTGTGGGCAGCAGGACTGGCTGGGTGGGGCACGCGAGGATCTGTGGATGTGACTGCCGAGGCCGCACAGGGTGGGAAGCGTTTTCCTCTTGTGACTTCACCTGGACTGTGTGCCAACCTCTGCACACAATGTTATCACTGCAGGCCAGAACGTGGTCAGGGTGGCTGTGCTTGCACAGTGGGCCCCAGGAGACTTTCTCCAAACCTTTCAGCTTTTGGCCTTGATGGCTCTTGCCACGGCCTGTTCCGTGGTTTCCAGTGCTACCAGAGCTGGCTTTGCTCGTGGATGATTTATGCCACCATGGAGATCTGGTTGTGAGGAGGAAAGGTGAAAGGTTTTGTCAGGACCTGAAGCAGGGACCTCTGGTCTGCCCCACCCCTCTCTGGCAACCAGGGCTGCTCTTGGCTCTTTCCTTATCCAGGGCTTATTGCTGTGCAAAGCAGCTGAGTTAATGAGTCGTTAGGAACACTCAGTCCCTGCTGCATGGGGACTTTGCTGCCTGGATGGAAATCCTTCCCGAGAAGCCCATTCCCTTCTCTGTAGTAAACACACAGCTGTTGAAACCTCTTGGATAAATAAATGCAGCCCTTCAGGGCTCAGGCCCAGCTGATGGCAGTGGTTTCCATGGGTCAGGGATGAGTGGTCTGCCTACACCCACCTTTTACTCTTGTCAGTGTTAAATACCTTCCCTAAAAGGGAGAGTTGGGCCTGGATCATCAGAATCTCTTGGCAGTTTCACACATCTCCTTTCATGGCAGTCTACAGAAGCTCTATCTTCTCTCTAATGACACATTGTAGATTAAATGCTGCCACTGGAAGTCCCAGCCTCAGCCTGCTCTCTTCCCCACACTAGGAGAAACTCTATATTGTTTATTTTGTTCTATTGTTCCATGAATAAGACCTTTCTGCCCAGACAAGCTCAGGCATCCTTTCCTTAAACAAAGAACCTTTCCTTAAATTCTTTGGCAGACTTTGGTTTTCCCAGGACTGATGTTTTGAAGACATCCATGTTTTCAATGCTTTGACTTTCAAAGAATGCAACAGCACTGGACTAGTTTGCAGAGAAATGTGGTGGTTCCTGCCTTTGACATCTGAGATTCATCATTTACTGGCCTTTAGCATCAGGGAGATGCAAGACTCTTGTTCATGCAAATGTCTCTCTCCAGGTTGTTCAGAAGTCTTTGCAGGTTTCTCAACAGCTCTCCAGGATTGGTGTTTGTGCTCCAATGGAGTTGAAATGGAGCGGTACCAAGCAGGAGGTTGCTGGCACCCTCATGCTGTGTAAGAATCCTCCGGATGATGCAGAACTTTACCACTTGTGACACCGCTTTCTGGGCTACTTCACAAATCATAAATTATTTTTGGGAGGTCGCCTGGAGATGAGCAGATTTGAGGCCCTAAAATTACATCCTAGCAGCCCATGTGTGGGTCTGCAATCTCATGTGATCAGTACGAGGTAAGAAGACACTTCTGGGGGGTACCTTGACACCTTCTTTCAAGCTGGCAGGTAGTCATTAAAATAAGCTGGCTTTTGAACCAAATATTAAGAATTTGATGAATTAGGTGTCATGGAGAACATGTAACAGGAGCTTTTGACAGCAGAGGGCTTCCATTCAAACTGGAGGATAAACCAGGCAGGACTGAGGTGAGCCCATCCTCTACGTGTCAACCCTAGGATGTGCAGTGGGAGTTCGTACGCAGCTCCTCAGCTACTCGGAGCTCAGAGCCCTCCAGGAAGTCACTGCTTCCTGGGACAAAGTTCTCCACAGCAGAGCTACAGCTGGTCTCCCTTCAGAAGGGCAGGAACTGACCTTCCCTTCCCTGTGCTAAAGCAAACACACTCTGTGTTTGTCCCACCCTCGGAGCCATCAGGTGTGCTCTAGATCAGCAGTCCCCTTTTTCATGATCCACCCCTCTCCAGGATTTGGTGATGTTTGTAAAATGTTCGATGTTTTCTTCCAGGTTATTGACTAAAGATATCCTGATGCCAAACACCTTCCAAGATCTTGGTACAAACATACTACAAAAAAAAACCCAGTTATTTCTAGGTCTCAGTTGTGTTTTGGAACCAGTCTGAAAGGTCATTTATAGTCTGTTTAATGACTGCTGTCTTATTTTTATGCCAAGCAAATTCTTTAATCATAGTGCCACATGATAGAAAGGAAACTGCCTTCCAGGATCTCAAGTGTATTGTACCAGCCTTGTCAGAATTAACAATTGTATATGCAATTTCCTCAGCAAAGAGTAGAGAAACTTTTCACCCACACACAGTTCAGTGGGGATGAATTTTCTATGAACCCATGTTGGTTGCCCCCAGTCACCTTTCCCTCTTTTTATTCCCTGTGTTTTGTTAACCACTTCATTATTTAGTTCAGGTCTGAGATCCTATCACGGGTCTGTAGTTACCTGTGAGTAATTATAATTATAAAACAATGATGCCCTTCTACATGTTCTTTATAAAATGCCGGACTGTGGGATTTCTTCTTCTCCTCTAGGACTTAACTATTGCACCAAGAAGTACAGAAGATCAACATAATCATGGAATTATGTATGCAGGTTATGAAAAAAAAACCCCAAAACTGAAGGAAGTTAGAAGTTTTCAGTGCAAGGTACCTAGTCCTGGTGATTTAAAATGTCTGATTTTAGTAGGTGGTATTTAACTCCTCTGAGATACTGCAGGAATAGACATATCATTAACAAGGTCTTCATCAACTATTTTCTTTCCTCTCAGCAGTAGGGTAGGAGTATTTATTGATTTCTTTTGTTGTTCTCTGCATCGTTATTGAATAATCCAAGATTTCAATCTGGTGAAAGACCAATGCTATGAGTCAGACTCGTTCGTGTCTTAATTTACTTATGAAAAAAATACCTTTGTCAGTCTTTTCTTCCCATTCTTTCACATCCATCACAGTTTTTATAATTATTTTTAATTTATATTCAGCTTCTCTCATACTACTCCTTACATGTGTTATACTTACTTTAAGCTGCCTAATTTCAATTTTACATCAGGTTGTGTTTTTTTCAGTTGCACTATTCTTTTTTTACTGGGGAGTTGTGTATTTTTGATGCCTTGTAAATAATTTTTAAGCATTTGCTAGTGATTATTTATATATTGTATTTAAATACTCTTTGTGTTTATTTAGCCCAGCATTCTCTTCACGTCTGGGAAACTGGACTTTTTAAAGCATTGCATTACCAGTTTGGACCTTCTTCTGCTTTCATGTCAGAGTGCAGCAAGCTGGGGCTCAATGAACTTGCTACCAGCCTCTCAATTATGCCATCCTGAGAAGGGAAATACAAGTTTTGTTCAATTTGGATTTAAAGTTTGCCAAATGAGGAAGCTGTTAAGAACATTTAAAAATCCCTGAGGCTGTTTGAGTCAGCAACATCACCATGCGTTAAACTAAGCAATGACTTAAGTTTTTCCTTTGGTGGGTGCTTGAGTAACCAGTGCTGCCGTATTCCAGTGTTTCTTGGTTATCCATCCAAGTCATCAGTCCTGTTAGTGGAGTGCCAACTCACAAACAGTGAATACTGATAACTAGGAAATTGTGATTAAAGGTCACAAACAAGCTAGCAATTACTTTTATTTTTGCCCCACTCAGTCTGTCTTAGGGCTATGCCTATTGATTTTAATATTGTCTTACAAACCATGCCAGCATTTATTCCAGTGTCTTACAGCTGTAGTCCCCTGGGCAGGCAAAGCCTTGATGAATACAAACTGGAAAGGACTGCCACAATTGTATTCAGCTAAAGAGGATGTAGTGGAATGGACTTGACTTCTATACTGTGTTCCTGTAAAGGAGGGCATGCTTTTGAAAGGCAGAGTCAGGGCTGCAGCTGCATAAAATCAGCACTGCTCAGAGGAACTAGAAACCCACCAAACCTGCTGCACCCCGGGCCAAAGCAGGGGGGAAAACAGAAATATAGAGCTCATATCCTTGGTTCACAGCTTCGGGAACTGCAGAGACACAGCCCATTAAAAACACAACTCTATTTTGCTAAGGAACTACCTGTAATAGCCGCATTCACTGGAATGGTGTTGAGCAATCAGGTGAGAATGGTGCCTCATAAATCAGGGCATGTGGAAGAGTATTCCACAGTTGCTGTGCCACGGTGGGATTTACAAGTTTGCCATGGAAGTAGCTCCTTAACATTCTGCCAGGTTTCACACAGGACAGGGGACCCCCAGAGTCTTAATGCTTCCTTTAAAAGGATACTGATATGCTTTAAACCATATTCTCTGTAAGAATACCATATTCACTGAGCAGTAACAGGGCTGCAAGGGATTGAAGTTTGCTGGAAATAATGAAGAAAACACTCTCCAGGCCTCTCCAAACTGGAGAAGCCCTTTGGTTTTCCCACCTATGTTTTCTGGCAGGTCTGTACATAGATAATTCTTGACTCTCTCCAGCTGGCTCTTTATTAGTTTGAAGCCAAATTGTCTCAGTGAATGCTGAACACCTCTGGATGAATGACTGATATATGGACAGGTTGTCTTGATCAGGAAAAGAATGACTAGTTCAACAGCTTCCAAGTTCAGTAACCTCCTTTACTTCATAATGAATTGCTAAGGCATGAGAGGCTTCCGTTCCTTGCTGGCATCTCTTACACTGTGCCCAAAGAAACAATCATATCAGGCTCAGGAAGACTGAAAGGGCAGGGAAACAGGAACCATCCCCACGGATGTCCTCCCCAGAGAGGCTGGGAACACGCTCTGCTGTGGGAAATGGGAAGCTGAGGTCAGCCAAAGTGCGCAACAGGTATGTATATCTCCTGGGATGAGAGGAGCAGATAATGGCCTGCTTTGCCATCCCCGTGCCTGCCCTGTCCTGCTGGTGAGCTGTCCTGGGCCACCTTCACACCTTGTGTGCAGAGTGCACCTCCACTGTGTCATTCCATGGTGTGGAAAGGAAGGCAAGGAGATAAAGGAAGAGAGTGGGTGGTGACAACGTTCCAGAGAGCCCTGAGCCTACCACTCAGCAAGGCAGGCCTTGGTGGTGTGAGAAGAGCCCAGAAGAAGTGAGAAAGGAGTAGGGAATGAGCCGCCATCGAAAACTGGAAGGCAAAAAACCCCATGGACAGTGAGGTAATGTGGGATGCTTCCAGACATACAGACTTGTCCCCATCTTTCAGAAGCTTTGTCCCTTCTAGCTCCTTGTACTGGGAATGTTAAGAGATTGTACAAAAAGTCTTGATAAAATGAACACATGGAGATCCCCTCAAGAGTCTGGGAGATATTATTAGCTCCTCTTTTACTGGCAGGCCTGGAGCAATTAATTATTACCAGAAGTATTATCAGGTACTTGTCACTGCTTTCCCTGGATCCACTTCACATAGCCCAGATTGGCTGTAAGCAACGTGTTCCCTGACTGGCCTGGCATCTCACAGCTCCTCACAGCAGTTCCTCTGCTCCTCTCCTGAGCATCTCAGCACTGGGGGAGGGCCATAACCTCGAATACCTGCTGAGAGAAATTTGAGTCCATGGACCATTTTAAGTATGTAGCATGCCTGTATTTTTATATCTTCTCAGTGATGTGCTCCACCTCTGAGACCAGGGGAGAAGTTTTAGGCAAGAGGCAGAGAAAGGGACAGGTAAGAGGAGGTTATGTAGTGACCTAGGGAAAGGCCTTTTGTGTAAGGCTGCATAATGCATGTTTAACAATTTGCCTATGAACTCTGGGCCCTGTCCTAATACTGCTCTTCAGAAATGCCATTGCAGATGCTCTAAGAACTTAGAATTTTTAACTGACACACTCGTGTAAAGGTCTGTGCTTCTAGAAATAGTCTGGTCAGGTTTTAACTGAAATTATGCTGATCCATGAAATCATCTGTCTAAAGGAGTCCTCTTCTCTTCCTGGCGCTGGTGGTGCTGCTGCAGTAGCACAGCACCTGCCTTTGACACATGAGAATTCATCTTTTTTGCCTTACTTTTTCTTCGTACTTTCAGTGCATTTTAATTATTGTTATACTTTTAGTGACGTTTCTATTATTAACCATGTTATTATTAAAGGGAAAATCATGCAGGTCAGCTGGTATACCTGTGAAGTATTTGCTGGAAAGGGATGCAGGTTCAGGTGAAAATACAGATTTTACTAGTAAAAAAAGGTGCTTTGTCAGCAAAGTTTACACTGAGTCTATAGGTAAAATTAGAGACATCAAAATGTCCTCATGTCAGTTTAACTCCATCGTTAACCATTGTAAAAGTACTGTAAAAAAATCGTATTCAGAATAGTCATTACAGCATCACCACACCCTTCTTGTGTTTGCCGTGCTCAGTTTTGTATCCCCAGACGAAGTTTAGGAAAGGAGTGAAGAGAGAGGTCGGGTGTGGCCAGGAGAAGGCACAGCGGCGCTGTGTGTCACCGCAGCATCCCTCGGTGCCGATGGATGAGCGCGCACCGCCCGCTAGCGGCCCGGGCCGTGATGCTGCTCCAGCAGCTACACCGGGACGAGCTCCGTGGCCTCCTTCCTGCCGCCCTCGGGTAAAATCAGCGCCTCTGCTAAACGCCCGAGCTGCGCTGGGCGAGAAAACAGGACAAATTGGTTGAAATGAGGGTTTATGGGTAGCAAACGCCTCTACATTTGCAGCACGTTCAGAGGCGTCACTGGAGGCAAGGAACACGTTTGTGACTCCCCTGAAGGAGCCCCGGGGACAGCCCTCCTCGCAGGGCAGCGTGGAGATACCTGGGGTGAGCGTGGGAAGCACTACAGCAGCTAATTAGCCCCACTCCAGAGGAGATAATGAACTCAAGTACAATTCCTTTCTGCCGTAGCCAGCCTGCTCCCAGGCCTGAGCTGGTGTCCCCCCAGCTCAGCACTGCACTGGGTGGTGTAGACAACCCGCAATGCCCAGGCTGGGTTTTCAGAACTGGTGGCAAGATACTTTATTTTTTTTTTCCAACTGAAAATATTTCTCTGAGATTTCTTCAGGTCTTTGGCCCTACCTGAAACCACAGAGCCGAAGATGTCAGAAAGCCTCTCTCTCCCCCTGCTTGTTTTTCTGCTTATGAGGTAAGATCAGCCTTAACAGATGTTTGTTTACCTCTTCATAAAAACCTCCTGTGATTCTATAGCCTCCCCAAGCAGTGTGCTGCCATGCTTTGCTATTCTCGCCACTGCAAAGTGTTTTTCTAATGTTTACCTATATCATTTTTATTGCAAATTAAGCTGATTATTTCCTCTTCTACTTTTGGTGAATGTAGGGGACAACTATTTAGTCTCTCCACCCATTGTAACAAATGTTTATATGCTGGAAGACTGTTATCACGCCTCCCCTCCTGTTGTTCTTTTCCTAGAGAAAACAAACTCAATTATTTTATCCATTCCTTAAAAGTCATGTTTTTTTTCACCTCTCTTATCATTTTGCTGTTCTGGTTTGGACTTTCTCCAGCTTGTCTGCATCTCCTGTAAAATGTGGTGCCTGGGAGTGGACACGCTGTTCCTGCTGGGAGCTCAGCAGTATCACGTAAATGCACAAAATAATTGCTTCCGTTGCCTTATACACAAAATCCACATTAAAGCACCTCAGAATGAGATTTGTCCTCTTCTGTTGGGGATCTCACTTAACAGACACACACTGGCTCCCACCCCAGCTCTCTCTGCTGGACTGGTCACAATTTAGTTTGGAGCAGCACACCTGGTGTCTGTGCAGCCACTTTTCCTGAGCTGGATCTTGGTGCAGTCACCTCTGCAGAGGCAGCCCAGCTCCCCAGTGTCTCACATTCCTCTCAAATTCCAATCACTTCAGCCCCCTGCCTTCAGGAGGGAATGCTGACCCCCAGCCCAGCTGTCATCCTCTTCATTTTGTCCTCTAGTCTGTTGTCTAAGACACTCAAGGAAATACTGAACAGCGCTGGAGGCAAACTTCAGGGACACAGTTCTCCCAGCTGGAAAAGTGAAGCCCTGATAATTACCCTTGATTACAGTACTACAACCTGTGCACCCTCTGCACGGTAATTTTGCTTGTAATCTAGATATTTTCTAAGTGTTCACTGAAGACAAAGTATTTTACATCTACCATTTTCTCCTCATCTACCAGGCCTGTTAGTCAAGGAAGGAAATTAGCTTGGTTTGACATGAGTTGTTCTTCAAAATTCCCTGCTGGTTGTTTCTTATCAGCTTATTGTCCTTTAGCTGCTTATAAATTGATTGTTTCATAATTGGTTCCAGTATCTCTCTAGGTATCACAGTTAGGCTGGCTGGCCTGTAATCCCCAGGTCCTCCTAGAACATTAATTTTCAGAGAAGATCTGCATTTAACAGATATTGAAAGACATTCCTCTCTTGCCCTGCTTATCATTATTAATTGTCTAGTTTGGTTCCATCCCTTAAATTAAAAACATGCTTCCCATAAGTATTCATCCTCCAATTAAGGCCCAGCACACCCCAGCCCTCTCTTCACCTCTTCTGCATTCCTGCCTTCCTGTTACATACTTCTCCCATTTTCTTCCTCCTTGATGCTTTAAATCTTCCTCCCTCTCTTTTCTTTATGGTTTGCTTGCAGCTCCCTAGCAAATTCCATTCCCCAGCAATTCGTAACCACCAGTGCCAGGAGAGGGTCCCAGAAAAATCTGGGAGCCTGGCCCTAAAAATACAGGCAATGACATTTGCCAGGCTTACAGGGATAGGGTAAGGTCTGCTTCAACATTTGTCCAGGGCTGGCTGCACTTACATGATTGCTGAGACCAGTAGGTGGCAGAGAGATGATAAAATCTGGGAGACCGATCCTGGTGATCAGAGGATGGATCACTTTGGCTCTGGAATGGACAAGGCACATGTGTTACTAAAGAGTTGGTGAGTGTCTGGCAGAGGAGAGCGCTGGGTGAAGGCCCCAGCTTCTTGTAGGGAGGCTGAATGTGCCCAGTGTTCAGCCTCAGCCACGAGTGAGAGGTTTGTATGTTCAGCAGAAGAACAGGAAGCGTGTGCCACCTCCTAGCTAAGCAGATCCCCAGAAGATAACTTTGTTTGAGGGAGGGGTATCGTTATCCAGGGTTGTGCGCTATATAATTGTACAATCTGCTATCATGCATGAACAGAGCTGTTCAATAGCATGGCCCTGCCTTGTCCTGACATCATGTCTGTGTTGGAAATCCGTTTGGAATGAAAAATCCCACATTCCCCAAGTGACCTCGTAGTTTCTGAGCAAAAGGCTGAGTTGCAGTGGAGACTTCAGACTCAGTGGTGCCAGCGACAGAAGCTCAGTCACCAGCCTCAAAGCAGCTACAGGTTGAGAAGTCAGCAATGAAGCTAACTTCTTTCCAAATAAAATAGTATTTTAAAAGTGCAGGAGATGCCTATGATTCTTTGAAGGCAAGAAAAGTCCCAAAGGAAAAGCCACTGTGAGTTAACAGTGTTACTTTTACTAGCTGCTACTATTTTCAGCACTGGTTTTTGGGGATGAAAGTACTCAGCACATCCACAGGTTGCCTAATGAGAGCATAAATACCAAGCCAGGTACACAGGTTGGAAGTGTTTGCCCTTCTCAGTCTGGCACTGTCAATGCTGTAGTTTGTCTGCAGAATCGGTGATTGTCACATGCTGCATCCGAGGTCCAGTTTTCCTGACCTTTGCTTTTATGGTCACTGCTCCTTTCTTTCACAGCCACTGCTTTCATGTTACAAAGGCAGCTCTGACTTCCAGCATTACCCTGATGCTAAGAGACTCAAGTCTCATTCTTGCTCTTCTTGTGCTCTGCCTTCTCCTTTTCATGCCCATCTTAAACAACCGCTTCTCTGCGTAGCCCCAACACAAGAGGAATTCCTCACTGCCCAGCTTCATTTTTGTTTAGAGCCTTTACTTCAGAGGGAGGAGGCCCTAGTGAGCTGGAGAACCTGACCCAGAGCTCAGTGATGCCTTGGTAAGAGGCCTCCAGATGAACGGGCTCTTGTGGTTTTCCACAAACCAGAAATGTCCTGCAAAACTGGGTGTGCTCTGTGCTAAAGGCTCTGCCCTCTGTGATACCAAAGAAAGTCAGCCTGATCATTTGCATGAAGTTAACACAGACAATGTTTGGTATTTGGATAGTGTTAGCAAAAGGCAGATAGAAGGTTAATGGGAAAGGTCTCTGACAGTAACTGGATGTAATTTAGAGATGGACTACATCCCTGTAGTCACGTACCAGATTTGGGGTTTTGCTCATTATATTAGCGAGAAAAGGCCTAGAAAGGGATGTGCATGTTCAGCTCAAGCTGAGTTTTCAAAAAAGACTGTTTTGGTCTGAAAAGGAATGGGCAGTTTAACATCTGAACCACCTGCCCTCTGTGATGCACTCTCTAAAAGTGCTGGATGCTGGTGGTACTGTTTAGTCCTCCCTCTCTTAGTGCTTCCCAGAGAGGGGTTGAGGGTGGCAGTGATGACCACTCACTCATTAATTGATACTAGTTTATCTCAGTAGTATATAGCAAACCAAAATAACAAAAGTGTTCCTTCCTTGTCCTTACTCCTCTCATTGATTCAACCATGCCTCTTCTTATTCACTTTGTGTTCCTGGGACTTGTGAATTCTCCACTGTGTGTCCTCTCTCCAGGAAGACTGTTCCCATCCCTTATGTAGCATGGGCTGAAAAATGTTCTGCTACTGCTTCCCTGTTAAGAGAGTGATTTCTTAAGGTGTTCAGAATATGACTTTCAGTCTAACTACATGCACTGAAGGTGATTTTTCTTTTGTGTCTCCAGACTGGTTCCTCTTGTAAAATATGATTATTTTCAATGTCTCATGCTTTAACTCTTTTGAAATCCAGTTAGAAAAACATCATCTCTGCCTCCAGTTGTGCCTTGGACCTTGGGGCTCTGCAAATCAGCCTAAAAGCTGTTTGGGAAGACAACTCCTGAGATGAAGCTCTGAACTTACATGGACACAAATGCCCAGAAACACAGAAGTATGGCCTGAAACCGTTGGTTTGAAGGTACAAAATTTTGTGGCCCTCATGTTTTAATATCTCATTGCAATGACAGCATTCCTGGAGACAGAGTGTCTCGCAATGTCGTTCTGGGAAATTAAATTCAGTGTTGAGTTTGCATAAAGAGAGAGGAGAGCTACTTGCTGCTTCATCACTTTATGAGCCTGGCATCTGTATCACTGCTTAGCAAATCTTGCTTCCAGTAATCCTCTTTTTCTTCAGAGCTGAGCCCCAAGAGCACATTCTGAGCAATGCCTCCAGGAAGATTACAAAAACCATACCTCAGAGTAAGGTTATAGCCTTTGACTTTTAAGTAAAACTCACGGGGCATTTAGCTGTATTTGTGGGTACATTACCGAGCCTGTGGTTCCTTCTTCTGTAGCCTCTCCAGCATTTGTGCAGGTGGCTGATGGTTGGCGAGTGTGCCTGGGGTAACATTCTTGTGCGCTAGGCTGCTGGAATTCAGCTATGCTCCTTAACAAAACAATTTGGTTTAGACATTCTTGATGCATGTGCACATGCAAGATGCATTTGGAGGAAGAACTAAGCAGAGCTAAGACACTGAGAGATGAGGTTGTAAAACTGGTCTTTCTCAGTTTGATTAATATTGACTGATAATCTTGTTTTCCCATTCTGCTGCTTTTTTCCAGGTAAAAGATGCTAAAGATCAGACCAAAGTATCAGAAAATGCCAAATATAAATCCAGTACTTCAGTATCTGCCTAAAAATTCGTTCTGCAACTTGTCTGTCAGAGATGGGTGTAGGGTAAAAACTTAATTCAATTAATGCACTGTTCCCTTTTCAGCTGCCACACCGCAACACCTAAAGGCCAGCGAGTGTGGACACACACAGAGCTGTGCTGAACCACAGTGGAATTGCAGAGATGCTTTGGTCCCTGCTTAACTGAGCAAACTTCCATTTATGCGTGTATTAGGTTTTCACTGCCTATTGCCTGTTCCTCTCCCCCCTCTGCTTTTTCATGTTCAGTGGACTCTCCTCTCTGTGTCTCTGCCTCTCTCTCTATTTTTTTTTCTCCCTATTGTTCCCCACGTCACTGACTGTCACTCACTTCATAAAGCCGTCTGGCTCGGAGCTTAAATATTGCAGGGCAACTAAAACCCACCATCAGAGCCAATTCAGTCATATCTGCTCAGTCGTGCGACAAGATTGGGGCTTTTAGGGTAGGGAAGAAGAGAGACAAAAGTTCACTCTTCCCTGCAGAGTGCCAAGAGAGGAGGGGGACACATTTCTTCGGTGGAGCCTCTCACAGCGGCAAGTTGCTTGCTCGACACCCTTACCCTGTTCAGCCTCTTTTGCCGGTAGCGTGCACAGGTTGCGACGTCTGGGAGTGCAGGGTGGGGGTCTGCAGCCAGCCCGGGAGAGTTCAGAGCACAAATCTGTTGACTCTGAGTGGGCTTAGGCAGAGTCCTGCTCTTTGCTCGTGACTTGCAATTTCAGGGAAAAGGTGCCTACCTAAATACCTCGCTTACCCCTTTTTTTGAGTGGCTGACTGCTTGCAGGTGGAATCCCACACTGGTTCAAACTTGTTGTGCCACTCATCCGCCCAATATCGTTGCTCGCAGTGGAACTAACTGAGCAGCCTCAAGCTACTTCACTTGCAGAAAACAGAGGGGATGGGCATGGCAGAGTTGTGAAGAATGTGGCCAGTTGGAAGTGATCTCAGGGAGGGCTTAGCCAAACATAGCAAGCTGTGAGCAAGACATGTGATGGGAGTTAGACAGAAAACATCTTCCCTTCTCCTGTACAGTGAGTTTTCCGTGTGATAAGGTTTATCACACCTACAACATCGCTCTTGCGTGCTGCAGTGGAAGTGCTCAAATGGTGGCATAGATATCAGTGTGACTCACAGGGAAAGAAAGGGCTGGAGTTAACTGAGGTGCCTGGGGGACAATGAAGCTTGTACTGTGTGTAGTCATGTTTTTTACAGAGCTGCACGTGATTGGTAACTGTCGGGTGTACTTTGCTCTGTGAATTTGCAGAAAGAGGTTGTTTAAATCAGTTTAGATAATGTATGTAAACAGCATAATCTTCTGCTAAACTTGTTAATGTAAGCGCTGACATTAACACGCTTCTTTACACGACTTTAATGACTGAGAAAGTAGCAATTTTCCTTGGTGATTAAATTACATGTTTGCCACTTATGTATGCAAGGTGTTTGTGCAAGCTGAAGGAACTGTGTTTTGTTCTTCATTTTCTAACATGAATGTCCAGGGTAAAAATATTGCAAAGATTGAAGGCAAGGAATATGAGTCTATCTTGCTTTAGCAAAATGCCATCATAATGTTTTTTAATTGAAAATTTGTGAAATTCCCCTGAGCCACAGAATTCTCAATATTTTGCGTGCTTGTCTGTGTGTGACTACGTACACAGAGTAGTTGAAACAGACTGATATGCGTTGGTGTATCATAACATATGGCATTACAAATATATCCCAGTGGTATCTGAAGGAGGAGGTAAGTTTAAATACTCAGATTTTCATACTGTTGACTGTACCTTCCTTTTCCCAATGCTTGTGTATGTGTCTGCATTTAGGGAACTATAGATGGAGATAGTATCTAAGAGATGAACTTCTAGATCCCTGTGAACAGCTATGTTATGAATAATATTCCCTGTTTCACTTGTCATGCTGTACAAGTTGGTCTTTCTGTAATATTCTGCATTCCTCAGGGACTTGAGTCTGCTGTGATGTGTTAAATCAACCCATACAAAACAACTTTCATCTCTATTTTCTTCACTCATAGATCTTCACTTGCCTGAAATTATATAGCGGGAAGTTCAGGATATGCAGAATGAAGCACTGACCTAGGAATCATTTCTTATCATGCAAAAGTAATGACAGATGTAATATTTGACTCACATTACTTGAAAATGGACAATCATCTTAGCTTTCCAATAGCATATCTGCAGCTGGCTTCCAGCTCGCTCTGTGTTAGCCTGAAATAGTGGCACTGACATTTTAGAGACAGCAAATAGTATTTTAGGTCCCAGTTAGAGACCTTGGTGTTTCCCCAGGTTGGTTCCAGGTCAGTGTGGCAACCAACTTCAGAAGGGGATACAAAGAATGGCCCCAATAGCACCAATTAATTATATTGCATATAACATATTCTAAATAGCAAAACTAATCTATATAGCAGTTGTGAAGCTTATACAGCATTACTAACTCGGTAATGGTGTTTTAATTGCTGTTCTTACCTAACAGAGTGATTGCTAAAGTAGAATTGACATTTGCAACCTAGAGAGAATTCAGGTTTGTTTAGGTGCAAGATGGGCTCAGATTTGAGATCTGTCTGACCCGTGAGGGGTTTTGGTGCTTGTGTGCTTGAAAGCTTCACTCTCTCTTCTAACCACTACAGCTGCCTGCTGATAAATCTGTCCCACTGTATTGCTGGTGAGTGTTTGTACGTGTAAAAAAATCTAAGCAGACACACGGAACTGAGCCTACAAGGCGCCAGAGAAGACTCTCACCTGCAAAAGGAGATAAATATACTCCCTGGCTGAAAAGTAATTGCCCATTTAGAGCCATGGAAGGAAGAATTTAGCAGGCAGCTTGCTCTGGCTTTGCAGTCCTTCTCCTGCTAATAAATCATTGTGAACAGGCAAATCAGCAAGCAAGCAACTGCCTTTCTATTCTCAAAGCATATCAGGGGAATACTGACTGAAAGCAACAAAAGACATCAGCAAGAAAACCGGAGATCTTTAAAATTTAGCATAATTTGTGGTCTTTTTCTTTGTTTTTTCTTCCCTTAGACCGTAAGAAATGGGTGACTGGAGTTTCTTGGGGAACATTTTAGAGCAGGTGAACGAGCAATCCACGGTCATCGGGAGAGTTTGGCTCACAGTGCTCTTCATTTTCCGCATCCTGATCCTGGGCACGGCTGCCGAGCTCGTGTGGGGAGACGAGCAGTCAGACTTTGTGTGCAACACCCAGCAACCTGGTTGTGAGAACGTCTGCTATGATGAGGCCTTCCCCATCTCCCACATCCGTCTCTGGGTCCTGCAGATCATTTTTGTATCCACCCCTTCGCTAATGTACTTCGGGCATGCGGTGCACCATGTCCGCATGGAGGAGAAGAGGAAAGAGAGGGAGGAAGCTGAGAGGCGCCAGCAAGCTGAGGTAGATGAAGAGAAGCTGCCCCTGGCTCCAAACCAAAACAAAGGCAACAATCCTGATGGAACCAAGAAGTTTCGCCTGGAAGGTACTCTCCTGAGAACGTACATCTTTCACATCATTTTCAAAACCCTCTTTGAGGTGGGATTCATAGTAGGTCAGTACTTCCTGTATGGCTTCCGAATTCTCCCCCTTTACCGCTGTGGGCGGTGGCCCTGTCCCAATCTTGTGGACTGCTTTGTCTCCAGGCCCACGGAGAAGACCATCTTCATTATGTTCATGCTGGTGGTGGCTTCCGTATCCCTCTTCCTCAACCTGGTGGAGATCAGTCATTTGATCTTGAAGAGAATCCGGAGGGCTCTGAGGAGACCAGCAGAGGAGCAGCTTGGAGAGGTCCCGGAGAAGCCCCTCCACGCCATCGCAGTCCCCTCCATCCCAAAGGGCAAAGGCTACAAGCTGCTGGAAGAAGAGAAGCCGGTGTCCCACTATTTCCCTCTCACGGAAGTAGGGGTTGAGCCCAGCCCCCTTCCATCAGCCTACAATGAGTTTGAGGAGAAGATTGGGATGGGACCATTGGAAGATCTCTCCAGGGCATTCGATGAGAGGTTACCGTCGTATGCGCAAGCGAAGGAACCAGAAGAGGAGAAGGTACGAGCGGAGGAGGAACAAGTGGAGGAGCAGCCAGGGCCTCAGGAAGAGCCAGGGGTGAAGAAAGCAGCAGAGGAGGGGGTGAGAGATGAAGTGGAAGGGCCTTCAGCACCTGCTGAACTTGCTGCTGATATGAGACCCCTGAGCAGGCTAAGTAAAGCCAGCAGCCGGGCCAGGTCAGATGATTTGACTGTATGAAGGCGCAGGATGCGGGGAGCACATGAAAAGAAAAAAGTTGAAGAGAAAAGGAGATATAGAGAAAGAAACAAAAGATATTTTTAAGCAAAGTGCTAAAATGGCCACTTGAATATTATTTCCTTTTATGATTCTCATCTGGAAAGGTGCCTTATTTGCCCCAGATGTCCCTGTACTTCCCTGTTTCCATATGCCAGCTCACTCTTCACAGTAATATCTACACTGTACACATAACTGATGTCTTTTAAAACCTAACATGACAGTGATACCCAAATGTCACCACTGTGATAATATTTACTGAAAGCCTCGTGTTCCACATTTCTCTAGGAATGTGAGGAGGATCTGCCTTTCAGCCAGTGAGGGGAAAGACTGATCAACAACTGTATCTAGTCTTTCTCTTTCCTCCTATGCTCATTGAGCAGATCTCCTCTTTGCTGTTGGCATGGAATTGCAGTTATTTAATTCACAAAGTGAATTCTATGCTTAGCATCAACATACTAAAATACTAAGCCCAACTTCCCTTCTTTATTCAGAAAATAAAGGCAAAAATGTTCCAAATTTCTCTGTGAATGCATATCTGAGTTAGGTAAAAATATTTCTCCTGGCAAAAATATTTCTGCTCTTCAAGTAACATTGACAGTGGGCAAGGTTAACAGTAGCTCTCTACTAGGACTTAGCAGATGCCCAGAGATAGATGATTTGTTCCCAAGAGGGTTATCCAGCCCTAAGACTAGTTCAGAACACTGGAAAGAATAAATTCAAGTGATATTTTTTACTTATAGCCTTGTGACTTAAAGATCTGAAAATAGATTTAGCCAAGCAAGAGGGAAAAAAATCTTCTGAGAAAGGAGGGGACAGCTACAGGTCCCAGAGCATGAAACCAAATATAAGCCTTCATGGTATGATCCTGACATGAGCTTCCAGGCTCCCAGGCACTTGGCAAATCTCAGATATAGAGTCCTGAAGGCACCTGTGAACCTAAACCAGCGGTCTGGGTAACTATGTGACTTTTTAAACCTCTAAATACAAAACTTGGTTGGTCAGGCTTGAAAAGACTGATATGGTAAAAGTCTTTTGACAGCCTTTGTTTTTAATTTGACACCGGGGAGCCATTCAGTGGGCTACTCCTCCATTAAATGCCAAAGTCTCGCTCAAGTAAGACAATGCCTTTCAAAGGATGATTTAGACCTTTTGTGCCAACAGGTCTGTACAGAATTGTCAGCTACTCCGAAAAAGCTTTTTTTACAGAAGGCAGAAAATGATGTGCTTGATGTTTAGATGTCTAATACAGATTTCTAATTTTAGGACTACAGCAGCAACTCTTGGCTGGGACAGTGCAGCAATGTGTTCAAAAGCTCCAGGTTAACAGCTATGACCCCCCAAAACTGAGCCTCATGCCAAAAAAGTGCAGGTATGCACTCTGCTCTGCTCTGCAAACCTCAGACCCTGCCATCTCAGCAAATTCTTTCTGCTGGGCTGCAGCCCATCCCATTGTTCCCAGGGCAGGCTCTAATCCAGGTCAGGGAATAAAAGGTCTTTGGCACAATGCATCAAACTCATCCTGCCATTAGCTAGAAAAGACCCCCTGCGGCCTCCCATTGTAGCAGGTCTGACTCAAAGCCCGGGGAAGGCAAATGGGTGTCTGTGAGAGCCCTGGGGAGGCTTGGGCCCTGTCCCAGCCCCAGTACAGTCAGTCCTGTCGCTCCTGATCCCACCTCCCCTTTGGTGGAGGTCCCTGCCTGGCCACGCAGCCACGAAGGTGGCCAGACTTCACCGCTGAGTGATGATAAACTGTACATATGTAGAAAGTTTGTAGGGTGCATTGGGATTCTTCAGTGCCACAGAGGTGCCATGTATTGTTCTTTTTTGGATTTTTTTTTACACTATTCAACCTTTTGCTCCTCTTGGGCCCATGTATTTTCCCAAAGTCTTGAGGTCAAAACCTTTATTCCTTAGACAAAGGCTGCTGGGTGTCCTTCCCTGTAAAGGAAGACTGGAAGGTCCCTCCTCAGTTTTGGGAAGTAGTATGACAAAGCAACACATGCAGAGAGAGTCTGGAGGCTACCATTTATCCACTCTCCTCATACAGAAACAGGAGAACTGTTATCACAACTGAGGAAAGATTAAAGCCAGCATCAGGAAGTGTTCACTGTGCCCAGTTCAAGATACTAGAACTAAAGAAAGGGCTAAGATTTAGATGAGCAACACAGTCACCACACTTACACTAGCTGGGATCTATTTTATCTTGCCCATAGAAAGAGATAAGAGAGTTTGAATGATTCTAACCATCAACCAGCCCACTTGTTGAAGGGGTTTGTAAACAGATGTTCCTGCAGGTAAAAACCACAACCTTGTAGCAGTTTTGTATGAGGTATCTGCATCAGAGCATCTGACCCTTCCAGATATTGGGCTGGTTGAATCACACCCACCCCTGTTGACTTCTAATTACGAGACAATTCCATTCCTGCTCTCTGACATTCATACTACATGCATTAGGCTACAGGAATACTTAGACGAGTGCTTGTTCATCAGGAGTATATGGTTCACCACATGGCTGTCAGGCAGTACAGTCATTAATCACCACATGTTAATTATGTCCTTTTCCACTAGAGAGCCTCAGTAAAATGCACCCTGTGCCATGTACTCCATGGACACTGTAGTTCTCTCACAGCTGCCACAGGAACGCTCCTTTCTTCCTCCGGGTCCCAACAGTACAAGAAGAAGCTGGCATTTTCCTCCTGCATCCACTCAACTCCTTGATTTATTTTTTTTTTTATTTATATATTTTTAAAGCCAGTTTTCAAGTACTCTGCCTGGCTGGCAGTGAACCTGTAGCCACCAAGCACGGGCCACAGCATCAGGACAGTGCTGCTTGGCAAATGGGGCAGGGAACAGTCCGGTCTTCTGGCACTCAGCCTCATCTCTGCAAGAAAATCACTGTGGGACTGTCAGCAAGTCATTCTTCCTTCTTGTGCAGCTGGGAATAATCTTCTACCTTACAATGATGATGTGAGGCCTGACATGTTGTGCTATGGACATGTTATGGAAAGGGAGGTCCTTAGATGGAAGGCCCTACAGATGGGCAAAGGATTATTGCTATTTGTGTCTGTGCTGGCACATAAATGTGCTTTATTCCCTCTCAATGAAACAAACTTTATAGTTTATTCAAGAAATTCCTGGTGAAGTTGCATAACAGCCTCAGAGCTGTGGATTCAGTGTATGATTCTACTCAAGGAATAACTTAGCAAAACATAGAGATCTATATGATGAATGGGGAATATTATTTTCTTGGGAAAGGGGAAATCACTGGACAATTAGAGCCAGGCCTGGATCATTTAAAGGTGTGTTTAACCCCTTGGCTCCCTGTGCAAATAAATTCCTAACTGATCACATGGCTCTCTGCAAGGAGCATAAGATGCAAGTGTCAAAATCACCAAAGGAGGTGAAAGTAGAAGAGCAAGGTAGTCTCTTAGCTTACAATAGCATGTGGGGGTTGGTGCTCTCTAGTGTCTAGAGCAGTGGACCTAGGATAATAATCTTAGATTTATTTCCAGCTCTGCTTCTGACTTGCTGTGATAATCACTTTACCTCTCAGTGCCTGTTTTCCCCACCTGTAAAATGGGTGGAAGAATTTTCACCTACCTCACAGGGATGTTGTGAGGCTTCCTTAATTCTGTTTGTAAAGTAAGTAGGAATAATCTGATGAAAAGCGCTGCTGAAATGCATGGTATCCTTGTTATTTTTTGGCAGAACTGCTACCTTGGGTAACACATGACTCCTCGATCAGAAGGGCAGTAGTTTGGAAATGTGAACACTGCACTGCACTGACAACATTAACATGGATGTGGATTTGCCATAGGTAGAAAAGACTTTATTGATTCCCTTGCCCATCTCTCCCACCTTAGCCAAGGCCATGTATGAAGCTGTGGTGACTGTGTGGTGATGTGGACCCCTCTTCTCCATCCCCAGCATCCACGTTGGGGCAGCATTTGTGCTTAAATAAGGCTGTTCCTGGAGCACCTGGTCCAGGTTGGTGGAGCTCTGACAGTTTTAAGGTGCTTGCAAGGCATGTGGGAGAGGGTTGTATCATACAGAATATTGCTGGACTTCTGTTTTAAACCACTCAGCGCAACAGAGACTGACACCCACAATCTCTCAGTGCTGAAACACAGTGAGGTGCAGATGCCTCCTCCTGCAGGAGAGATTTGGGAGGTCTCTGCTCCCTAGGTCTGTGTGGGCATCGAATCTACTTACTGATGGGGGCAGTCCATCTCTCCTGCTGCTCAGTATCTCACTGACTGTGCAGTTTTACATTTAAAGAGTGCCTGTCACACAACGCTGAAAAAAAGAGTGGCAGTTTGCTGTTTTGTATAGAAAATGGCTTTTCAGGCTGACAACCGAAAGTAATCCTAGCCTAGGCTTAGTTTTGTTTAGTAAAGACAGGAACATCCATGAGTACTACACTAAAGCCTTCCTGTAAGCCCAAGGCAGCTGTGATAAAACAGCACATGGTGCCAGATTTCCTGAGGGCCAGGGCTGGATAAAATTAGGGCACTTGTCAAAGTACTGGAATAATTTTTTCCCCCCAGCAGAATGACATTGCTACTTCTTGGGCCCTGTGTGTGCTGTACCTTTTGGGATGGCCCAGGAAAGGCTTTCTGCCAACACCAAATGTGCTTACACAGCTGAGCAGTAACCAAGGGAAGCGAATGCGTGTCGGCTTGCCAAGCCATAGCCTGGCATGCAATCTTTTCGTTGCCACTAGCTTGGCACCAGCCTATTTCAGTAGAAGAGGCAAGACTTATGTATCTGTCAGCAATTCAAGCTTTCCTCTTAGCAGCCTGCTGTACAAAGAGACACAGGAGGTTTGTTCAGCCTGGAGAGAAGGCGGCAAGGGCATTGGGAACCCTAAGTGCTTTCTTCAGGCTCCGAAGGGGGAGGAATTCCAAGGAAGATGGAGGCAGACTCTTGACAGAGGTCCACAGCAAAAGGCCAGAGGCAACGATCACAGTGAGCACCAAAGGAAAATTTTGACTAAAAAAACTCCAACAAGGAAAAAAATTGTTTAATTCTCAAAAAAATGGAGAGTGGTTCAGCACTAAAGCAGGTGCCCAGAGACCTGGTGGGATCTTCATCCCTGGGGGATGAAGCTTGGCTGGGAAAAGCTTTGAGCATCCTAATCTAAGTGTGTATTGAGCTGAAGGTTGAGCCAGGTGATGCCTTCCAGCCTGAACTATCTATCCCATGGGATATCCCAAGTTGAAAGCTCAGTGCAGCCACTGTGTGGTGGAATGACACATGCAGGGCACTTCCTGCCTTCTGGGATGCTCTGGGAGAGCTGGTTTAGGCTGCCCCAAAAGCCACACCACCTTCCCAGGCACCAGCAGAGGCTGATGCACACACAGATTCAGCTGCTCAAGTGTTCAAGGCCAGCTTGGATGGAGCACTGAGCAGCCCGGTCTGATGAAAAGTGTCCCCACCCACAGCAGGGGGTTGGAACTGCGTGATCTTCAAGGTCCCTTCCAACCCAAACTATTCTATGATTCTGTGATTCTATGAACTGATGTTTGGTAGCTACAAAAGCTGCTTGAGGCCAGAATCGTGTTGTGTAACTGGTTTGGAAAAAGCATTACAAATAAAAAAAAAAGAAAAAAAAAGAAAAAAAGGCCTCTGCTTGTCAACAGATAAAATAATGGGAATATAGCGGCTTAGGTCTGTCCATATTTTAACTTCAGTGTCAAGTGTGCCTTTAAATCCATCTGAAAGTGCAGAGGATTGCATTTTAACATTCTGTCAACAAAAACCTGTGTGTTTTAAAGCTTGCTGATCTGGGATGAAGCAGCACTGAATAGAAATGGTGATTACAGAGCTACTGACGGAACATTTTGAAAAAAAAAACAAAGACTGTTGGCCTTTGCCTTGCTAGACCCAGCTTGGTACAGTGAAAGCAAACCAGCCATTTATTGGCTTCCAAGGTGGAAAAACTATAAAAAAATGTTCAGGTAAGTTTTTCAATACATATACATCAGTTCACAAAGAAGTCATAGACAGCCCTGTAAAGGAACCCATGAACTGCCAGCAAACATCATCACCTGAACTCATCAAACATAAACTCAAAGGAATGCAGAAATCAAAATGATATGGGAATACTTCCAGCTTCAGAGTTCTTGTTTATGAAAACCTCTGGAGAGGAAAGAAAATGGATGGCTGGCTGCCAGCTAAGGCTATTTGTCATAAATAAGCCCCATAGCACCTTCTAAAAACCTGTGTGATTTCTAAATATACTCTTGGCCAAACCCCATGATTTAATTCAATATGCTGCACCTTCCTGCTTTACTAAAAGGCTTGATTTTGGTTCTTTCTACAAACTGAACATAAAACAGCCTCATTCACTATAATAACTACAACTGCGATGCTGCCTTTGTACCTGTGGAAGGCCATGGACCCTTCTCCCCATACACACACACCTAAGAAGTAAATTTCCCGTTTTCTTTTCACACTTTTTGTTTTCCTCGAAGGAGAAGTCCTGGGGCTGAGAGGTGGGTGTGGGGCTGGGTTTTTCCTGTAGGAATTATCTTGTTCCCTGTGTGCTTCTCCCAAGGCCCAGGGATCAGTAATTTACAGCTAAGCAGAGGCATGTTTCAAGCTTATTTCCAAACACATGCAAAGAAAGTTTAAGACCTATGACCAAACTCTGCCTTGTTTTTTACCCTTGTGTGGAAGTTGAGTTGCCAAGGCATAAACAAGAGCAGAATTTGGCTCTGTATAACTTATTTTTAAAGGATTTCCTGTTAACCTCGGCCTCTAAAATGCAACCCACAGCTAACCTTGCCCCACAACTTACCAACATAGAACAAAACAACCACAAATCCCTCCAAACTCAGGAATCTCATCACTTTAGGAAAGAACAGTTTCCAAGCAGCAGATAACAGAAAGAAAGAACAGACAAGGCCTGACCTCAGCTCTGCACTAACTGGCAGTGATACCAGAAGCTGTAAAAGTCTCAGACCAGATACAATAACCTGCTCCCTAAGTTCATTTCTCCATGAAAGCTGAATGTTTTCTTCTCTTTGCAATGCTGCAGACAAAGTTACAAATTTCAAACCAAGAAGTCTGAGAGCAAGACAGAAAGCCAAACAATCAGAGACTGTGGGACTAATCTGGTGACTCGGCACAACCAAACAGATTTGTTTTCCTAGTGAAATGAGTTGTAATGAATAAAGTTTCCTGGATTTTCAGTCAGCAGAGGCTCTGTGCTTTGTTAAATTTGATTCTTCTCTTCCTGGTTATTATTCTAAATACAGAGTTTTGAGGGGCAATGGTTAGAATCACAGAATCAGAATCATTAAGGTTGGAAAAGGCCTCCAAGATCATCAAGTCCACTTGCCAAGCCAGCACCACCATCAAATCATGTCCTCCAGCACCATATCCATGTTTTTCAAACATTTGCAGGGATGGTGATTCCACCACTTCCCTGAGCAGTCTGTTCCAATGCTTTACAATCTTTTCTGTGATTTTTCCCCCCACAATGTCTAATCTAAAAGGCCCCTGGTGCCACTTGAGGCCATTTCCTCAAGCTATGTTTTTAAGAAGAAAAAAGATTCAGACGCCATGAAGGTCAAGTGGGAACATAATAGTGACATGAAGGATTGGATCTCACACCGATAGGCATCAGGAAATTCCCTGTCTGCACTTTTGCTTCCCTTCTGGCCCCATTCCATGATATGTTGTAATTGCAAGTCCTGAAAGGCATCTACAGCCCAGTTCTCAGCATGGAAGGAGGATGGAGATGGCTCCATGAGGGAGATCAATGTCCCCTTAGGGAGGAAGATGGGCCAGGAGCAGTTGTGGCGTGCCATGAGCCACTCACTCCTGCACAGGAGTCACAGCAGTGGTAAACTGGCAGAATCACAGAATTGTTTGGGTCTTTAAGAGACCTTAGAGGTCATCCAGTTCCACACACCTGTCATGGACAAGGACATCACCCACTAGACCAGGTTGCTCAGAGCTTCATCCAACCTGGCCTTAAAGACTTCCAGGGATGGGCCATCTATGCCTCTGGGAAACCCGTTCCAGCACCTCACCACCCTCACAGTACAGAACTTCTTTGTAATGTTTAATCTAGACCTGCCCTCTTTCAGTTTGAATCCATTTCCCCCTTGTCCCGTCACTCCATGCTCTTGTACAAAGCCCCTTTCCATCTTTCCTCAGACTCCCTTCAGACACCACTGCAAGGCTGCAATCAGGTCACCCCTAAGCCGTTTCTTCTGCAGGCTGAACAATCCCAATTTCTGAGCCTTTTGTCATAGGAGTGGTGCTCCATGCCTCCAATTAACACGGTGGTTTCCTCTGGACTTGCTCCAACAGGTCCATGTCCCATGTGCCTGTGCTGGGGACCCCAGTGGTCGGTGTTCGCCCTCCCCTTCTTTCTGTGCCAGCAGCGGGTGCATTTCCAGCGGCTTTTGCGGGCAGCACCCGCGCTGAGTTTCGAAGGGGCAGGCGAAGGGCTCAGGTTCGCCGCCGTCCCCGCTCCATTCCCTCACACCGGCACCGCCACGTTCCCCTCCCGCCAGGAGACGGAGCTGCCCGCCATGGCCCCGCCCCCGCCGAGCCCGCGCGCCTGCGCAGCGCCGCCACNCCAGGGATGGGCCATCTATGCCTCTGGGAAACCCGTTCCAGCACCTCACCACCCTCACAGTACAGAACTTCTTTGTAATGTTTAATCTAGACCTGCGCTCTTTCAGTTTGAATCCATTCCCCCTTGTTCCGTCACTCCATGCTCTTGTACAAAGCCCCTTTCCATCTTTCCTCAGGCTCCCTTCAGATACCACTGCAAGGCTGCAATCAGGTCACCCCTAAGCCGTTTCTTCTGCAGGCTGAACAATCCCAATTTCTGAGCCTTTTGTCATAGGAGTGGTGCTCCATGCCTCCAATTAACACGGTGGTTTCCTCTGGACTTGCTCCAACAGGTCCATGTCCCATGTGCCTGTGCTGGGGACCCCAGTGGTCGGTGTTCGCCCTCCCCTTCTTTCTGTGCCAGCAGCGGGTGCATTTCCCGCGGCTTTTCCGGGCAGCACCCGCGCTGAGTTTCGAAGGGGCAGGCGAAGGGCTCAGGTTCGCCGCCGTCCCCGCTCCATTCCCTCACACCGGCACCGCCACGTTCCCCTCCCGCCAGGAGACGGAGCTGCCCGCCATGGCCCCGCCCCCGCCGAGCCCGCGCGCCTGCGCAGCGCCGCCACCGGAGCCGGAAGCGTGGCGGGCGGGGCGGAGCGGGCAGCGTTGGGCGCCGCCATGAGCTTCCTCATCGACTCCAGCATCATGTTCACCTCACAGGTACCCACCCCTTCCCCGCCGCTGCGGCGCGGCGCCTCCGGCCGGCAGAAGGCCGAGGGAGCGGGGAGGTCCCGCCGCCACCGGGCTTCCCTCTCCCTGCGCCGTGTCCGTGCGGGAGAAGCGCGGGGGCGGCGCCTGGGGGCGCGCGTGCGCAGCTCTCCGCGCGAGGGGCGCGCGCACCCTCAGGGGTGGCCGGGCCGAGGCGAACCCTGCCCTGCTCCCTTTGGGTTTAAATTTGAGTTTCTCCAGTTGGAACACACAGGGATCATCTTGCTGGTCCCTACTGAGTGCTTGGTTTATTTCTAATATTTCTCTACAATGCTGGTCCTAGGCAGTTGAATTGGATGAAAATGCGTTTCAGTGGACCACAGAGGGATCCGATTTAAGCTTTCGAGCTGGTGTGAAAGTTTTGTTCTGTAGGCATGAGCTGAGGAAAAGGAGCCTCTCTCCTCTCAGCAGCAAGTGGTTGTCTTAGACTTCAGTGCCCAACCCTAATCCCTGACAATTTTCAGGACAGCTTTTAGCCATTTCTTAGAAGAACGAGGCTCTCCCTTTTGATAATGCTTTAATTTTCGCTTACAACATGCTTTTTCACTCTTGGTGGTTTGAGTGTAGCTTTGGCACTGTTAACAATTCACCCAGAACAAAAACTCCCACTTTTTTGCTTTGAGTTCTGAGCTGTAACTTATCTAACAGCTTTTCTTTAATTTCTGTTGGCAGCTTTGAATCCTCTTATCATCTTCAGCAGTACCAAGTTAGATGTTCAAGTCACTCCATGTAATTGTCAAATGCTCAAAATTTTGCTGGGTTTATTTGTCACATTCACCTGCAGTGTCTTGGAGTGTGAACTTGTACCAAAATCTCTTTCTTTGCTTTTGTACAGTCCCTAACACAAGGGGAGTCTGATCTTCATGTTCAGTTTTCTGGTACTTATTGTACTTATTGCTTCATCTTTTTCTATTACTTACTTCTTGTTGAAGAGTTTGTCTCTACCTTTCCCACTGTTAAATCTGGAATTACTTTAGGTAGCTCTCATTTGCTTATCATACTTTTTAGCTTATGACCTGTAGATAGGAGGCTTATGGAGTATATTTCCTTTTTGCTAGCAGCTGCTTTAAAGTCTGAAGTCCTCATCAAACAAGTTTTGCCAGCTGTGAGCAAATCACTCAATCGACCTCATTCTATTACAGTTGCTCTTTCAAGGCAGCTGTGTTTGATCTTCTTGCCCAGCATTCCAGGTATTCCTTGTCTGTAAATCATGTTAGTGTGTTAACCTTTGACACTGTGGTTACTCCTGATGTGCAGTAATTCCTTTGTTTTTGTCTTTGAATGTTTCCCATCTCCACTGCAGAGTGGGCAGAAAGCTCTGGCCTTTTCCGTGTGCTCTGAGGAGATGCACTGACTTTATTCCTTGGTGCCTGACATATATCGAATTTTGTCTTTGCCTTGGTCAAAGCTACTTCTCTAAAAAATATTGAGTATTTCCTGAATTCTCTTTTTACTTGGGTTCTTTTAAATGATTACACTCCCTTTCAGTCTTATGAGGAATAGATGGGACTACCCATCTATGACTGACAACACAGTCCCCTTTTACTCTCTGAAGACAGATGATTGCAATTTTGGCTGCCTTGTTCAATTTGTATTTACTGCATTTAAGCCATCTGCAAAATAGCTGTGATATAAAGTTGATCCCTTCAGGAGTGTGAAGAAACTTAGACAAATTTTGTAATGTGCTTTCAAAACCATGAAATGCAGTGTTATTGGCTTTTTGTGCTTCACCGGCCTTGTCCATGTGGCTTTGTGCAGCTCCAGATTGTGGTTTGAGGCATTCAGCACTGCCTTTTCCCCACCTTAGAGATGCTTGTAGTACCTTTCACTCACAACATGTCAGTGTTTAACCAGATGCACTGTAAAGACCTCTACAAAAAAATCACATGCACTTCTGGTCTACAAGAAACAGCAGATGTTTTTATAAAATTTACCCATCCCTGGAAGATGTGTGTGTGGTGGACATTCAAGTGTTTGCTTTGCCTCCATTTCTGTATTTCCTGAAAATAACCCCATAGGTTTTAATTCTGTAGATTACAAGAGCGAAATAAGAATCAGCAGTGCAAAGGATTGCAGGCCAGGAACCGAGGAATTCTGAGAATTTAGGAACATCAAACTCTGTTGTCTTGACTAGATCTTCCTTACGGCCATAGCCTTTTGTGTCTTTGTGGATATTTAAAGTATCATTTTTGCCATGGTACCATGGCAAGCTTTAATCTTTTGTGGATCTTGGGTACTTTGGGCTAGTTCTTTTTCTTCCATTTGTTTCATTTACAGTCAGCAGTGCAGTGGGTTTGTGTTTGGCAGGTTGCAGGATGCAAACGTTGATTGCTTCATCTCTTCTGCAGGTGCTGTTCTTTGGATTTGGGTGGCTCTTCTTCATGCGAAAACTCTTCAAGGATTATGAGGTGAGAAGGAACCTTACAAGTCAGTATCTTAAAAAAACACTCCTGATTATAGAAATATTTTTAAAACTGCATTTAGCTTTATTCCTCTCTTTAATCCCTTTTATCTGATCTGCAGTTACTTTCTTTTTAATTTCCTCTTGTGCTTCTATTTGAAATACTCCTATATATCTCAGGAAATGGGTTCTTCTGTGAGCACTGAAAGTTTCCATAAGAGAAATATGGAGGAGATGCAGGAGTAATTTGAGACTGAGGGAACTGTTTTGCCTTTTGCCCTAGTAAGCTCACCTTATATAAAGTGAAATTTTTGGGACAAAATCAAATCCAGTGGTTAACCTCAAACTTGGTGAGATGTGTCAATTGCAGCTGAATTGGTTGTGAGGATTGGATGGGATAAAAATGCCACTCTTTTATCTGTAGTGAAATATGAGATTTTAGTTTAGGTCAGAGATGGTTTAAGTGCAAGACAAATTCAGAGCCCAACAGTTTTTCTGATGTGGATTCTGTTTTAAATCTAAGGTTAATATCAAAGCGCGTTCTTACTGTATGAGCTTGCCCTCTGTTTTCCAAGAGGCTTTTGGTTTCCTCCTAAGCAGATCAAGGGCTTGGTGCCTTTAAGCACGAGACCCAGTTGTGGGCCATCATACCTTGTGATTTGTTTTTTTATCTGAGGGATATCAGGATGCCATTCCAGAACTGTAAATGCCTGATGTCTCTGGATTGTTCTCTGCATTGCAGGTGCGACAGTATGTGGTCCAGGTGATCTTCTCTGTGACTTTTGCCTTCTCTTGTACCATGTTTGAGCTCATCATCTTTGAGATTTTGGGAGTGCTGAACAGCAGGTGAGTCTGGGTGTCCACTGGGGACTGGCCTGCCTTGTGCTCTGCAGTATCTTTAGTCTAACTTCTAAATTAATGGATTAGTCTTGGATTGGGGAAATCCTGGGAGAAAACTGTCAGCAACTCAGTGAAGATGTTTGTGCAGCAACATTTGTTTATTTGAAAGAACATGGGACTAATAGCCATTAGCTTCCAATTTTCCATGCAATTGTTATTAACAATTGGTCTAGATCCTTAGGGCAAGGCTTTCACCTTTGACTTTCTCCATTTGTGAAGTTAAAAGAAATTATTTATTTTATGGAAGTATTGTAACTCTTCAGATCATGCTAAGAGCACTTTTCAGGTGCTAAAGACTGCAGAAGCTTTAAGCACTGTTTTTTCTTTGGTGGTCAGAGGAGTGGATAAGATGTGGAGATGATCGTGGAGTAAAAGCCACATCTGTAACAATACAGGATTTGTGAATCAAAGGTGAATCCCGCCTTGACAATAGGGTGAGGACATAAAAAGGATATTAAAAACTGTCTTCTTTGGAAGTCAGTAGGAAAGAGAAAGTAGAACAATAACACATAGAGGCTAAGTTTGGTTTCTTCTTATTTTATCTCATTGTACAAGTATAAGAGAGCAGTCAAAGGGGATGAACGGCAAGAAGTACAGAACTGATGAAAGGTGATGTTAGTTCCTTGTGTTATTAATATGCAGGGCTGGTAGCCAGAGAGATCACTGAGGAGAATGCTTTTGTGAGCTTCAGTAAAGGGCTAGACTTCAGTATAGATGAAAATGTTTGCCTCTGAATTACGGAGGAAAAAGTGACAGGCATCTTTGTAATTTCTTCTTCCCCGAGGATAAAGAGGGTATGGGTTAATGTTGGGAATGGGGACATGTATTTTTCTGTTCAAGCAGAGTGAAAGGTCAGTTCAGCCAAGATGAATCTCACATGCATTTGGCTATTCTAATTTGGTCAGAGGAGTATTGATCATGTGTATTTATAAAACCTTGCTTTGTAAAATCTTGCAGGTGAGACAATTTGCTCTGAAGTGAAACATGCTGAATTTTCAACATTAAATATTTTTAGTCGTTTTAATATGAATTAGCTCTTTTTTGACTCAGCTGTTCATTAGAAAATTAATTAGTGCTTGTACTTAGTTTTGATTTACTGTTAAACTGGATGAGCAGTCAGTTACATGAATCATGGTCCAACTGGCATTAGTTACCATAGAAAATACAGTGTTTGATAAAATACTCAACATGATTTTCTGGATAATTGTTTAGTTTTAAAAACACATTTTTGACCTCTGTATTTAAAAATACAAAACCCCAAACTGAACAACTCCCTCTCCTCTAGCCCAATAAAAAAAGAAAATCCAGAATATTCGATATGCTAAGCCAATATTATTCATTGCTTGATGTAGCTGAAAAGATTTCACTGACGTGCAATTTTCTTTGGGAAATTTGTTGTATTATGATATCATGTTAATCAGTATTTTGGCTTTATTTCAGCTCTCGATACTTTCATTGGAAGCTGAACCTGTGTGTCATTTTGCTCATCCTGGTCTTCATGGTGCCCTTCTACATTGGTTACTTTGTTGTGAGCAATATCAGATTGTGTGAGTACTTGGTTTGTGGCAGGGGAGCTGCTAATTTGAGCTAGGAATACAAATGAGAAATAATTTTGGTCACCGTACCAAAAATTTGTACCTCCCTCCTTGCCCTGGCTTTGTTCTGGCTAAATTTCTTCTCTTTGGAACTCTATGCTTTATCATGAACCATTCGTTGAACAGTCAGGAAATGCTTTACATGTCCCCAGAAGTGCTGCTTTTCTTCAACAAAGTTGAGCACTTCAGAGTAATATTACTGGGATTTGTTACTTTGTAATTTTAAGCTTGCAGCCAAACTCTGCAACCCTTGGCAAGGCTGTGTTCTTCTGCTAGGGGGCAAACAAAATAAATCACTTCTGAGGAAGAAAAGCTCAGTAAATTACTTTTGGGTTTTTTTTGTTTCTGCTGTCTGGATGAGGCCTCTTCCATGGGCTAATGGACACTTGAGCTGTTGATACTCATCACTCTTGTGTGAAGCTTAGGCACGTAGGCTGGGAACATTAAATGTGCAGTTTTGCCATGAAGATGAAATACTTAAGATTTACTTAAATTCACAGAAGAAAGAAGCAGTCCCATGTGGACAGTGAAGCCTTGTGGGAGGTGAAGGGATGGACACTGCAAGCTGTAGCTTTGTCAGGTGACACCTGCTTTGGCCACCTGTTCTCAAAGTAGCATTTAGATCAATGTAGAAATGTTGCAAGCTATAAAAAGCCCTAAAGGAAGAACCTATTTTAAACACTCCCTTTTTCCTCTCCATCAGTGCACAGACAGAAACTACTTTTTGCGTGTGTTGTGTGGTTGACGTTCATGTATTTCTTCTGGAAGTTGGGGGATCCATTTCCTATACTTAGCCCAAAACACGGTGAGTTTCATTTTCTTGCTGATTTCTTCCCTCCTGCAAATAGGCTTTGTTATTTCACTTCTATTTTGGAGCTTTTATTATCTTAGCTCTGCAGCTGGGAGTGTAGAAAGTAGTTCCTGCAACTGAGGGTCTGCTGTGCTTTTAAATCTGCAATGTGAAGGTTGTCAGACTGACAGAAATGGGTGGATACATCTGGATTATTTTCATTAGTTTTCTTTCAGTATCACAGGAATTAAGGAATTAAGTTCTAACTGAACCTAGACTATGTAAGGACATGGTGTACTTTTGAGAACACAGAAACTATCTCCACAAAACATTGATCACAATTTTTATTCACTTCTTTCTATTATGGAGACTAAACCTCGTTTATTTACAAAGCAGATCAACAACCAATCCTCCATCTGACCTTTTTTCAGTGAGGTTTTTCTTTCTGGTGACTGAAATCATATGAGTTTAGCATGAGTGGCTGTCCAGTTGTGTCTAAAACACAGCAGTGTGCCTAAACTCCAGAGCTGCACAGACTGTAGCCAGGAACGGGTCTGTAAGTGCTGGCTTTGGTACAGATTCTGGCTGTGCCTGAGCCCAGAGGCTGTGCATTTGCATGGGACTGGGCTGGGAGTTGGTAAGTTAAGTCCTGCTGGATGCCAGAGCTGTTTGTGTGCACGATTAGCTTGGGTGTCTCTGTTGTGGTCATGAGGATTTGCAGTGTGAAGATACTGTGTGCACTTGGGCTAGTTTGGGTCCAGCTGAGTTTGTTAGCGTGTGTCTTGCTGTGCTGAACTCTTGAGGCACCTGACTGTGCTGAAGGATTGTAACGCTCTTAGAACCAGACTATTTGTCACCTGTGTTACCTGTGTGACTTATATTGCCCTCCTATTTCCCCTGCACTGCAAAATTGTTTGGATATTGTTCCCAACAGGTGAAATTCAGTCAGTTTCACGGAAATTGGTGAATATGTCTGTCTGCATACAAAATGCTCAGCTTAGTCCTTCTGTTCTGTGGGAAGCTGCTTAACTCTGTACTGATATGAGAAGTTGAAGGTTACCAACTGGTGTAGGGTCTGCTCACCCTTTCATCTGTGATCCTAAAAGTTTCCTAGGAGAAAACGTGTGTCTGTGTTTTGTAATTGTGTCATTTGCCTCTGAAATCCAGCAGCTGATGTATAGCACAGATCCCTCAGCCCAGTGTTCCATTGCCAAGAAAAACTTCTATCTGTTGTGAGCTGCAAAAGGTGCTTGAGTTGGCAGAGTGTAATAATCCAGTGGAAACTTAGCCGTGGGGTGTGGGTAATTGAACCTTAGGTCACCAGAAGGTTCTGGGAGGCTGTGTAACACCTGCAGGTTTCCAAAATGGGTAGTAGGGTGTTTTCTGTTTTTAACTGTACTTTACAGGGTGTAACACCTCCACTTAAGAGTTTTACAGTACCTTATCCTATCAGGTGTAGACATGAGGTTAGAGCAAAGGACTATACATGTTTATTCCCTGCTGTATTGTTGGGTTGCTGCTGTCCTGCACGTACACACAAGGCTGCTGTGGGTTTCATCAGGGAGTGGTGACCAGTTCAGGCAGGTAGGGATAGGGATGGCAGTGTCCTGCAGCTGAGAAGTGCACCATTGAGCAAGGGCTCCCTTGGACTGCAACTTTCTTAACAAACCTGAGTTTAGGGGCTCGTAGTAGAAGGAAGGTTATGCTTAATGATACACCAGCATTCTGATAAAGCTCTTATCTTGGTGGAACATTCATTCACTTTATTTGTGAGTTTCATGGGGAAGCATTGCTCCAACCAGTGGAATGTCATGTCATTTTGAAGGCACCTCTATTTTAAGTGCTGTGGTCTGACAGTGTGTGGGGCAAAAGGCCAGTGTATTGTAGCACATTCTGTAGCTGCTGTAAATCTCTGTGCAGCTGCACATGACTGGGTGTCTCGGTTTCCCTTTGTGAAGTCTTTTTGCCTTGTTTTCATCATTCATTCCACTTCTCTGAAGCATGAAATGTGGCTTGGCGCTCAGCCATCTCAGCTTTGCCATCGTGTAAGCTCTAAATGTGCTGTGTGTGGCAGCTGCTCTATAACCAGCTCCCTAAAAAGTGAGTGATGTTTACTACACATGGCACTGTGTCCTGGGAAGGCAGGTTGAGGTCTGTGTTTAAGGATAAATGCAGCTTCAGTGCTTGGTGATGGTTACAGCACAGGCTTGATGTTCATGTTGTATTACGTGTTCTGGAGTCCACTTGGCTCTCAGGTGGCGGACCTTGGTGGTGGTCACCTCAACAATGCGTTTGTGTCAGCAGATAATCCAGTTGTTATGTCTAGCAAATTAAGCTTCCCAACTCCACTGTCTTACAAGCACAGCTTGTATCTGGTCTGGAGGGGTCACTTCTGATGGAATGGGGGTTCAGACATTTTTAGGTCAGTTTGGTAAAATTGCTGATAATTGCAGAATTGTCTTTATGGAAGGCACTCCTTTATAAGTGCCTGGTGGATGATCTGTGTTCCCACCTTAGCAAATGGCAAGCATATTTTATTAGTTCAGAACCAAAATATTGATATTTAGTCCTCTCCACATATCTATGTATCTGTCTTAAGTTTCTTCATGGCTGGAGTTCCCCACCCCTGTTTCTAAGCATGGTAATGTGATTTCTGAGGGAGACTTCCTACTCCTTTCTTCTCCTTGTCCCTGTCTGTCCTTCCTGTTACCTGGGCTCATTGCAGGGGGAAGACAGTCAGGTTAATTAAGTAGCTCTGTATTGTGTTAGGAAGGCACCAAATGTGGAGCAAAGGGAAGAGAGCAAGGTTGCTGACGCCATGTTTTTCCCTTCCTCAGGAATCCTATCTATAGAACAGCTCATCAGCCGTGTTGGTGTGATTGGGGTGACACTCATGGCTTTGCTGTCAGGATTTGGGGCTGTCAACTGTCCATACACTTACATGTCCTACTTTCTCAGGTAACTGCAGCTTTGTGAAATACTTGTCCATCTTTCTGAGATTATTTTTTGCTTTTCCTGTTGCATTGTTTCAAGTTTTTTTGTTACTTTTTTTTTTAATCCAGTTGTTATGTCTGCATGCTAGAACCATTTCCAGTGCTGTTGCATATTCCCCTTATACAGGCCTTTTTTTGTCTTGTGGGCATGTGCACATCTCTGAAATGGGGTAGCAGGCCTAACTGGGAGTCTTTATTTTGCAGGAATGTGACAGATGCAGATATTCTGGCTCTGGAGCGACGGCTCCTTCAGACTATGGACATGATTGTTAGCAAGAAAAAAAGGTGAGAGGACAACAGTAGCATGAAATAATTTGTCTCAAGGATTTGCAGTCAGTATGGTATAAGATGGTTTTTGAAGTGGTATAAGATGGAATTTGAAATGTGAATTGGCTTGAGCTGCGTGGTGTTTTGTTCTGGCCTGATACATGACTGTTTTTAACACTAAGTAGTGCCCTTTGTGGCTGCAGTGGCACAGATCAGGCTTCCAAGAGCATTTGTAACTCTCTGCTGGCAGCATAATTAATCTGTAGCGTGGGCGCCTTTCTCTCCTACCGAGTCAGGGAGCCTTAGGCCACTAGAGCTGGCTCTTACTTGTGGTTTCAGGGCAGAAAGTGGTTTGTACATATGGTGGAGCCTGGTCAAAGCTGAAGCAGGATAGTGAGCTGCTGTGAACACAGCTATATTCTTGCAAATAGCAAAGTTTATGTTAAGTTTTGCAGAATTGCGAAACATTGCTAATGTAAATATACTGTAGTACTCAAATGTGCCATCAGAACTCTGCTGGCATTGGTTTAACTTATTCCATGCCCTCCAAGCTAAAAAAAACCTACTTTCAGAAACAATGTAATTTCATTTACTCTGAAAAGATTTTTGTCTGCATATTTCATATCCATATTACATATGTCATGTCTTGCTAGTAGTGCAGAATAAATCCAGTTACTGGAGTCACTTTGAAAGTTTGACTGTCTGACACAACAGTCTCCCAGGCTTTACTTTTAGTGCGTTCATGTTTCAATGGGACCTTTTAACATGTGCAGGTGAGCTTTTAGATAGCATAACCTTGCCAAATTTATCACCATGTATGTATCTGCTGATGAGTATTAGCTGATGGAAGTCTAACCTCCTTCCCCTTTGAAAATCTTAAGTGGTGAACAACTGTTAACTCTGTATTTGTGGTCATGTGTGAGATGGTAAGTAGTGAGAAAATTTAATTACTTAGGTTTAATTGACCGGAAGCACATTAAAAGAGTGCCTTTGGAGTTAAAAGTGCTGTTTCTGACTCTGCTGTTTTGTTTTGTACAGTGTGTTTTGACTTTTGGTTCAGGGAGAGTGATGTTGGGGTAAAAATCAGGATGCCAGAGGCTTGTAACTAACTAGCACTTTCTTGCCTTTCTATGGGCAGGAATTCTTCTGAATATGGCAACTTCCTGAGCATTATGAAGACCCATGTATTAATCACTTGGGAATTATAATGAAGCTTGTGTATATGTGTTTTAAAAAAACCAACAATACCCCCAAAACACTCTGGAAAACTTAGTCTCAGAACTGTGCAAGAAATAGCAGAATCTTGAGTTCTGTAGATTTTGTTCTCTTTTTTGCTTTGACAGGAAGCAATGACTTGCATGATTGGACTATTTGCTCATATAAAGCTGAATTTAAAAGGTTAGATATGTATCAGTCCAAATGCAGCCAAGTAATTGGCAGAAGTGGGAATAGCAGTATTTTCCAGCGCAGGGTAAATGCTACAGTTCCATAAATTGTCAGTGATGTGCTGGCCACCTTCTCAGTACTACTGATGGTTCAGAACTTACCAGTGAGCACAAGAGTTGTAAGGCAATAGAACATAAAGCTTTTTGTTTGCTTTACTGATCCTGACATTTCTTCTTGTGCCAACCTTTATTCGTGCTGGCTTTCTAGTCAGTAGGAGATAGCTGGTGAAAGTTGTTTGCCCTGAGGGTTTTTGCAAGGAATCACTTTTCTCTCCTTTCTGAGCACAATCAAATAAAGCCTTATGGAAACTCACCTCTAAGGCTGTCAGATTCTTTATCCTCATTCTTGCAGGTGTGACATAACTAATCCTCAGGTTTGAAATACCACCATTCTGATGGCACTGCTTCCTTTGGATCATGTTAGAGTCAGATCAGCTGATGTCACACACAAATATCACATCACGTCATTACCAATCTGCATGAGCAGTGTGAGGGGTTTACCTGTGGATCCTTTCTGTGAGGTCTCCAGAACTCCTGGCCACTGTGTGGATACAGAGATCCCTGCCACCTCTCAAAAGAGAAGATTTGCTTTTGTGTATTTATAGCCTTGTGCTTCACCGGGACATTGCTGCATTTTTGCTGCAATGCTGTGGATCATTTGGGATGGACCATGCGAATCTGTGTACTGTAATGAAAGCAAGGATTAAAAATGCATTTCTTACATTTGGCAGCTATCATGATTCTAAGATCTCTGTTATTTGTAGTCTGTGGCCATATGTGCTTTTATGTGTATATAGGGTGCCCCAAGGCTGTTTCTTTTGCTGATGTGAAAGGAATGATGGAATGACTTTTAAATTTTTTTTTATTACACTGCTTATCAGCAGCCTTTGAAGAGGGCTCAGTGCCAAATGTAGCAATGCCGGCTGCAGCTACAAGAAAGGGACTAAGCACCTCAGAATCATGAATCATCCTGAGAATCCTGTGAATAGTTTTCAGCTTAGGAGTGGATAACTTGCTCACAAATTTCAGTGGGGAGAAACGTGAGAAGCCAACACTGCTCATGGGGATTATGCTGCATGGAAGCAGGAGGGATGATACACAGCTGCTGCTGGAGTGTTGGAATTAACTTCAGGAGTCATGTTCAGATCGCCTGAAGCATCCAGTGGTTCAGTCCAAGAATGGATTTGTGTGTTTCTGCTTCATAACAGCTTGTCATGCAGCCCAGCAGTGAGTGACAGCATATCAGAGTGCTCTGCACAGCATCCGCAGCTCATAGCTCCGTGGAAAAGGCGGATATGAAGTGATAAAGAAGAGGCATCCAAGGGGAGGGAGGAGCATCAGAAGTCTTCTAATTCCTGAACTTGAGATAACACGCTCATGTGTTTGAGGAAAGGAGAGCAGCTCATGATATGACTGAGAAATCCATTTGAATTCTGAATTTTTAACTGGGTTTAAATCCCTTTAGGATTGAAACAGGATCCTGAATGGAAGACTTGGGAAGTGTCTCATTGAATCTCACTTGATTAGATCTGGGCTCTGCTCCAGAGCTAATCAGGATAATTTTATGTAGCAGGATTGGTGTTTAGGGGAAGGAAAAAGGGTCTCTTTTTGGTGAATTTATTTTAACAGCATCTTCTAAGAAACTGGTGGATTTTTTTTGTATATTTTCTTGTTTTGATTTTTTATAAAAATATTTTATTCCTAAGGACTTGTGTTTTCTGTTCCTTCAGGATAGCAGTGGCTCACAGGACAATGTTCCAGAGAGGAGAAGTGCATAACAGACCCACTGGCTTCTGGGGGATGATAAAAAGTGTTACAACATCTGTTCCTGGCAGTGAAAGTATCCTTCATCTGCGTGCTGGCATCTGCCTTGGGAGGTGGATCTGGCTTTCTTTGTTTTCAGAGGTAGAGTGTTATTTGGGACAGTCACAAAGCACTTGTGTTTCAACACATTTCAAGCCTAATGTCTACTGGGAAATTTGTTCTCTGGCACTGTCTGACCTTTTGCCCAGGCCTTGGGCACAGTTTTACTGTGACACAGGCAGAAGTTTTATGTTTCTTCCATGCACTATAAATGTTCCGTTGCATCACCATGGGTGATGTGCAGTGGATCAGGGGACACTTGATGTGCACACTTATTACAGAATCATAGAATAGTTTGGGTTAAAAGAGACCTTAAAGATCGTCCAGTTTCAGCCCTCCCTGTAGACGAATCTCTTGGGAGTGACAAGGGTCAGTACTTCTCTAACAGAGTTGCTTACCAACGATTTCTGTCAGACCACTTGAAATGTGCACTTTGCATATTAAGGCTGAGGACTCTTCTTCCTCTTTTTTCACATTAGCTGCTGAAATCAGATTTTGGCTATTTGACAGACTCTTCATAGTCATCACTAATCTCTTGCAGCAGTTACTCAGCAGTTTTCTTCATGAGGTTGATCTAAGATGACATCCTGTGAGATGTACTTCAGTGGCAAGGGAGGCTGATCGAAGTGGAGCAGCAGTTTTTAAGAGGTCTGGTTCTATTCTGTGATATGTTTCACAGGTAAAGAAATAGAGTTTATTGCATGACTGCCTAAATACTGTGTCCTGCCTACCACCTTAAACTGGAATAGTGTGCATCAGTTACATCCTTGAGATTTCTCTGGTGCTGTATTAGTGAAGAGAATGAAGACTGAATGACAAACCTGATCTGGATCTAAGAAGAGACCAAAGCATTAGATGTGGCCCTTGGGCTGAAGGTGGGGAATATTTTATTCTTCATTAAGAATTCATGATGTGTTCTGGCCTTGACTATGTTGGTTTGCCAGATCTGTCCCTTATCCAGCAAGAAGTGGATGCCCTGGAAGAATTGAGTCGGCAGCTTTTCCTGGAAACTGCTGACTTGCATGCAACAAAGGTACACAGCAAATAACTGCCCAGATGGGTGTTGGGAGGTCAGAGTAGTTTGAAGGAGTACATGTGTTATGAGAAATTGAAACCTGTTCAAAGTGGTAAATGGTGAAATGTTGTAATGCATTGGAGCGAGGATTTGTTTCTTTAACTTCAGGGCTAGATGATAGTTCCCTTCCAGTTCAGGTCCATCCTTGAGTCTGCCCCATGGCCCTATAATAACCACTCACAAGTTTATGAATTGACACTTAGGAGTTTAGAATCATTTGAATTAAAAGATGTAGAAAGATAGGGCTGTGTTTGCTACTGTTGGTGCTCTATTACAATTTTATATTCTGGGTGATTCTGAAAATGACGTATGTTTTTTATGTTCTACTTCCTCTCCCTTATTTTGTATTTCCAGGAGAGAATAGAGTATTCCAAAACTTTCCAGGGAAAATACTTTAACTTTATGGGTTACTTTTTCTCCATCTATTGTGTCTGGAAAATCTTCATGGTATGTAAATGTTTTATTTAGTTTTCTGTATGCAAATGTATGCAAATATACATTGCATAGATTATGCTATGCATGCAGTTCATTAAGTAATGCTCTAGTTTCTTTAAAGTCCAGAAATCCTGAAAGAAACTGGCCTTTGGTTAAATTAAAGCTCTGGATCTGGCTTTTTCTATACAGCATTAGACCAGTAATTCTTACATGGATGTATTTTGTGCTGTCTTTGGCAATCTGACCACCCCCTGCCCTTTCCTTGGTGGTACAGTAAAACAGTCATGCATGAGCCTCACCTGAGAGAGTGAAAAGTGCTTTTGCCTTTTTGCTTGTCTGTAAATCCTATTACATTCCTACATTCTTGAATGTAAATCTCTCTTGCAGGCAACCATCAATATTGTATTTGACCGTGTGGGGAAGACTGATCCAGTCACAAGAGGAATTGAGATCACTGTAAATTACTTGGGAATCCAGTTTGATGTGAGCCTTTATTAATTCTTACAGCCTTTTCAGCAGTTCATATCTTATCTAAATAAAACCATCCTGCTGCTAGGGAGAAAGTGATAGACCCTGAGAATGTGGCTTTGGCTTTTGACTTATTGAGGGGGAAAGGAAAATGCACCATGAACATTACTTTCGTACTGATTTTGTGCTGAGATGGTGATGTGGTCTTGCCAGAGAGGCAGTGATTTGTTTTTTTTGTTTTGGAGAATTAAAAGCGCTTTAGACAATCTGTTTAGATTAATACATTCAGCTGCAGAGTAATTTTGATTGTTTATGCAAATCATAATTCGGTCATTTACACTTTTAAAACATATCCCTGTGAAAATGGGATTCTTTGTGATTCTTATGAACTAAATCTCCTTCTCTTGTGTTTGGAGTAAACAGTTGCTAATATATTTGTGAAAATGTTTGTTATATAAACCTGTCTGCAATGGACATCTGTATAATTAGGAGAGACAAAGACCCTGAAGCTATACAGTGTGGTGTAAATGAGGTTAGTGTTAAAGTTTTAACTGTGTTCTTCTTGATACAGGTCAAATTCTGGTCTCAGCACATTTCCTTTATTCTTGTTGGAATAATCATTGTTACCTCTATTAGAGGGCTATTAATCACACTTACAAAGGTAAGAACTAGGGCTCTTAAGTGGTTTTACACAGAGAAATTCATTATCAGATCTTTATCTTTTGATGGAACAAGTACTGTATAAACTTTCAATATGCATTCATGTTTAAATATCTAAATATAAATTCTTGCAGAGGGAGGAAGGTAAGAAGAATATCTTTTTCAGAATATTTCCCCAGTCTCTGTCAGGAAGGGATCTAGATATTAAATAAGATGCTAAATATAAGCAAGGGTTCAAAATGATGCTTTAGCCAAGGCTTATTAGTAAGGTTGATGAGATGGTGATTAAAAGCATTTGGATTACTTAGTTTAAACTGCTGGTAGGATTGAAAGGCATTAATTCAATAGACACGTGACTCATTGACTTGACCTGGCCTTTGATAGCTATGCTTAAACTTCTCTGTATTGTTTTGTGATTTTTAACACAAGGTGCAACTGACTGGGGGAGAGTGATGTTTCAGACTAGAGTTTATGATAAAGTTTATGAAAGATTTATGAAAGTTTGAAGTTTATGAAGGTAGGCTACAGGTAGCCCTCCAGAATGTATGATTTTGATTTGGTATTCTTAGATGAAAAGGTATTGAATGGTATGTACCTTTCACACTGTCCTAAGGCACATCAGACTTACCTAACTGCTTATTTCCAATGTTTTTGGGTTTTTTCTCTAGTTCTTCTATGCCATTTCCAGCAGCAAGTCCTCCAATGTTATTGTTCTGCTCTTAGCACAGATAATGGTGAGTATGTAGAAGCGTGGGCACACCCATGTGCATTTCTTATGTGTGTTTAAACACATAGCAGTCTCTGTGTGTGCAGCCCCCTGTTAGCCACAGAGCCTGTGGTGAGGCAGTAACTGCTGTCCCTGTTTTAACTTCCAGGGAATGTACTTTGTGTCATCGGTGCTCCTGATCCGCATGAGCATGCCTCCGGAATACCGCACCATTATTACAGAAGTCCTGGGAGAGCTCCAGTTCAACTTCTATCACCGTTGGTTTGATGTGATATTCCTAGTTAGTGCCCTGTCCAGTATCCTCTTTCTCTATTTAGCACACAAACAAGCCCCAGAAAAGCATATGGCCCTCTGAGCTGTATGAACTGCAGCCATGCACTGCTCTCTGTCCTGTCAGCTGCCCTGCTGCAACTCCTGTGGATTGCAGGACTTGGAGAGACAGGACTGCTCTGTGTGTTCTGGCAGTGTAACTGCCAAACTTGGGGAGATGGGACTATTCCGTGTGTTCTGGCTCCTGAACCTCCACACGTGTCATCATCAAGCTCTGTGGCTCATTTTGTTCAGTGCCACAGTTGGAAGGGATGGGGGTGTGTATATTAAACTTGGAACAGTTAATTGCCAAGCAATAAAAGCAATTCTGGATACACTGCTATCCAGGGGTACCAGCACTTGTGTGGTAGGCTGGCTGAGGGAACACCTCCTATTGTTGGAACAACATCTTCACAGAAGGTACCAAGAAATGTGATTTTTCTTTTGAAAATCAACTTATAATTGGCATTTGGAGGACAACAATTCTGTAATTGAATGTTTGAGTCTATGGAATTAAATAAGCTTTTTTAATATGCAAGTATCACAGTTGTTTTTTATCAGTCCCAAAGATTTGGCTGGATTTGAGTCAGAAGGTGGTTAGGATTTGCTATCTGGCAGAAGGGGGGTGGAGAGAACTCCATTTCTGTATGTAATATGTGCTATTGTGTATCACTAATACCTGCTATCCTTAAGAGCTGGAGATTTGCTTTCTCTTACTGAGTGTCAGCTTTCTTTTCTGTCTCTGCATAAGTGGAACTGAGGTTTTGGGTTCATCTTTGCTAGAATTCAGTGTTTAGTCAAAGACCACTGCCATGCCTTGTTTACATTGTATGTTACGAATTTTATTCCTGGGACTTAAACTTTTAGGTTCCTAAGGCCACTCTCTGAGGAGGCTTTGTTTTATAATTGTTCTGGAACATAAATTGTAGGTGGTGAGAGTAAGACTTGGAGGGGGAAAATAATCACTCTAAACAATTTATTTCTGTATTGTCTTTGGTGTACAGCAAGGAGGCAAAGTACACAGCAGCAGTATTACAGAACCATTTATGTCACATTCAAGACAACGTGATGTTGACTTGGGGTTAGACAAACGTGCATCACTGAAATACATAGACTGTTCTAATCCAGAGCTGTATGCAGAGGAGCCGGAATAGTGATTAAACACCTTGAGTTGTGAATTACAAAGTTAGCTTAATGTTTGAAAGAAATTTCTGCAATGCTAGCAGGAAAAAAGATCATAATACACAGAGTACCTGGGCTTGTGCCATTTCAGAGCAGCTGTACTGTTGTAAGCAAAGAGATGCCACAGAGATTGAGGTGATGGAATTGGATTAGAGGGAGAGCTGCCTTTCCTGGGAGATGGGCAGAAATCAATTGCTCTTTATTAAGAGCTTATCCATAACAGGCTAAGATGCTTACGAATATATGAAACATTTCCCACTTCTGCTGCAAGATACTTATTTGTAAAGTTGCAGTTCTGTAAGCCTTTTCAGAAGTGAATGACTGAGTGCCCACTTCGCAAGGCAGAAATTGTGCCAGTGGTGCACAATTGCAGTGTTAAATGGATGCAGGTTACACTGAAGTGTTTATTGCAGAAAGAGTTTGCAGTCCTTTATGGCTCTGGCATTCCTTGGAACAGCCGAGTTCTGAGAGATGGAATAGCAAAGAAGAACTGAAGAAAAGATTTGGCAGGTTTCTTTTTGGTTGTTGTTGGCATAGTTTTGTTTCCTCACAACTTTGTGTCATCGCTGTTGTCACTATCACCTCTTGTGGAGGCAGCCGATTGTGAGGAAGAGGATGAGTCTGCCTGCAGAGAAGTAGCAAAGACATTGTGACTGTTTCAGTTTGTAAACATATTTGATAGTCTGCGCTGTTGCAAACTCTTATTTTCATCTGCACTAATCACAGACTTGTTGAGATGGCAGAATGAGCCAACAAATACAATTTTTGTTGTTGAAGGGTTTTTTTTTTGTTAAGTACATTTTGAGGGAAATTTGTTCAATAGAGGGTTTCTATTGTTGAATTCCCATACCTGCTCAATTTGAACACAAAAGTAGTGTTAATGTCTGAAAAATGCAACTTGGGAGCTAAGATATTCTTGAAAAAACTTGCAGACAAGGCTAATGAAAAATAACTGGGAAACACTGTTGGTCCTACCCTGTCTGTCTCTTTTGCATGATCAGAAAATAAGCATTTTAATATTTAAGGCTGACTATACAGAGGCTTAAAAGTGTTTCAAGAAGTAGTACCTTTCTTCTTTTCTAACTTTAGTCATGCTTCAGATTCATTCTAGTGGCATGAAGTAAAATAATTTCAAATCAGCACATTACCTAGAAAATGTCATCATAACCTATCAGTTGCTGTTCCTTCTCCAAAATGATCCATTTTGAAATATTTCTTGTGGTTTTCACAAATGTTTATGTTTTTTGTGTATTTAAACACTTTCCCCTTCACTTTCACAATTGTATTGCCTGTTTCCCATCATTGGGATTACTTGGATTATCTTCTTCCATAAAATCTCTTGTAAGTGCATTCTTTGTGTGATTTAATCTTGTATTAAAGATACTCACCTGTATTACATGTGGGGAAAAGAAGAAGAATTTTGATAATTAACAGCTTTCCTTTTAATAACTTGTAAAAATCCAGGCTCAATTTAACAATCCTACCTTTGGAAAATTTACTACCTGAAAAAAAAAGTTCCTATCTCCTGTGGGATCCTTCAGCATCTGCCTAATGCAGGATTACTCACCCTTTCCCTGGGCTCAGGTGAATTCCTCTCTGGCTCTGATGGATGGTTTTCTGTGTAAGCAGGAAGCTCAGAAGTTTCTGAATCTGCCATGGAGGCTGTGATGGGAATGTTTTGGCCTTGGAAGTACCTGTAAGCATCTTTGCTGCACACCAGCAGTGTCAGTCTGTCCCCACTGCTTTGGATCCTTGCCACCACTTTGTCATAGGGTTCTTGGGTGACATTCACTCCGTTCACTTCCACCAAGAAGTCTTGGTTTTCCACACCTGCCCTGCCAGCTGGTCCCTGGCTTTGTACCTGCAGAGGGGAGTTCAAAGCAGGATATTGGCATTAAACTTTGAAAGATGCATTAACAGCTGAGGGTTAGCTGTGTTACTGCTTTCCCTAGAGGATGGTGAAATAAGCATTGGGAAGGGGAGATTGGTGGGGCAGGAAGGAACTGGGATGGACAATGGACATCAATAAACATGGAGACCATCAGTTTGAGATTTTAAGATGCTTCTTGATCTTAACAGACTTACATTATAGAAATGTGGCATGGTAGAACCATGAAGGAAAACAGTTTTCTAACTATTTGGAGGTTCAGTACAATTCACAGATCCCTTAGTAATGAGTGGAACCCCTCTTCTCAAGAAAGCTGAAGTTACAGATGTGATTTGGGGCAGAAGGAGTTTGGCTTTTACCAGCTGTGGAATTCAGAGAAGGTGAGCAGAAGTAGGGCAAAGGTGTCTCTCCCTATAATTAAGCTGTTCTACAGTAAAAACAATTTTGTCTAAAATACTAATTTTACTGTGCCAGACTAATGAATAAAAGAAAAAATTATGCGAAAGCTGAATTCTCCTGCCCTCTAGATTTCTAACAGAAGAAGGAATGTTTTCTGGTGCTCATTCTTTATCTTGAGCCAACAATGTCAGTCTGACTTAAACAATTCTAGCTCTGATCTGAGAATATCGGAAAAGAGACTTTTGTGGCTTTTCTTGCATTGTTTGCTGGATGGAGGGGAGGAAGCTGCCCAACAGGCTATTTGAACTTCTCCTTGCTCCTCATTCTTCATTAGTACCTCAGTGATGAACAATCCAGGTTTGTTCTTAATCATGTTTAAACTGAAGCCAAATCCATTAGGTCCTTTCACCATCTTGCAGATCCTTGGCTTGTGGTTCACTTTCTGCTCAGTGTGCAACTCCACTCTTTCCTCCATTTTAGCTGGGGTTGAATCCTGTGCTTCGTAGTAGTATGAGAAAGGGGAAATTTGAGCCTGAAAAAAGTGACAAAATGACAAAATAAAAACTTCTGTTGTGAAGTCTGTTCCAGGCTCTCATGCTCAACATATTTTGTTTGAAACTTTGTTAAGGCTATAACTGCAGTAAAGAATCCTTCCCTATTCTGTCTGAGTGGAAAACTACAATGTTGATCTATGTGAGAAGGGAACTTTGTTATTCATAAATGGTTACACAGTCACATAGCTCTGAACTTGATATCAACAGCAAACCTTAGCCTTTCTTGTGATATGTTTGAATTTAGAATTGTTCCAGTAGTGTCTGTAAAAATCAGGAAGAGGCCAAAGGTTTGGGTGTTTTGTGACGTCCTGTACAAGTGTAAGTGGAGTTGCTGGAATACAGGTGTCTCTTAGATATTTCCTGCAAGTTGAAAAAGTGTCAGAGCAGATTGACTATTTCATTGTGATAAACTGTCAATTCCTAGCAGTAGTTTGCATTTTCTTACCAGTTTGTACATGCTGTCAGTCTCCTTATCTACCACCAACAGGGAAGTTCTTTCCTCAGACTGCTTAATTTTTCCCACTACGCTTTCATGATCCAGCCCATCCACTCTCTCGCCATTGACAGCCACTAAGATGTCATTGTCCTTTAGACCTGCCATGGCTGCTGGGCTTCCAGAATTAACATCTTTGATTATGTGGTCTAAGATAAGAAGGGGAGAAAGATTGCTGAGAAGGCAGAGCTTGGTGAGTTTTAAAGACATTAAAAGACATGGCAAAGGTAAATGGTTAGAGTTGCGCTTCAGGTTGAGGCTGTTTTCCCTGAGGATTTCTCCTACATGGCCAGTAAGAAGCCAAAGAGAATGAAGGCTGAAAACATCATATAGGAAGAAATGGTGCAGCAAATATCATGGTCTGTTTGTTAACTTGGATCTTACCACCAGTATTTTGTTCCATCCGTAGATAAAATCCATAACCGCTTTTTTCTTTCTGGATCTCAATAAGTCGTGGTTTGAGGGGAAGCAACCTTAGGCTGGCGCTCTCTTTGCTCAGTGCCATCCTCTGACTTGTGAAATAGCGGTCTGTTTCTTCATTTGAAAGTAGAAACATAACATGATTTTCAGACTTCTTTACCTGTGACAGCACATGTACAGTCTCAGATGTCACCCCTTCAACAGCATGTGGGAATTGCGGATATTTGATAACTGGTGCACTGAGCCATAGTGGAATCTGGGTGCTGTTAGTCCAGGCTATGCTACTATAAATTGATTTTTCTTTTCCCCATCTCAGTCAGAAATTTGGACCATGACAAAATCAGGGGCATGTAATACATGAGGAAATTTTCCATATTTGCTACTGTGTTCCTGACCTGTAGGGAATTACCTGTGGAGGGTCATGGGAGTGGCTATAGTGCTGTAGAATCCAGGGAGCCTGAGTAGATAGTATTTGGCTATTCTAGGTGTGGAACTCTACCATACAGATTTATTGTGCCGTCTATACCACTATTTTAGATTACAGTGACAGGAGTCAAGTATCTGTCACACTTGGTCCTCTTCTGTCTCCCTGTATTACTGATTCTGAGGTGAGGTTTTTTTTCTGTCTGTTCAACCTCTCCAAGTCTGTCTTTCTCTTAGTCCTTTCTACTCTAATGGGTGCTCTTTTTACTTATCTTAACCAGTGTCATTCTGCTGTGTGTGTTGCAGTAGCTCAACAAAACACAGGTGTTGCATGATTCCATAGTTAGCCGTGTGCACTGAAAGCTGCTGGAATGCTGGAGTCTCATGGCTCTCTGAAACCTCTTCAGTTCCAACTGTGTTTTAGCAGTGCCAACAGCAGAAAGCTGGAAGCCTTATTAGCAATGTTCTTTGCAGCCAATTAGTGATACTACTTGCACAATAATTTTCACGAGTTTTGGACTTCTTCACAGGAGAAAGGGACTACTGTCTAAAATCACGAAATCTTCCCTGCTCCATGCTGACTGTATCATCAGAGGCTTCCCTCTTCCTGCCCTGGAAACCACATTTGATGACTTGCCCTCCTGCCATTAGGAGCATTTCCAGGATTTCTAGGAAATTAATCTATTTAATAGGGTTCCTGGCCGCAGTATACTTGTGTTATTTAAAATTCTTTGGCCTGTCTTGATGGCAGTGTTCATTGAGAGGTTCAAGAAGTTCAAGAAGCTGCTTGACAACAGAGCCAGCACAGAGGGCTACGCTGATGTGTTGATGGTACAGGAACAGCAGCTCCCAAGATTTACTGTGAAGTGCTTAAATCAGCCAGCCTGGCCTCCTCAGTAACCCTGACAGGTTGCTGTGAAAGTAGGCCAGAAAAGAAGATAAATCAATACCTTTTCCACCACTTCCTCGTGCGTGTCATTTTCCACATTTTTTCCATTGATTTCAATCAGGCGATCGTTATTTTGGACACCAGCCTTTGCAGCTGCTCCTTGTGATGAAAGCTCTACTATGAACAGCCCCTTCTGTCCTAAAATAAGTGAAAACTCATTACACCGGGTCAGTCACTGCAATAGGCCTGAATAGAGTGGTTAAGGAAACTCAGCACTGATGTCCTCAGAGACTCTTGGCCTCTGCTTGCATGCAGATTACAGGAGCACCACAAACCTTCCACATAGACACTCCTCTGTCCCTTACTCTGGCCTGGAAAAGTTACTTCAGTGGTGGAGTGAGATACTTGTTCACTATCTGCAGCTCAAACTGGTGTTTATTTCCCTACCAGGAGTGCAAAGGGGCTGATTAACATAGCTGAAAGGGATTTGATTCCTGCTCCCTCCCACCCTCCTCCACCCCCATCATTTTGAACAGAGAAGTTGCTTTTACTGTTGTTTTATACATTTCATAATTTCCTGTGTTTGGAAGCCTTCTATATTTGGTCCTTCAATGACATTGCATTCCAAAATACCATTTAGAGGGCTCTTTAGAGGTGGTGCTTTCCAGAAGACCTCCCTCTTCCGTTGACTGGCCTTGGAAAAAAGGTATATATGGAAAAGGTTCAAAATCCTTTTCTTTCTAAATGAATTAACTTACAAATCAGAGAAAATGTTTCTTTCAGCTGTCTGGAACCTCATGTGCTGATTCCTGAGGTGATTTTGTGGAATGGAGCAAGACTTAATATAGCACATCAAGTGTATATCTAGTGTTTGAGCCGGGACTGTAAATTTGGTTTTGTTAAGGGGGCTTAAATAACAAGCTAAAATAGTTTATTATTTTTCTCTGTCTCTCTTTTTTTCATGTTTTCCACCCCATGAGAAGCATGGTCCTCAGAAAACCTTACACTGCATATGCTGAACAGAAATGTACTGGAGATGGATCTGAACTCCTCCTGCTACTTCTCACTTTCTTTTTGTTAGCAAGAACAGATTGTGTGTCCCCATTAGCCGCCACATTTTAACTGTGGTTGCCTCTGTCCCTGCTGCCAGATACATACACACAGATATATATATACAGATATATATACATCCAGTTTCTTCTCTCCAGGCTCTCACCTTCTGTGCTTTTCAGGGAGAAGCCGTAGCCTGTCTCCTCCTTCACTAGGTAGCAGAGCCGGGGCTGTGGAGCTGCAGTGGTTCTTCTGTTGACTGTGGATGGTGGGCACTGCTGCTCCTGCTGTTGTCCTGTGGATGCCTTTTGACCCAGCTCTTCCAAATTCACTCCCTCCTTTTGTGCCTTTTCATAGGATGCATCATCCAGAACAAGGAGTACAACGGAATCCCCACTGTTTCTGATAATCTCCACCACCTGTAATGGACAAGGGGAAATGGAAGCAGGCACTTGAGTGATGGAGCTGAAAGCTTTCCCAGGAGAAGCTGCACTGTCCACTGTCTTTGTTGTCTCACCCCCCTGCTCATGCACTAGGGAGGCACCCCAAAGACATTCCATGCCCATGATGGGTAGTGAATGATGCAGGGGAATACTCAGAGCAGTTGACTCTGCTCCTGGATTTCCTAGCCATAAAAACTGGAAGAAAAAGCTTCACACAGCGGCCGTGGGCCTGGGTGATGGGGGCACAGTGTGGATCCCAGACTGAACAGGTCTGTACCTGTGCATGTTCCTCCTTGTCCACGAAGATGCCATTAACCCTGAGGACTCTGTCTCCATCCTTGAGGCCAGCCCTTTCGGCCGGGCTGTCATGTCCCACATTCCGGATGATGTGCCCAGCGGTGTCTTCCTCAATACGCAGGAAGAAGCCGTACTTGTTTTGGGGATTCTTGGTCAGCGTGCACTCTCGGGGCTGCACAGCAGAAGTCATCTCTATCAGAGAGGATGGAAAAAATACCTGTGAGTAAGAGCAATAAGCTTACCTAGGGTATATTCCCTCTAATTTCATGTCAAGAGCATTTGCTTCAGAATTCTTGAGGTGGGTTTTTTTTTTTTAGTGTGGTGTTTGTTTTTTGTTTTTTGTTTTTTGCCCCGGGAAATCCAGCTGTGCAAAGATGAATTTAGTTAACAAGGCTAGCAAGAAGAAACCAAACCCTTTTCCTGACCCTCCTTGCTTTTTTTATCTCTGTATCTCAAATGAAGTTAAGCAAAATGCAGAACTGAAATACGAAAAGTCTGCCTTGTGAAAACTTAGTAAAGATTGAGGAAAGAGTGTAATAAGGATTAAGTCTTACAGAGGAAATGAAGTTTTGGGAAAAGGGATTATAACTGGAATGAAGGGTTTGTTCCCCTCCCTTTGACACTTGGGGGACCACAGGTGATTACTGTCCACAGTTTTGATCTCTCCAAGTAACTGACATATTGGAGCTAGTTCACAGAGAGGATTTTGGTTCTGAAGCACTTATTTAAGAGGTTGAGAGAGCTGGATTGGTTCAGTCTTGGGAAGAGAAAGTAAAGGGAAGATCTTATTGATATCTTCCCACTGCCTAATTCAATTGTGTGGAGAGCACACCCAGACTCTTGGAAATTAACAGCAGGAGGATGAGAGGCAAAAGACACAGGCTGCAGCACAGCGAGGGAAATTCTAACCAGACATCCCTAAGAACAGCTTTTCCTCTTGGGGGCAGTCAGATATGAGTAGAAGTGCCCAGAGAGGCTGTGAAATCTCTGTCCTTGGAGATACCTGGATTGGGCTCTAAGCTACCTGATCTAAGCTGGCCCTGTTTTCTATGGAGCATTGTACCAGGCTACCTCTGAAAGGCCCTTCCGACCTAAAACTGCTCTGTGATGTAAAGAAACTCTGGTTTAGGTGAAGCTTGTCATGCAGGAATACCACATACGGAAGGTAAATAACAGGTGGGACCAGGGAACATCTCCCAGGATGTTGTCCTGCCAAAGATCCATGAAGACGAGGGAATGAGACAAATGAGGACAAATTCCTCCAGCTGGAAAATCCTGGTAATTAGCAACCTTGGTTATTATTTTCCTGGAAGGACTTTTTCTTTCTGTCTCTTTACTGACAGAAGTCAATTCTTTAGATCTGCTGGCAGTCAAATCCTTCTGTGAGAGCAACTTAGTGCAGAGCCACTGTGGTGGTTACCCATGCTGCAGACTCTATGCTATGGGAGCTGAAGCTGCACTGTTGATGTTACTTGGGCAGCACATAGAACAGCATGGTTGTGGTGTGAGTTTGGCACAGATGGCACTTGAACTGGAGAATACAGGAATTTCAGCTTGCAAGGATACACAGCCTGCAGGTCATGATTCACTTGTAGTCCATGGTCAGGTGCCTTGAGCGTTTTTGAGTCTCTGTGTATTGAATTGACCTGAACTAATAAAGGGATGCACTTCCCTGTTATTTGAACATGGTTTAGAATACATGGATTGTATCAATTGCAAGTACAATTCAAAGCAGCTTTTCTTGACAAACACTGGGAATCTGTGATAATTCCAGAAATTAACATGGAGAACCAGTACTACACAGAGCTGGAAAAACAGTAGGCTCCTATGGGAAAAATTATTTCTTCATATTTAGAAGTGGAGAGAAGGTTACAATGCACTGCATGCAACACCTGCATGCAACATTTTGCACATGCAAAACTATCTGTATTGCAAAAAGGAATTTTCAAAGGGAAAAGGGGTTAGGAAGAAAAAGGAATTTCTTACCTGTATATCTATGTAGAGCAGCCTTCACTGGAGGTCTCTTTTGCTGTTCCTCCTGTGGCTGTACGTATAAGTAAGGCTGGACTTTGATTGGGCAAAGGTTGATTTAAAAGATGATTTATTTAACCAATTTCACTGAATGTGTGAAACCTTGATAGACTGTCTTGTCCTTGTGGGCAGAAGTGCTAATCACATGCATTTTTCATCAGCTTTGCATTTTGTCCTACTGATATTATGCTCAAAAACTCACACAAGGAGGTCATCTGAGGCAAGCCTGACCTTTGCTCTGGGCAGGAGCCCTCTCCTGCTCTGAGAAAGTCTTAAAGGGAGCAGGTTTGGGTTGTGCTGGATTGACCTGGGCCAGCAGCATTTGCTTGCAGGTCAGGAAGATACTGGTTAAAATCTGTATGCCCATTGTTGGATTAAAAAAACCCCAAAACTGTGGCAGGTTAACCTTGACCAGCAGCCAGATGCCCACTGAGCCACTTTCACCCCCTTCCTCTACAGGACATGGAGAGAAAATAGGATGAAAAAGCTTGAAGAATTCAAGATAAGGACCATAACTGGGAGAGATGCATTGAAAATAAAAGGGTTTGTGATTGAGGGGTGGAACTTGACTATTGAGGCCATTACACACGTGAAATATGCATTGCAATCAAGTGACCCATGTAGGTAAAATTTCCCTGGAGCAGGTGGAGGGAGGTGTCTGTGATACCAATATGGTAAGGCATGGCAACCTGGCTACACTGTAGGTGCACTGGGGAAGGCAGTGTGGGTTGCTCTGCCTTGGGAAAAGGAAAGTGCATGTGTGGGATTGTCTTTGCTCAGGGGCCTAGGTGCAGTTGGTGCAGGAGGAAGTGGAAATCTGCTGTGTACCTCAAGGAGATTAATCCCTGGCAGAAAAGAATCCATTATTTGACTTCTATGGTATAGGAAGGAATACAGCAGGAAACATCTGAACCAACAGAGAATAAGCCTCACCAGGAACCATGTGAGTGCAGTGCTGACCCACCCCAAGTGGTCTTGTTGCTTAACAATTCAATGTGGTGCTGTCCTGAGTGATCCCCCTTGACAGATAGGACCAAAGTAATCGACTGTTCTTATGGAAGTTTGGGGGAGGGAGGGCATGGAGTGGGGGAATAATATCTGTATATATGTCAAGAGACAAGGTATAGCGGTTCTAGAGGATGTATAAACCTGACTGTTGGATGTAAAGATGGTTTAGGTATGTAGTATGAGTTGTAAGTGTTGTTAAGAAGCAATTTCAGAAAAGCTAAGTAGATGGAATTAAAAGTTTGGAGTAGGGTGTAGAAATGAAGCGATGTATAGAAAAGAGTGAGACAGGATACTTGGATATCTCAGGTACAAATGGTGTGGAATAAGGGGTTGAGATGGCAGTGTGTCTGGCTGGGGTGGAGTTAATTTCTTCCAGGCTGCCTTTGTGTTGCTGTGCTTTGCATCTGTGGCTAAGACAGTTTTGGTGGTACACCACTTTTTTGGCTGCTCTGGAACAATGTTTCTTTCTCACATGGCTTTTGTCTCCTTCACTCCTCCCAGACTACAGGGAGGGGACAGCGTGGTGACAGCTGACCTGACCTGACCAAAGGATATTCCATATTCCACACCATTTGAAGCTGTGTTCAGCATTAAAAGCTTGGTAAAAGGAGGAGGGTTTCCTTTCCCCTTTCCCCTTTCCCATCAAGCTATCCTTATGTCAGTACATAAGCCTAGCCTTTCTTTTATTTTGTCCCCATTCAGCAGGAAAGGAGTGAGAGGGAGTCAGGGTGGGTGTTTGGCTGTTGGTTGGGGTCAGTCTATCACAAGGGCATATCTTATCCATGGTCCGTGAGCATGTGCAGGATATACTTATGGACATGGACTGACCTGATGGTGTTTCTAATGCAGGAGGAAGCCTCTAAATTTGAGATCTCAGAATACCAAGGTAATTACTAAAGTGACCGTGTGAACTTCTTGTTTAAAAAAACGAATTCAATTTTAAAAAGCTTTAAAAGTACTTATTTCTCTCATTGACCTGCTGTGGAATTGGATTATTAGAAGTAATACCTGTATTTTTCCCAGCTGTCTGCTCCAACTGTTTAATTCAAAGGGAAGGTAATAGAAGTGATCATAACCCAAACGTGCTGCAACATGACAGTCATTGATGTTGTAAAAGCCTTACTTAATCCAGTTACTCTAAGTGGATTTGCAAGCTGTTATGGCTTGGAGTTGCTCCTTTTGATACAATTTCAAACCTACAAAGTGAAGTGAGCTCTGCTGTTGTAAGAACCACACAAGTCAAACCTGCCCTGTCCTCTGCTTGCAACCTTTCACACGAGTCAGGCAGACTGGAAGATGAAGGACACCAGAGTGCCTCATCAGCCAGGCACAGCACAGATGGGAACTCTACCAGGATCTCAGATCAGCATACAAGGAAGCAGCACCTGAATCAAGATTTATATTTAAGTTGTAGTGCCACTGTGATAGCCCAGTGAGGTAATTTTGGATCCTGACAGGATTTTTCCAAGAAAAAGGTGCTACACAAATGTAAACTGTTAGTGAAGTGCAGAAATTCAAAATTTCTCCTATCCTTCCACCAGTAGAATGGAAATTATTTGAGAATTGATCAGAGTAAAGGCAGCTTGTAATGTCTCCTTTTCTGGCTCTTGAGTCTTTTGCAGGAATGTTCTCAAGCACATTCATACAGCTACAAAAATGAGGAACATAAAAAAAACCAAAGAGAAAATATCTTACTTTTAACACTGAAAGGTGGTAAAATTGGAAAAAAACCCTCTTAATTTACAATATTCCTATATTGCAGGAGTTGGCAACAGTGACTTAGGTGATGTGGTTCTATTAGCACAGGGACTAGACTTAGGGACAGGGACTAGACTTAGGAGGTCTGCTCTCTCCAAATTATGTCCAGCTGTAGCCTGGTTGTAGTAACACATAACCTTTGTTTCTAGCGTCATGGCGTTATTCTGTGGGATAACATTTAGAAAATATTTTCTGTAATTCTTTTTGCCAAAGCTTTCCTGATGTTTGGTTAGAAAAATTTCTGTGAAGCTCACCTGTGTTGGCAAAAATGGTCAGAAATAAGCATTTTCTAGTAGTTATAGGTGTTCACATTGTTTCCTCAGTGTGTTGGGTGAAGGGAGGGAGGCACCTTTGTTCTTAATTTTGGTATTTGCTGGGATCTCTGACTTTAGTAAATTCACAGGTAAAGTATTATACGAGTGTAAATTTTCAAAGTTCAGTCTACTAAAAGGTGCCTTTTGTTATTAACACAATTTTACAAGGAGTCTAACCCTAAAATTGAATGAATGTACTTCATATGTTTGGTTCTGAAAATAAAGTTGTGCTCAAATGATCTGTAACACTGCCAGCATTGTTCTGTTGACAAAAGGTTTATGTGGCTATTTTGGTGTAAAACTGTTCCTTCTTTATGACGGTGACTCACTTTTTTTGCCTGGGAGTATGTACCTCCCTAAATGGATGTAATGAGGATTTCTAAATAGTGCTTGTTCACCTATTGCTTACCTATTGTAGACTTGCTGACCACAGGCTCACTTCTCTCCTTGCAGTGCCATCCTTTTCCTGGATTGATAACAAAGCAATTAATGAAGATTAATTTGTTCCTGTATTTAGGTTTTTTAAAATCGTTGTAGCCCTTGCCCTTTGCCCCTACTTTTGCCAGTGATGGTTTTTCCACTGTAGTTCGACAAGTGTTGTATAAGCACCATGTGATTTGGTAATAGAAATATTTGGTTCACTGAAGTCCTCCTTAATCATGAAGCAAAGTCCATTTGAGCTACCAAATGAATATTCATCAGTCATCCTGTACAAAGCCAAGTGATAATTAATTCTTTCTCTTCTGGTGACCACATACTTCTGACATGGTGAAGAGACTCAGAGGAAAAAAAAAAAAAAAGAGGGGAAGCAAATATTGCAATCCTACTGGTTTGCAGGATCCTAGAGGAAGGGGAGAATACTCCTCCTTCAAGCATTTTGGGTTTATGTCTTCTTAAAGAGTAGGAGAGGAAAAAAAATCATTTGCTGTCTCTGTGTTTGCAACAAAGAGAGGTTTTCTGTCCCCAGGATTGTCGGTAAGGAACTACAGTGGCAGTCCTCTTGCCCCAGGCTTTGCTCTTTGTGCTTTAAATATAGAATTGTCTTCCCTAGTACCCTTTTTACTGGAGAAGATAAACTCTGAACAATGCTTTCTTCTTTAGAATATTCTGTATTGATCATGAATTTAGCCTTTTAGGTGCAGAATTTATTACTGAGGTAACTGAGAGGTCTTCTTCACAGCCGCGTGTCAGACTGAAATCAGTGTTAGAAACCTGGAAATTTCTGTTGCAGCAAAAATTCAAAGGTCTTAAAAATGAGGACTTGTGTAAGCTCAGTAGACATTTTTGGTGGGGCTACATGTTTGTTCTAGTAGATGGCAGCACACCCGTGGATATATTCACATGCATGCACAGCTGTCAGGCTGTCTGCAGCACTCTTTGTGTAACTGGAGCTAATGTTGGTGTGATTAATGCTGTTTGAATGGAAATGCCTTTGGAATTCTCCTCTTCCCTCAGGCCCTAGTACCTTGAGAAGACTTTTCATTCCAGCTCATCCCACTGGACCTTTTCTGGATGTGTATTTCTTCAGTTTTCTCTTTCAATTGCTCTGTCATTTGGTACTCTTTGGACATGCAGGATGCTGAGACATAAAAAGTATGTTCTAAATTTACAAGTCTGGCTTTTTCCATCCAGCTCATGGTTCTTTCTTTTTACTACAGTATGTACCCTTATAAAATGTTGGGTTTTTTTTTCCCTTGACCTATGAAAGAAAAGTGTAAGTTACTTACCTTTCTGTTTCATGTGCCTTTATTGCCCTTTGGAGATAGATTTCTGAATTTGACAGTAGACCGTGTTCCTTTTCTTTTAAGCTTTTGAAGTGTATAAATAATAACCACTACGTCTAATTCACTTTTTTCCTCAAGAAGTATGGTGAAAAGGTGCTTATACAATTACCAGAGAAAGCATATACTCTTCTTCCAGAAATACAGCTCAGTGTGACAGGAGATATCCAGGCCTAAAGCACCAATTTCTCTTTCTGTTCCTTCTTCCATTCCTCTTCCTGCTCCCTGTGTCCCATCTCGTCCCACTCCCACACCCCACATCTGTAATCCTCCATGGAACTGCCCCTAATTTCTGCATTAACCTCTCTGTAGTAGTCAGTGTTTAATTTCACTTTGCCAGTAAAGACTCTATTCTGAAATTTCATTACCCTAAGATCAGGCTGAACTGATATTTGGAGTGCTTGGGTGCTTTAGCCTCAGCTAATTAGGAACTAACTTCTGCATCAAATTTCTCATTGGGTGCTTTCACTCTTGCAGCAAGAAGTATTTAAATTGGACTAGCATTACCTTTCAGTCTGAGATCAGTGAACATAATGGAAAAATCTGAATGTAGCCTTGAAGGCAAAGAGAAATACAAACTTCCTGTAGGTTTCCATCTTCTTGGTCACTGTATGTTGGCTTTTGTGTTGGGAGAACTATTGTGTTCTGCTCTGATGAGGCTTTTGTGATGCCTATAAAACTTTTAATAGAAACGTGAGGGTGGATAATGCCTGGTCTTTATTAGTTCTTGTCACTTTGTGGTTTTGAAAGGCTTGTTATCTGTTATCACAAAAATGAAATGGCTACTGCTATGTTTGGCACTGCAGAAATGCAGGATGCAGCCCTTTTCCTGTGTAACTATTGAAAACCATTCTTATGGTTTGGAAGGGATATAAATCTAGACCCTATTTGAACCCAAGATTAATAAATTTAAAAATAATAAAAAATTAAATTATTTTAATGCAGTGTAAATGCCAGTAGAATTTGATGAGCTTATATTTATTCTTTTAAAATTCCCTCCAAATAAGCAACAGATCCTATCAGGAAACCATGCCTAAGTACTATGGACAGGATAAATCTCAATAAAATGCATGCCTGGAGATAAGGTTGCTTTGATTGTAAGAGTAAAACTGGTTTTGGTTACAGCAGAACTTGTGCTCCTGATTTAACTGGAAGATGACACAAACTTTCTAGAAAATACCCACCTACATCTTAGCTTACTGTCTGCCTTGAAAATCACCCTGATCATCCTGACATGACTATATTTGGGCCTAAAAAAAGGATCCTAAATGATCCTGAAATGCTGACCTGGATTGAGAGCTGCTGTGAGTGAGACATGCCCTTTCAAGAAGTAAAGACCAGAGAAGGAAAAATAAAAAAATCCTGTTATCCACAGACACAACTGAAGTTGATTCCTTGGCAAGTCATCCAGCAGAGGAAGAATTTAAAGATCTGTGTCACTGGGGAAGCCAGCATAGGCCTGAATGAAACACCTGTGTGTGGCAGTAAGTTCAGGGTTTGAGTCCTTATAGCTAGTGACGAGATCCCAAGGTAAGCAGTAAATAATTTATCCTGCTCTCATGGCTTTTGGTGGGTATTTTTTGGTGTTTTTTTTTTTTTTTCCTTGCAGGGGACAGTTACACTGCTGTCTCTTGGTTTTCATTTGTCTGTGCACATGAGAGATTCCCAGCAGAGTTCTTTAATGATTTCCTAAAGTTAAACCACAACTTCTCACTGAGTCAGATTTTCTCATAATGGTTGCATTTTAAACTGTTGCATGACTTAACTATTGGACATTTTTTTTAAAGCTCACTGTGTCCTTTTGAAAAAGAGAATGATAGAGTATGACCCCTCCTGCAATAAAAGGAAAAAGTACCTAGTGCACATTCTAAGTGCATTTATTTTAAATAAGGTAATTGAAACTGAAGGATGTTGTCATTGTCTTAAACTCTCCTAGGGTTATTTTAGTGGCAATAATCTGTTATTTTAGTTTGAGGGCTTGATCACTTGACTGTATTACTCTGTTGTTCCACTGTAGTACTGTGAAGTTATATATTTAATTAATTTTGCTAGCAGTGCAGTGTTGATTCCTCAAGGTTTGCATACTTGTTATTTGATTGACATAATTAATTTTGTTGTATTGATTTAAAAAAGAGGTGCATCTTTTCACTAATTGGTATCCTGTTTTAATTCAATATAGAACTCTTGGGTTTTGATTTTAATTTTTTAAATTTTTTAATTTTATTTTTCTGTCTTGATATGAGAAAGTAAAACTGACAGCCCATTTGTCATTTCTAGAAGCCAGTGTATAAGATATGTAATAATGAAGGGGTACTCTAGAAAAGCAAACCCAGAGAACTGAGTCTGAAGCTGAGCTAAAGCAGGAGAGTAAAAAGGTGCCTTTTGTCATCATTGACTTGTTTGGATATGTATTTTTCCCATGATGATGATGATGCATTTCTTTTTAAACAAAGTAGGATAAAAATAACAGGATTTCAATAGCTAAATTTTATCAGTGTTTAATCTTTTAATATAAACACACACAAGAACTCAGATTTTTTTTTCCCCCTCTTCTTTCAAGAGGGGACAGGTTCCTAAATTACATGATCACTGTCTGATCATGTAATCTATGTTTTTTCTAGTCCTGATTACCTTGCAATCTTGAATTTTGTTAACTCTTGTATTGAATCTGATGGATTTACCAAAGCTGGGCTGTCTGAGGACATCTCGCTTGCCTTAAAACAAATGGGCACATATTTGGATATACTCATCAAGAGAAACTTTGCTATTTTGATATTTGCTCTTTTGTTTTAATTGAAATAGGAGATTTTTTTTGCCCTAAGCGCATTGTCTTCCTGTGTTACTCTGATCCAATGCTGTTGAGAATGTGTATGCATCTCACAGTGCTGGCTTCAAGCCTCCTGAGGCTTTTCTCAGATAAAAACTTTGTTCACTACCCTGTTTCTGAGGGAAAACCCTGAGAGACATCTCCAGTGCTATTTGCTGGTGAATATGAATCCAGAGGCTTCTGTGAGGAGGCTGAGTAACTGGGATTACACTGCATTGACAGACCCAGTGCCGAATGGACTTCAAAGTCCACTGCTTGCTCTGCAGGAGAAGGGATTGCTTTGTGATTGGCATGAGATATGAGAAAGTGGAAGGAGAAGTGAAAAAACCATCTTACTTTGCTCTCAGAGTTGTGCACACTTTGTGAATGGCTGCTGCTTGTGTCTGTGGTCTCAAGCCAGTACTTTTCATGTCTTCTGAAGGGAGTTTGGAAGCAACTCTGGAAATGAATGTTTCCCCGCACAGAGGGTTTACATTTTCAGTAAGCATGTCTGGGACACTGAAATACTTTTTGTTGGTAGTAAGGTTTTTGATTGCTTCAATGACTTGCAGAGGCTGTGAGCTCGCAGCTCCCATTATTCCCTTTCCATGAACCACTGGGCTCTGTGCACCTCTGGAGCTGTTAAAAGAGCAACTGAACTTATGCTGCAGTCTGAAATTGAAATGTCTTCTAAGTCTTTTAAGAGTCTGAAAATCCCTGGGCCATCAGGAAAGTCTAAGTCAAGCTGGTCTCAGTTAGTAAAAGCCAACAAAATCTCTTGGTCCTGGGTAGCTGACCCTTAACTGAAAGTTTGACACCAGAGACTGCAATGTGGACCTTTTAGAATAGAGAGCTCAAAGATAAGTGAAAAAATACATATAATAATTAAAATAACACATAAACCAACCAGACATTTAACTTTTTGCAAGTATAGCCTACACTGAAATTCCTGTGAAGTATGGAAAAGTGCTTGTTTGTAATTTTCAATCCCATTTGCTGTCCTCCCCTGCCAACAAGAACATCAGGGCATACCCAAAATAACTGATTTAACTCACATAGCTTACAAGGACTGGGCAGTGTGGAACAACCAGAAATCCTTCCATGGCTAAAGTGAGAGGGAAAAAAATCAATCCCCAAGCAAACAAACACTTTATTTTGATTTTTAGTTTCCTATTGAATCACAGAACCTCTCAAGCCACCTACCCATTTGGAAAATGGAGGTCAAGCAAGCCACTGTTGTTTTCTCCTTCCCAGCAGTGTACCAAGTTCCACTTGTTGGTCTGGCACTTAAAGATGTTTCTAAAAGACAGCTTTGTTTTTCTAGGAAAAAGAAAAATCTATATTTTGAAGTAAAGAAAGAAGCTCTCCTGCCTCTTAATGCCAGTCTGAAACAGGAGGACATTTTGGTAAGCATTATTCTTTTTTCTTTAAGAATTACTCTATTTATTTTTCTTGATGCTGACATCAGAATTCTCCTACTTGAAGTATAAGTTACAGTAATAAGAATTGATTTTTTTCATAATTGAAAAAGAGATGCCAGTAGCATATTGTTCTATGCATTCATACTGGTGGGAGTCAGGATCTTATCTGTGCCAGCCACATAATTTGATACAGGTGCCCTCTTGAGGAAGAGAAATGATTACAAATAAATTTTGTTTGCTTTTGGTGTTTTTTCAGTCCAGTTTAGGAGTTACTTGGTGTGGCCAGGAGGTGCTGCCTGGGCTCTGGGAAAGAAAGAAAGAAAGAAAGAACATCTATTGCAATAAGCTTCTGTTGAGGCATGATGTATTTCAGTCTTTTGTTTTCTCTCTGCTCAATTTTGCCCAGAGAGCTGGGAGGTGAAATGTGATCCCAAAAGAGAACTATTTTGAGCCAATCAGTATTTTTAGATTATCTTTCAATGGAACAGCTCAATATTTGATAAAAGGAAAAACCTTCAAATTGAAGAAATAAAAACAAACAGCCTTCCCAAATATCCCTCTACCCTGATGCTTTCACTTGCTTATTTTTTAAAGAGAGGATGTTTTCCTCATGTTCTATTTTTATAAAAGCAGCAAAGCTTATAGAGAATATTCTGTTGGCATAAGGCCTTTGCTGCAAGATCTATGTTAGGAAATAGATTTTCTGTCATGTGAAGGAAAAAGTATTGTTTTCATTGTATTGTCTGTTATCCTGAGTGCTCTGTGCACATCTGAAGCACAAGGCAGCTCCTGCTTTTACAGTGCATAAGCAAGTGGAGAAGAATGGGGAAGGAGGGGGATTGGCCTGGCACAAAGGTCAGCTCAGTTAATGTCTGCACTCTCCCACCACAGAACACAGCATGCTGGAAATCATTTATGCATCTGCCACAAAATACCTAGAAGAAGGAAAAACCCTGAATCAGAGCTGCCTTATCAGGCACCAACAGAATCAGTCATCACAAATCGATGCTCACCAGCAGAGAAGAGCCAATAAGGAAAACAAGACTGGGTTTGGACAGGAGATGGAAAGCTTGCAGCTCTCTCCAAACTCAGAACCCACGGCAAAAGTCATGTCCTCACTGAAAACTTCTGAAAATATAGGAAGTCAACCAGTCAGACAGTGTCTGCTATCAGTGCACAGCCAAAATAAAGAACATTTTCCTAACTGCTGTGGGCCACTTCAGTATAGTGAGTGTAACAGGTAAGCTCTGTGTGTCCAGGGGCTTGCTTGTCAAGGGAGTTGGGAAGTGACACAGTGGTGTCTCAGCAGAAATTTCTGCATGATAAAAACTGTGTTCATGAAGATGTATCCTTTCCTCCTAGGGCGTGAAACTGAAATTGATTGCTGCCACACTGTGACATCTGCAATAAGTTTCATACTCCTTTATCTCTTCATCTGTGCATGCTAAATGCAAGGCTGACGCGTGAAAAATGTCAGGGATTTGTTTTAGATTGGCTGTGGGTTTCTCTGAGCTAATGGAAATAGCTTCCCATGGGATTTCTACTCTGAGCACCGTTAGGAGAGCTGAAAGAATTTGGGTGAAAAAAGCAGTGTGGGAAAATGTGCGTTAGTCTCGGGTTAGATGCAGGTCTACCCAAGTTCACCTAGCATCTGTTCTGGGTTCATAGCCACAGCTGCACTCACAAACAGCAAAGATATTTTATCTGAAATGAAGATCTGTGAATTTTCTTACATTGAGAGCTTTGTGTATGCAAGCAGCCCGGCCTTATCACCTCTGGAATTCATTTTCTAGTAACCTCAGGGAGGATTGGTGCTTAAGGAGAGTGGGACTTGAGGTATGGCAGCCACTGCTGAGAGTTACTTTGTTCTTTTTGAGGTGCCTTCTTAATTCTCCTGCTTTGTTGGTTAGAAGAGAAAAAAATATTGTGCAGAAAGGCTTTGGAGGCTGAAATGTACAGCGGCAGTGCCCCTGTGTAATCCTTTTTGTAAGAGTCTTAACTGGTCACATGTTGTTCTGCCCTGTACTTGTGCCCAGTGACTTCAGCTCCATACCCCCAGAAGAAGGGAATATCTATTTGGTCTAAGTAGCCAAGGTGGCGAGCTCCTAGAGCTTTGTGGGTTGGTTCTGATCTGGGCTGGGCTGAGAAACCAGCTCATATTCCTTCCAAGCTGTTTCCCAGCTTTGTTAAAACATAGGGATTTACATTCACTTTTCTCCTTCTTTAAGTTTTCTCCAAAATATTTTGTCTAAAAATAAGAATTACAGCTTCAGTCATCTTTTTGACACCAGTTTTTAGGTAAGGAAAGATGCAGTTCTGCAGACTTATTTGCATGTTTGTCATTGTTATATCAGTTGTGGCATTGCCAATTCCACAGAGTACCGAGGTTTACCTGGAACAGAACAAAGCTCTGAGGGTGGATTCTGGACTGGAGAAGATGTGGGCTGTAGTCATGATATGCTGGATAATTGTCTGTGTAAAGTTAAGTAGATGTGTATATGTATATTTTTCCCCTGAAAATAAGTTGTATGATTGATTTTATAAAATCACAAGTCTCTTGGGTGGATTTCTGGCATTGCCTATATATTTATTGACACCCCTTTTCCATTTTTTTTCCCAGCTGTACTTTCTGGGATCTGCCTCCCATGCAGGGAGTTTTTTTTCTTCTATTGCTCTCTGCACAAAGAAGGATTTCCTGTGTTGGTCTCTCCTCTGAAATATCTTCTGCCTCATTTCTGGTCCATCCTCTGTGCTCTTCAGCTTGGTCTGAGAAAGCTGAGGACACTCTTGGTGGGATGAGCTCAAGGTAAGGAATGCACAGGAAGCAGAAATGAAGTTAGTGTCAAACTTTTTCTTGTATAAACAGAAACCAAAATAAGTTGTAATGTTTTACCCTGCTCTGTGATATTTTGAAAGCTTATTTTGTCTTTTAACACTGCTATGTCCCTCTCCCCTTTCCCAAGTATTGAGTAAATTTGCCTTTTGTGAAAGGACTTCTTTCTCAGGCCTTAAAATTTGGTACCAAATGACAAGGGGAAGATGGTTACACCTGTCTCTGTTTCTGTGGTGACTGAGGCATGCCTGATGGGCACTGCTGATCTCTGCCATGTTTTTCATACTTGGACATGCATGTAATGTTTTTGAGTGTCAAAGCAGACACAGACTAAGTGAAAATTTATCTCCTTGTCACTTTGCAAGGGATCTGATTGTTTATCAGTTCTGAAGGGCTGCAATGGCTGCTGCTGTGGGAGCCTTTCAATCACAGGCAGCCTGATTTTGGATTCCTGTTGAAATAAATGTATAAGTCACATCTGACAGAACCAGCTGCTTTAAGGGCGAACGTACCAAGCAGTATAGATGTCTTGCAAAGAGGGGGAAGGGGATGTGGAGAGGCTCAGGGAGAGCATTGTATGATGCTATGTTTTGGGCTCCAGTGAGCCAATTTGGACTGCAGATATTTTTAGCACCATTCTTCAGCAGGCAGCACACTGTACAACCGTACATCAGCACGATGCTTCTCCCGTAGGTTGGTGTAGCTATGTTTCCACCTCCTGGCAACTACAAGGAATAGCTGTGGAGAGACTAAGGAGATTTTTTTTTGTTTTTGCAAGGCACTAGAAGATGAAGTAGGAATTTTAAAGAGGCAGTTCTCTTAAGCTCAGGGGGATTTTTAACTCCTTGGAATTCAGTATTCTATGCTGTGTATAAGCATAGAAGCTGCTTCCAAATATCCTGCTTTGCAACAACTGTGAATATGCATCCTTGAGCTAAAGGGTCATAAAAACAGGGTGCTTGCAGCAGGTCTATAATAAGACACCAGAGAGGCACTTTACATTGAGGGGGGCAGCATCAGTGTATATCCATGGTAACTGGAGACACGAACACACCTTGTGGAATTCCAGCACCTAATACCTGTACATTCTGTTACAGGAATAACAGTTGTTCGAGAGGCAGGTACTGTTACAGAAGACACATAATCAAGACTAGGAATTCTGTGACTTGAGTAGTCTTGAGTAACAAGAAAATGCTATTTTTTGTCACAAATTAGTGTTTTAGGTGGCTCAAAGAATCACCAGCAAAGGCAAAAGCAGTTTTAATATTAAAGTGCAACAAAGTGCATTGGCAAGGCTCACTCTGCTGCTTATTAAATGGTTAAAGCAGAGAAAAATAATGCTAAAATGTAAAATCAATCAATCTAAAACTAAAATCTACCACAAATTAGCTACACTGAGGCTGGGGAAGGAAAAAGGGATAAAAAGGAATAAGGAAGGCCCTCTCAATCTTCAGAGAGATCTGCCTTGCCAAACTTAGGCCTGGACTTGGCCAACGGCTTAGGCCTAAACTCAAGTTATTATTTGGGCAAGAAAAATAAGTTTCCAAAGCTGTTTGTTAAAAAACAAAAGCTTGTTAGACAGCACTAGTTCCTGGGAGCAGGAACTAGTTTCTGATAAGCTCAGGAGAAGCTCGGCCCAGATGCAGTTCATCAAGGCCAAGGCCTAAGAGCATTTTTAAATCACAGTGCAGCCCGAGGAGAACAGGGAGGCATTCTGTGAGTCTGCTTCAGTAGTAAGAATATACTAATTTTCCCAAATAAAAATCTCTTGCACAATTCAGTATGACCTCTCCTTGTCCTTGACAACGGTAGAGCCAGAGCTGGGTTTTCTTTCAGGACCTGCTCAGAAATCTGTAGTGCCTGTTTCTTGTCCCATACCAGGGCAATGCCATCTCCCTGTTTCACAGGAAAAAATGAAAATTCTTTATCCATCTCAGAACTGCCCTGTGTGAACAAGCAAAAGACAACAACTTTGAGCAGATTGTGCAATTCACGTTTTTAGAACCTATACTGAAAGATAAACTGCTACTCCAAAGCTTCCAGATAAAGATGTTGTTTTGAGTGAAAATGGATTTTCAAGCTAACTGTCCAGGTATGCATTCAGCCAGGATCCCTCACTCCATATGTTCCTTATGCCCTTGTTAACCGCATTAAAACTACTTTGGAGAAGTTTTTCAGCACATGTACATAATAACCCCGATGGAGTAGAGGTGCTGGACTCACTGAATCTGGACTTTGAGTGAGGTTGTTCTCTTCATTGTTCAGTTGCAGGTCTCCCTATGTAAAATGCCATCAGCTGTCCACAGGTCATCCTCTTTTACATGAGGAATTACCTTATTTGGGGAAGATCATCCTCTTCAAAGAGGTTTGTTGGAAGGCTGTATAGTTCAAAGTTGCCTCCAGTTTATCCTTTTGGATGCATTTTTAAAATCATTTTGCCAGAGACTCTGTCATTAAAAAAGCCATAAACTAGCTCTGACAACAAACTATGTGGAAGCAAAATTTGGATTTCTGGTGATGGAGACTTTGCCAACAAGCCAGTTAACTTTTCCTGCTGTGTCAGAGGGCTGTGAATGCAGCAGCTCCAAGTGTGGGCATGAAGTTGTACCTCTGTATAATGATTTCTAAAAAATATTCATGTATGTAGCAATACACATGGACATGGCCACAGCACAGCAGACACTTTTAGCAAATCAAGACATGTTTTTTCATGTATTTTAAATGAGCCCTTAGCTGGGCATAGCCATATGCTGTAGCCTATGTATGTACATAGCCTATACAGGGCTGAAGGCAGGGTGACAAAAAAAAGCTGTGGTCTGTGGCATGAATGCATTCAGCAAAGTCATTGTTGTGGTGGGGGGCTAGAGGCTTCCTGAGGGGTTTTTGCCTTTTTTTTTTTTTGTTGTTCTTCACCTGCAGACCACTGGTCTACAAAATCTGGGAGGGAAGTTTGCTTGACCTGAATAAGGACATGTTGTAGGACTCCTCCAAGCAACTCCTCTCTCCTGCATCATCCTGCCTCAAATGGAGCTTAAAATCTGCCAGAAGTAACCAGAAAAGAAATGAGGTGAGAAGTTTTATTGGAAACCACCAGGGAGAATTTTTCTAGACCACTGATACAGAGCTATAGGTGTTACCTGGCTTATAAGAAAGAGAGTCTATGACAGCAAAGAAACCTGTATAGTGAGGAAGGAAAAAGGACAAGCATGCCCTTTGGTGTATTACACTGCACCAAAAGAGTCTAGGCAGTGAGAAATGGCATCCTGACCCTGATATCATGACTTTACTTGGCATTTGAGAGGTGGGATGTGTAGTTTTTTTCCAGTATAGATGTGCTTTCTATTTTAGGTATGTTTTGTTATACAATCAATTTTTTCCACTTGTAAAAAAACCCACAGAAAGGGAAATGAAAGAAAACTATTCTTCCTTTGCCATACAATAGCAGTATGTATTTCATATTTGTAAATGTTCATCTACCTGCTCTATAAACACAGGGGACAATTTTTTTTGCTTCCTTAAATATGTAAATAAGTAAAATTCATATCATCTATGTGATGATTCCAATGAGGGCAGAGAATACAGCTCCTTGAGACTGGAGAAGCTTTCTCCCAGCTGATGGAGGTTCCTGGGGCTTCTTGCAGGATCTTCACAGGTCTCCATGGAATGGCAAAACCATAGATTTCAGAGAAAATTATGTTCCCTGAAGCGTGAAGGAGAAGGAGCAGTGAAGAGCTGATGCAGAGAGGTTGGGTAAGTGCTGTGTCTCTACGCCTGCTTTGCACTGCCAGGTCTTCTTCTATTTCTGTTCTTTTTAAAGCAGGAATTACTTGAGGTTTGTAGCTTCTTTATGTGCAGTTTGGGATGTGTGGTGCAATTCCATCATGTTTGGCTGCAGAGTGGGAGGCCAGTACTTCTGACTGAAAGATGGGGAGGAAACTTTCATCTGGGGAGTCTGAGATACATCCTGATGCTTACCAGAGTGTTTTAGGAGTTAAACATCAAGCTATAAACCATCTCCCCTCTGCTCATCTCTGAATACTTGTATGGAAGACTTTTCTGGTTATCCACAGCCCTGAAAGCAGTTATTGCACTTGTGGGTTGCTAATTCCCATTTTTTTTCCCTGGGAAATCAGCAGCAAAAAGCAGTAGGCCCACAAGGGGCAGGAGTTAAAGCAGTTAAGATCATGAACATAAGTGTGGTAGATAAATTTGTCTGCTGCAGTATTTGGATCGAGCAAGAATTCCTGAGGTTAATAACCTAAAAGTGATAAGGGCATTCTTCCAGGGCCAGGAGTAGATGTTGGTGAGCATTGCCCTGCTGGCCCAGTGCAATCAGCTACACTTAAAAAAAAAAATACATTTTCTTGATCTCTGCAAACTGTGATATAATTGCCTCTGGATATTTTAACATGGAAGTGTCAGGTTTTACAGGCTTCATTATCAGCAGGGCTTTCCCCCATCTGTTTGCTGACATTGATGAGAGCCACAGATGGTTTATACCTGGGAAAACAAAGGTGTTAGGTACAAGAACTGGGTTTTTTTTTTTTTTTTCCTGGATAAGTGGAAAATGTAAAGCAAATGCCTTCCCTTTTTTTGAAAGGAAAAGAATGAGCTACTGGGGTGGGGTTGTTCTCATTCATTCTTTGCTCCTACTGCCCCTTCCCAACACTGGATTACTCTCTGAGGGGACTGGCTGCAAGGCAGCCGCATATGTGAGGAATATACCTTGGCTTGTGCAATAACTTCATGGGACTAAGCTATTTTCCACATGAGCTAGTGATAAAATGTAAATATATCTAAGAAGGGGGAGATGCCCAACTGCTTTCTGGAATTACAGCTACTATGTATAACAAACTTTATTCCCCTGGGGAAAAAATCCACATTTGTAATGTTGGTATTACTCTAAATATTGGTATCTTGATGAATTCAATAGATAGCACAAATCTCTGCCTTGCTGTGAAGGAAATTTCAAACCTATTTCCCTTTAGGAATATTTACCTAAACACTGTAATTTTACAGTTGTTTTGTATAACTTGCTTGTGATTGTTTTGAGAGCTCATTCTGTTAGGATAATTCTCTCTATCAGAAAGTCATCCACCCTCTATTTCCCATTTTGCAGAGAATGCTTTGTAATTTGGAACTGAATTTGGAAACTAGCTCACAAACTGGATGGACTAAATTTCAAATAATCTCTGCCAGCAACTGTGAGACAAACAGGAAGTCTGAGAAGAAAATGCTCTTTGGAGGTTCTGATCCATCAGTCCCTGACAGTGCTAACAGTCCTCTGCTGTGCTAGCACAGTAATTCAGGGATCAGTTTTCTGGGCCAGGGTATCTTTCAGAGAATAAAAATACCGAAAGGCTCTAAAGTCAAAGCAAAGGTCCATTACCCAGCAGCATTGTCAGGGGCCAGCTGCAGATGGCTAAGAACAGAGAAAGAGCTCAGCCTCTCCTCTACCCCCAGAGCTTCCCAATTTCAGCTTTGGGAATATCTACCTGCTGCCCCTTTTGATATGTTTTGTCTTCCACCCAGGGCGTTCCTATATTTTGTTTCTTCATTTTCAGTGGAGGGACTTGAGGAATTCCTTGCAGAGGACCATTGCTAGGGAGAAATAGGAGCAGAAGAGGCTGGGCTGAGGATGTTGAAATTACAGCATAACCAGCATCTCTCACTTCAGAAAAGCTGCAGACTTTTGAGTTGGGTGCTATGTGGTCTTGGTGATGGGGTGGAAACATCAAATACTGCATAGAAGACGCTGCTGCCACTCTGATTGCCAAGAGTGGGTTTGGATTTTAAATAACATAGCCTTGATTTGCAGAGCAGTTACCTTATCCTTACAAGAGGAAGCAAGAGAGTTGACACAGATGTATGCCACTGTGTCCTCTTCTTGCCATCCCTTCCAGCCCTTCCTTGCCCAAAGACACAGGTCCTACAGAGAACAGACTTCTAAGGCAGGTTCTTTTGTACCCTTTAAAATGTGCTTTCACTTCAAAACAGAACCACATTTTGCTGAATTAAACACGGGAATAGCTCTGTAACATACTGGTTATCCTTTAAAAAAAACCATTGTGGTGACAACTGATGCACTGATGGATACCTGACCTTCTTCTCTTTCAGGTTGTGTTAGCAAATATTTAGATCATGTTCGACTTTGCATGTATTTGCCTTTGCATATCTCAAGGCCTGTGGCTGGTGTGTGATGTGTAACAAGACAGCTAAGGTTGTGACTTGTTCGTCATGCCACAAAGCAGTTTGTTTCTCTTAATTTAACTCTGCCACATCCTCTTCAGGGCAGTGTACCATCAGAGGGTTTTTTGACTCATCTCTTTGGGGGGTATGTGGGGGGGTGTGAAGGCTTTAATCTGTCTCTGAGAAAAATCAGCTGCATGTTAAGGTCTCAGAAGTAACAAGGAAAAGAAACTAATGAACCCTACAGCTGAACATAGGGACTAACTGGGATGGAATCTCCTAAACTGAGATAGTTCCCACTTTGCAGATAGATCTGGGGACGGAGAGGGAGGGGAGCTCCAGGTACATCACTGCCTGGGGTGCAGGAGCCACCTCGGAATCAGCCAACAGGACTGGGATCCCCGTGGGAGCGGCTGTGTGTGTCGAAGTCTCCCTGCTCACCCCAGAAGGAGAATCTGAACACGAGAGCAGCTGGAACTGCTGCTCCCATTCCAGGCTCCCCGGGTGAGAAGGTTGCCCAGAAAACCTGGTGACTGAGTGAATCTCCCCAGCCTCAGCACTCCTTGGGATGAATCCGAGCGGGAGCGGCGCCATTACCCGGCTGGAAGAGCGACACACGTTTCATGCCAGCTGCTGCCACCGAGGCTGAGTAAAAATTTTAATTTATTTTAATGCAGCTGTTGAATCATTTTAATTCCATCAAAGGCAATAACTCAGGGCAAGCCACCAAGTATTTGTTTGCTGCTTTTAAATGGGTTTGCTTCATTTCTGCTTGGTGGTTCCTTTTCGGATTTGGAGAGTTCCTTCTTGCTCAGAGGCACAACTATTCAAGGGTTCTGAATTTTAAAAATTGCAGATTAAATTCTGCACTTCACACATGAATATTTAAACAGAGTCATATACTCTCTTCTTTCTGAAGGATCCCATTTTTAATCATTAATGCCTGTTCTTTTGAGCAAATAAACCCCATACATGAGATTTGTATGCATTTTAAAAAAAGATATTTCTCTGGGACAAGTTCCAATATGACAGTGTTCTGTTGTGAATATTTATGGACCCATCAAAATTGTTGAATACTGAATTTGCTGATAAAAATTGTGGAAGGTTTGTTATTTTTTCTTTTACTTTCCTTTTGAGAGAGACTGAGAAATTCTTTGCAAATGGGGTCAAGTTCAGTACATAAATCTGGTCAAAATGTAATTTTAAATTTTTTAGGTTAAAAAAAATCAGCTTTCAAAGTTTCAAACTTTTTTTGTTTGAAAGCAACTTTTGCATGCATAATGTATCCAAATTGCAATGAAAAAATCCCAAAACTTCTGACAGCACTGAATAAAATGAAACAAAATATTTAGTTTATGGCAAAGATTTTATATCAATGAAAATGAAGTTTGAGATGTTTTTAATATAAGAGTTATGTTTCTTGTTGTGCATTAGTAGCAGAATATAGATCAATGTGGTTATATTGGCATTTTTACTGGGTTGTAATGAAAGCTTTTCATCCAGATGCATCAGAATTCTTTGTTAGAGCTGTGAGCAAAACAATTCTTTGAGGAAAATAATTCTGTTGAGGGTGGTGAGGCGCTGGAACAGGTTGCCCAGAAAAGCTGTGGATGCCCCATCCCTGGAAGTGGTCAGTGTCAGGCTGGATGGAGCTCTGAGCAGCCTGGTCTGGTGGAAGTGTCCATGGCAGGTGGTTGGAACTGGAAGATTTTAAGGTCTCTTCCAACCCAAACCATTCTGTGATTGAGTGACTTGAATATGCACTTGTATCACACTGTGCTAAAGACAAAACCATCTCTTGCATTTGGCTGGTGACTGTGGCAGCATTTGTTCTTCCTGTGCCCCACGAGTGTTGTGGCTTCTCTCCTGTGCACCAGGCGTCCTCACAGTTTGTTTCACATTTAAAATGAAATCTTTAATGCTGCATAATTGAAGCCTATTACTTTCATGGCAGTTGTTAACCACACGAGGATTCAGGTCTCTGGTGCAGTGTGAACCCTGGCTGCCTCTCCTTCTCCTCCCAGCACATGCTGGAAAAGTTGGTTGTGTTTGAATAAGAGTGTGAACAGTGCATGATCCAAACAACCTACAAAGAAAGTCCTGTTACTGCAAATATGACATTTCTGAATCAGCCATTGCACAGAGATGTTTGCTTGTCTGCTGCATCTTGGGTTTTGACTTGGGAATGAAAACATCATGTCAGTATTTCCCATGGGACATGAGCACAATTTTCCACTAATCTCTAGCTGTGGATGCCTGATTCAGAAAGTAAATGATTAAAGAGATAGAAATGGCAGCATTTATAAGACATGTTTTTTTTTAAAGGTTTACATTGTTATAGAATAGCAGGAGTTGCTAGATGCCCCTTTAGGTCACCTTGCCTATGAAGGCAAGAAAAAAACTCATATGGTTTTGATCCCTTGCAATAGGAGGGTTGCTCTTCTTTTTCTGCTCCAAACAGGAAGTTACTCTTCAAGAAATTTAAAGCATTCAAAGGCTAGGAATAATTTCTTTGCCAAATAGTTCATGAAGTCTAGATCCTGAGTGATACGAGAGACCCAGGATTTAAAAAAATTGTTTGTAAACAGTATCTCATTTTGTTTTGTTTTTACCTTTATTTTCTTTTATTTTTCCTTTATTTTTTTTTTTTTTACATTTTCAACCCTGGTTTTGCCTTCCTTTATTCAGCATAAGAATGACACTTGACATGGGGTTCTTGTTTAGAACTCCTGCTTTCAAAGGAAGCAGGGGTTTTACTAAATGTTCTCTTTGAAGGGATGAGCACAACAATTTGTGACTACATGCCGTTTTCTTTGCCTTCATTTTCTGCAGTGCCGATTCCTTCTGCTAAAGATGGCTCGGAAACGGGCAGTTCTGGCTGTGCTCCTTTTCTTGCCAATCAGTCTGGTTGAAGGTAAGTGAGGAAGATCCAAAACTACATGTAGCACTGCTTGGTACTCTGTATTTCCAACTTGCCAGGACACCGAAACTTCATAGTACACCAGAGCAAATCTTGCCTATTGTTTAGTGGGAAAGGAAAGAATGCCACCTCAGCTGGCAAAATAATCGAGTGCCTTGCAGAGTGGCACAGAATGATAAATCTGATAGGAATCCAAACTGGTAATCTAAAGACACATTTGTTCAGCTGGGACAATGGCAGGAGAGCTATGATTTCTGGAATAAAAGGGATCCACATATGTCTCTTACTAACTTACTGCTCCAAGTGATGCTGGTTTTAACCGTGCCACAGGTGTGTGTTCCACAGCTATCCTAGGTTTTACTGGCACTTGAAACAAGGCACCTAATTCAGGAACACAATAAATTTTTTAAAAGTAGTTTCCTTTCCCTTAAGAGCGAATTTTGCCCTCCCCATCAATTTTGCAAAGCCTGTGTTAAAGTGATAGCAATTTGTTGCCTAAAATAGAGGTGGAGGACTCACAGTTCATCAGCATCACTGTCCACAGCAAGAAGGCATCATCTCACTGCACTTCCAGACTTCAGGAAGGTGGATCTGGAAGTTGAATACTAATATGTGTCCCAAGACTGCCAGTACAGTCAGGAAGTATATTTTTAAGGGTGATGAACCCAAGTTTCCTCTGCTTTTACAATGGCTGTGTCATATTTTTAATGTATTTTTTTTCATCTTATGCAGCTCACAACAGGGTGAGTGTAGAGGCTGGCCATGAAGCTGTACTGAGTTGCCCCAATGTCTCCAATGTATCTTTGCTGCTGGTGACATGGAAGAGGAATTGCAGCAGTTGCTGTGTGCTGTCCTATAGAAGGGATCGCAATCAGACAAGCAGGCTGAACTGCAGTGAGAGGATCACGTGGAAATATTCACCTGTCAGTGACCCTGCACTTCACATTTACCCTGTGAACCTCAGGGATGAGGGAAATTACACCTGTGAAACTGTCAACAGTGAAGGGAATTTTCATTTTTTCTTTTCTCTGACTGTGATAGGTAAGAGTAAAATAAAAATTAAATTAGTCTATTTGCAACATTGGCAGGAACAAAAGAATATTAGGAAGCATAATGAATACATCAAGTCACTTTTTTCATATAGTCAGGTAAACTGTATCTAGGTTTCCATAAATTTGTGTTTTGGCTATATTAGTTAAATCATCTCAATATAACTAAAAATTATAAGAAATGAATTTTCAACTCTGTGATAACTAATTTTAGTCGCTTGATTATGTTTTTTGGTTGGGTTCTTTTATTTTTTTTTGTTGTTCCCTGCAGAATCTTGCCTTTCTGATAAAGCTGTAGGTATTGTGTGAGCCTTTCCCTGTTTTGCCAAATGCAGAATATGAGTTATTTGACTTCAAGCAGAACAATTTTGCCCAATTCCTCTTTCAATTCCCTGCTATCAGATTTTTGATTCTACATACTCAAACTCCTAAATATTGTACCTGAAGGCTCAGCAATCTGCCTTTTCATCAGTCAAGTTGCAAATCTTTATTTAACCCACCCCTCTCTGCCATCCCATCTCCTGTTAATCTGTCATTACCTTTTGGGAAACAGGAGGAAGCAGTACTTCAGATGTAGCCAGCTAGTTTTTGAGGTGTCCACCTTGGACTTTTTGATGTATGGTTTTTCCTTAAAGAAGTGCTAATATTTCAAATTATTTTAAAATCTCACTAACTGGTCATATGATCTAAAAAATACCACCTGTTTGTCAGTTTCTCAGTTGATGATTTAATACTAAAATTTAAATAGAAATATAAAATATGAATAGAAATAATCATTGTAGCTTTTTAAAATTTCTTCTGCAGTCCCTCCTGTGGTGACTCTGACCCGGGACAAGAGCAGGGTGGCTGTCTGTCAGGCATCTGCAGGAAAGCCACCTGCTGATATCTCTTGGATCCCTGCAAGCAATCACAGCTCTGAGGAAGAATTCTATCACCTCAATGGAACAGTGACCAGAGTGAACTACTTTGGCTGGGCCAACAGCTCATTTCCCTCTGTCACCTGCCTGGTCACACACCCAGCCATGAACCAGACTCTGATCATGGACCTGAGAGGTAAATATTGTTATTTTGTGATTGCTTTTCATCACGCCTTGTGCTCCTTTCTGCTCTTCTCTGCAGCTGTTCCCACCAAATGCCAGGGCCCTGGAATTAGGTTAGCATGGTTATAAGGTGAAGTCCTAGTGCATGTTGAGAGATAAATTAATAATTTTGAAACCGAATGCTTTGTGGCACTGTATGGAGAAGCGTTCAGTGTGTTTTTCTTTCAGTTCCTGTTCTGTTTTACAAGAATTCCTTATTCTGCTTTTAGTGGGTTCACCTTGGCTGTCTTCCAGGTGCCCTCCAAGCTGCTCTATTGCCTCCCCATCTTCAACAAGATATGGAGAAAAATACTATGGACAGCTTGTGGGTCAAGGTGAAGACAGGGAGAGATCATTCACCAATTACTGTCACAGGCAAAAGAGACTTGAGAGAAAGTAATTTCTTGCCAGTCAAATCAGAGTAGGATAGTGAAAAACAAGAACGAATCAAAAATCACCTTCCCCACAACATCTTGTCTGGCTTTTCCACAATAGTGACGGTCTGCAGAAAATTTCCTTTGAGCATGTCTATCTGTGACTTGCAAGTGTTCCAAATGTAGTAAAGGCTAAAATTCAGCTTCTCCTCTGGCTATGTTGGACCTGTTGGAAGTCTGTCACAGTAGGATTTGTAAGAACAGCTAAGTAAGTGCTCATATCCCCAGAATATCTCAGTAGAGGCATGAAGAACAGAAGTCAGTGTAGACCAGTCATTAATAACAGCATTTTGCAGGGATGACTGCTCAGTTCTGTTGTTCAGGGCTAATAGTACTTGAAGAAAAGGAGAGTGAAAAGGCAGATGAGCTGAAAATGAAAATGTGTTTGTACACACAAATGACTGGGGGTGTGAGGCAGCTTCTTATTGCTGGCATCCAGAAATCTCATATGTTTCTCTCTGCTTTGTTTGGAAGCAGAGAATGAAGCAGAGGATTAGCTTTTTCCTCCAGTTCAGGTAGGCTGTTATGTCACAAATTCATGGATACTGACATCTAGCTCTGTAATTTGCTCTCTTTTCTCATTGCTCAGACACTTCCCATAGGATTCTCTACATCCTGATAGGAGCACCTGCAGGTGTCTGTGCTGTCACTGGTGTGACTTTATGCTTGATTTTCAGGTGCAGAGGTAAGTCCTTTGATGAACCTGAAATATATTACAATCCCATTGCTGACTATGTGCAGGTACAAGGACACACAGGTTATTGCTGAGACTGATGTGGGAGGCAGGGGTTGAGGAAAATGTTCATACATCCACTGTCCTTTTGAAGAAATCAAAATTAGGGTTGGCAATTTAAAACAAGTCTGGAGTTTTGAAAGAGACATAGGCATTGTGGTATTGATGCATTACAGACATTTCAGAGACTCATTCAAGATGAAAAGGGTTCTTTCTGAGAATAGGGCAGGCTTTGAGGTTTTAGAATGATTTTTTCTGTTCTGCATTTACTAGCACAAAATTCTATACTTAAGAATGACAGTTCATAAACTAATGACTAAATACAAACAATCTCTGTTTCCATGAGCAGTGATAAGTTTTCCCTTCAGCAAGTGTAAGAATAGGCCAAACGTACATACTTTGATATATTTCAGATAATTGTACATTGGGCATATTAGATAGTTGATTTGGTTTATTTCTCATACTAAATGCAAAACACGGCAAAACACAGCTACTAAGAAGAAAATGTAGAAACCAGGATGCCCAGCATGACCAAAAGTTTCAATGAAGGGAAAAAATAAGAGCACGTTAAAGAGCAGGATGTAAAAAATAACTTAACATAGGAGGGTAACTGTATTTTGAGGAAAGTCTTTCAAGAGCTGGGAGCAGCTAGAGAAGAACCCCAGATATAACAGCTGTGTACCCTGCACCATTAAACCACTCTAACTTCCTGACATCCTATTTTCAGCTTGCAGGTTACGTAAACAGGCACGTGGCCCAGCAGAACACTTAACAGTAAGTGGGCTTTGTGCATGTCCGTGCTTTGCAGGTTTTGGTGTATTCTTCACTAAAACTTGTAATTTCTTTGCAATATGTCTACTCTGACAAACCTTCCAGTTACCTCTATGAGCGTATGGAGGGAGGAATGAGGAACACATCATCTGTGGGAATGTCTGTTGTTTGGATGGCCCTATCTTCATGTATAATCAGAGTATTTGAGCACTGGACAGACAGTGGTGTAGTGCATTTCTTCTCTAAAAGTTACACTTACAATGCTGAATTTTAACACTCCCAAAACTCAATATTTTCATATTTTTGCTCCACAGAGTAGTCTTTAACTCAGATGTTTTATTTAAGAATGTGTATTCTTAATGGCAGAAACCTGCCTGATTAAAGATTGGATGGAACCAGACACATCTTTTGCAATGAGGGAAAAAGGTCCAGTTTGTTTCGCTGTATTGGAGACAAACACAGCTATGAAACTTTTATTTTTTATGTGGCAGTTCATATACTTGGAAGCCAGGAAACAGCAGTGATAAATCTGCCATCACAACTTTTACTTACTCTCTATTCCAGTGTGTTGTGATATATATTTAACAAAATGAAAATGTGCTGCTTTTCCTCAGGGCTTCTGCCTCACTTAATGCACATGGAAAGACCAATTATTTCCTATTTCATTTTCTGCTCATGATTTAATTAATGGTCATGTGCCTTGTTTGTTGGAAATAAGTCAGAGTGTTCTGAAGTTAGAATGACTCATTTCCTTATATGCTCTTGTGTGGCATTCAGGACAATTTCATTGATAGGAGGGGGAGTTGCAGAGATCAAATACTTCCTACGATTTTAGGTGCCTAAGTTGGATTGTTTGTGGTCTGTCTCTTGTTTTTGTTTTGTTTTGGTGTTTTGTTTCCAGAGAAGCTAGCATTGTTCATTTTCATTTATTTTGCTCTAGATAGGAAAATTTCAAATTTGTTTTCGATTGTACTAAGAAAAAAATTTCCAAAGGCTGTCCTGTTGAGGCTTTGTGAAGGCTGTTCTTGCATCTCTGCCAGTTCATGTTTCACCCTCTGTGCTCTCCCCTTTTGCTCAGAGAGCTCAGAGAAATCTCTTCATATTTCTTTTGCAGCAGTAATGTTACCTACCAGGTTTCTTCTCCTCTTGCTTTTTGTTTGGGATCTACAGGAATGACGGTCCCACAGAATTCTATAATGTAATACTATGGTACATGTTTTTCTTCCAGTTGCATACTAGAACCTGCAAGTTCCCACGTTCACGCGCGAGAAGAGAAGCAGTCAAGGCTCCTGACTTTGCAGAGAACACCTATGTGAATTACAAGCCAAGATCAGTTTATGTATTCTTATAACAGTGTAGGCACAAGTAGCCAGCTCAGCTACTAATGATACGCAGCTACTTGGCCTTGTACTTCAGCTCTTAAGCCTCAGACCTCACCCACAAAAGCCTTTCAATTTCCTGACCTGACAATGGTGGGGCAGAAAGGCCCACTTTAGTAAGCTTTTTTCTCTTTCTCTAAGTATCAGTACAGCTCTAGAAAAAGTCAGAACTTTTAAAGATTAAATTAGGGAAATACCTTAATTTTGTTTGAACGTGGACTCTGATGTCTGTGCTGCCTTTCTTCAAAGCACATTTCTGTGTCAGAGTAAAAGACTGCTGGTGAAAATACAGCACTTTTCTTTCCATTTTGGCAACTGGATTATCTTTAAAGTTCTGTGTTGGAAACCAGTAAGTGACATGGGGGACCTCAAAACACAGAAGGTCAAAGCAATACATGTAACAAAAATGGAGATATAAGAGAGTTTTAGTTTTTGTGGGTTTTTTGNATGATGACCTAGTATTTGACATCTTTATTTTAAATTTTTAACATATTTATTTTGTAATTAATCTTTCGGTTTGCATTGCTAATTGATGGAAAATATAACCAATTTGATATTATACTGGATACGGAAATAAGAAACAGCAATGGCAATTTTTGGACACTCTTTAAAGTAAATGTGCAAATATGCAAATATTTACCTGAAGGATTTCTGTGGTTATTTGGATAAATGTTTGTTTACCAGTTTCTGAGAAGCTCAGATCACAGCATGGTTTTACTGAGAATGGAAATGTTAAGTTGTGTAAAGTGCAGGCCGTGTGTTTGTTTAAAACAAAGGAAAAAAGGACAACCCTAACCACACCATTTATTTCTTCTCATCTTCACGTCCCCAAGCTAACAAAACCTCCACAGACTGGTTGTTAATTTCAGTTTTCATTGGTCAAGTCTGTCAGACCTTCCAAACACTAATGCAGCAATAACCACACTGAAATATGTGTTTTGAAGAGCCTTGTTTCTGCAGGGTCTCCTTTGCTCCATAAGTGTTCTTAGGCATGAGCGTCTCCCAGTGCCTTTTAATTGCACTTTATCACTTCTAAATAGACATGGCAGTCTGCTGACATCACTTCAGCCTTTCATTTTAGTCAGAAAGGCATGAAGAATGACTCTCTGCCATAAGGAAAAGGGCCTGCAGAGGCCAGGCTGGTTTCCAGGCTTGGTGGACAAGTGAAGCCTTTCCTGTGGTGTTGAATGTCAGCGATGGGTCGCTCCCAGAGCTGTGTGCAGCATTATCACGTCTTGTGTGGGAAGGGAGAAGCACTTTTCACATGTAAAACCTCTGGGAGTGATAAGTGACAGCTTGGACTAGGGCAAAGAGGTTTGACACGATGCTAGATAGGAAAAGTGTTTTGTAGCTCCAGTGAGATCCACAGCAGTGCCTTACTCAAAGATGCTGTCGAGGTGACTTGAGGCTTCTGAAATCAAGGGAAGATCTCTTGTTGCTTAAGGAACTGCTCAGTCAGGTCTCAGCCTGGGTTCCTGGGGTGGTGTTTCTCAGTGTGGTAAGTGAGCATGGATTGTTTTTATGGACAGCTACAGCAATCTGTGCCTTTTTCAGAAGCTGGATCATTGCAACCAGACCAAAGGATGACAGGGCTGTTAAAATGAAGAGCTGTGGAGAAGTCTGCTTCTGGGAATCACAGTGCATGTGTGCTGTGATTGTCAGGTTGTAATGTAAGACCTTTTCTTAATTCCTTCGCACCAAGTGAAATGTTGAAGGGAGAGATCTAATGGAGACAGAAAATATAGAATCTAGACAGGGAGATGATGGTGTGTGTGGGGAAAGCTCTCTGAAGCTATCTGTGATAATTTGTCCTGGCTGAAAACTATGTTTTTCATGTTCATATTTTTATTTTCACCTTTAATTTGTATTTGGTGGAATTGGTCCAGTCACCTGCAATGTGTCAGCACTTCCATTAACACAGAAATTCTGAGCAGACTTAGTACTGAAACAAGGTGCTCTGGCAGTGACATAGGCTATCCTGGAACAAAATTGGCCCCTATGCCTTTTAGGCTGTTGTGTATGATTAATAAAAGTTATCAGGCCAAACAGAATAAAGTGGCTGTGGGGGTGGTTGTAAGAAAGGCTGGGACATCAATAAAGCTTCCATAGGTACTTTCACTGGTGGCTGTGACTGGTGAAGGGCAGGGTATTGTCATATGTGGAGCTCCTAGCATGGGCTTTGGTGGCTTCCTCTCTGCCTGCCATGATCAGAGCCCTGCTTCTTGGGCTGATGAGTTGATGTGTTGAGTACTTGAGTATATTTTATTATTAAATATTTTCTGTCATACTGCTTTTGTATGAAATAGGAAGCTTGATGTAACCAAAAGAACAACTCAAATTGTGTGTTTGGTGTATTGTAACAATTTGATCTCAAAAATAAGCAACTTGAAATTTTTTTATTAGTATATTTATCATGACACCCCCCCCACTCCTTAATTATAAATACACTTTTGGTGACCCTGCAGTCTTTTTATTTGCACTGAAAGAAAATTTAATCAAGGCAGGTATTTTAGACTGTTAAAATGTGAAAGAAATTGCTGACTGTTTGTTGAATAATCATTGTGAGAGAGGTACTAAAAAGTGATGGGAATTGGAGCGAACTATTTGCACGTTGTCACAAGAAAAAAATTTTAAAAAAAGCCTAGGAGCGTGACATTGCTGTTTCAGATTGACTATTTAGTCAAATGCACAGTTGACTGAATGTCACTTGAGCTTTTTAGCACCAGATGTGATTATAGATGAAAATGCTCCTGTTTATTGTGTGGATTTTCACTGACATTGTTCATAGGACACTCTTTGTAATAATGATGATGTCTGCTTTCTGATTAATCTATGAACAATTTGTCTTCTGGAAATAGCAGGTGTTGTGATGCCTCTTTCTCTTCACTGAATATGGAAAAAAATGGTGACAAAGTGTTATATTTAGAGCCTCATAAATTGGAATGTGACTTCAGATTATGTAAAATATTTGTTTAAAATCACAAATTTCAATGCAAGGATTGAAATGAAGAAGGTAAACAATTTTCCTACAGACATTGGAAATGGAGCAGATGTCCAAAGGGTATTTGCCAGTTCAGTGAAGAGCTCAGTTTTCCTAAGTTTAAAGTTGCAGCTATAAGTTTTGCCTAACCTTCCTGGCATCAATTTGTCTCAGCTTTTCTTCTCTAATGAGAAAATAATACTTTCCTTTGATCTCCTCTAGTAAATGTAACACCTGTGATGTCTTTGTGACCTGGTCTTTCTGACTTTGTGAAATCTTTTCTGTTAATGATAACTTGTCAGCTCTTTGATTTTGTGTCCACAATCTGTATACACCTGTCATGTGCTGGAGGCAGTAAAGGGCTCAGGAATGAACCAAATGGGTCTTATTCTACATTTCATATCACTTCTCTGTCCTGCTATAGTTTGTACTTGTGCTCTTAATGGTGCTTCTCTAAGCAAGTACCCACTTATCTATTTTTCCTCCCCACTTTCCTCTTTTCATCTACTAGTTTTCTCAGTTTATTGATTTTTATGCTCTAAGTATTTTAATATTTAGTTTTATTTCTTTCTCTTTTTGGCATCAAATACAATTCCATTCTTCATTCTTTTGTTGACTTTTGTGTGTGTGTAACAAGAGGTTTCAAATAGTGACTTGTTTTGGAATTTTCAGTGCTTTTCAATGAACTTCTCCATAGAGACATACTTACTCCAGGTCTCCTTCATTTTTTTTTCCCCAATGCGTAACATGAAATTAATCACTCTTGATGAGAAACATCTTCTGTTCTTAGACTTCTGTGAATCTAAGCTCACTTACCAAATCCAACTGCAATAATATGCAGCATTTTATTTGTTCTTGGCTGACGTCTGTTTTAGAGAATCATTGAATTGTTAAGGTCAGAAATAACTTCAGAGAGTATCAAGTCCAACCATTAACCCAGCACCACTGCAGTCACAGTAAAATGTGTTTCTCTGTGACACATTTACATGTTTTTGAACACATCCAGGGATGGTGATTTCACCACTTCCCTGGGCAACCTGTTACAATGACCAGCTGACCAGCTTCTGAGTGAAGAAACTTTTCCAGATAGTTAATACACTCTGCAGCACCCATGAGGAAGAGGAGTAAGAAAAATGTGATAGGAACAGCCCTGCAGACTCCAAGGTCAGTGGAGAAGGAGGGCAGGAGGTGCTCCAGGTACCAAAGCTGAGATTCCCCTGTGGTGAGACCATGGTGAGGCAGCTGTGTCCCAGCAGCCCATAGGGGTCCGTGGAGGAGCAGATTTCCACCTGCAGCTCATGAGGATCCCATCCTGGAGTACACTTCTGGCAGCGGCTGTGACTCTGGAGAGAGCTCCATACAGGAGCAGGTTTTCTGGCAGAAATCATACTGGAACAGTCTGTTCCTGAAGGGCCCATGCTAGAGCAGTTGATGCAGAACTGCAGCCTGTGGTAAAGATCCACATCGGAGCAGTTGGTGAAGGACTCTATCCCATGATAAGGAACTTGCTGGAACAGAGGAACTGTGTGAAGAAGGAGTGGTGGAGGTGCACTGCTGTGGCTGGGGAATATGAGGTAAATCTGCGAAGAAGAGGGAGTGAGAGCAAAGGTGTTTTCAATTTTGTTTTTTATTTCTCATTATCTTACTCTGTTATTAATTGCTAATAAATGAAATTAACTTTCCCAAGTCAAGTCTGCTTTGCCCATGACATTAACCAGTGATCTCCCTGTTCTTATCTTGATCCCTGAATTTTTCCACCTTATTTTCTCCCCCTGTTGTGCTGAGGAGGGGGAGTGACAGAGTGTCTGGCTGGGCACTGTCAGGTGGCAGCCAGCCAAGGTCAATGCACCAGGCAAGACTTAGTCACCAGCAGAGCTATAATAGGAAAGAGGATGCTGTAAACATCGGGTTCTACATTATGAAGGTATTTTTATGCCGATGGTCCCTCTCTAGGTCCTCTGACTTTAATCTCATCACTGTGTACTGAGCTCTGAAAATTTCCTTTCCACTCATTCTATTCTCTCAGCTGTCAATAAGTACTGCTGAGCAAACAAGGCTAAGTGCTTTTGCCACAGTACAACAGCGTTTATATTGTCATATTGTAACATTCATATCTAGCTGTGCTTATATTTTAGATTTCCATGTGTACGTCTGAAAAACAAACCATGAGCGACCACCCTGAAATAGTTTCTGTGTTAGATTTATGATCTCTGAAGAGTACAGCCCCCTTTTCTGTGCAAAACATGCGGCCACATGCGGCAGAACAACGTGCTTAGTACATTGAATGTCTTGTAACGCACTCCATCTCGTGTGAGAGGAGTGTTGTGTGGAATAAACAGATGAGCGAGCCAACTACTGAAAAACTCTGGTCTGGCTGCTCGTCTTTTTGTGCAACTCGCTTGAAATATTCAAATCAGGAAGATTGGAATCCAACACCACTAGTGAGTGTATTGTTAGGGCTGCCTCCTTAATCAGGCAAGTTAGTGCCTGCAAAGCTCTGATAGCTTCAGGAGCACTACCTGCCTCCAGGTCTGAATATCTACCAGCTACACTTTGTATCACATCCTTCATCACTGTCATTCTTGTGTAATCAACAGTGGCTGCCAATTTCATGCTGCTATAGATAGCAAAAATAAAAATATACACCTACATGCAAACATCTAGATTCGTAGGTACATTGTGTGTGTGTGAGAAACTGTGAATATACACAGGGAAAGTTATGGGTTTTTTTCCTTGAGAAATTAATTTCTTAATAATTTCCCATCAACAGAATATCTCATTATATATAAATGTTGTGAAAGACCTGTAAGACAGATAGACACATGAGAGATAAAATGAATAGTTGCTGTGGAAACCATAACCTGAAATAAATCTTTCTTCTGTGCACTCAAAATCCCAGTCTTTGTCTTCTATTAGAATATTGTTTGCATTTAATTTCCCTCTTTTAGAAAGAATCTGAATTTCTGATACACAAATGTAAATCCCATCTTGACAGTGACTGTAAAGTGCATCTCAGACTAATGGAATTTTTTTTTCCTCTCCTGTGAGTATTTTAAGCCTTTCTCTTGTCCTGGTATAAGGCAGAAAAAAATGTAATCCCTGTTGGTCAGTACTGCCCATATCTGACCAGCTGCAGCAGTTTCAAACTGATTATATTAACGCATTAATCGGAGCCAATTTTGGTAGGTGAGAGCTTGGGGTAGGGTACAGAGGAGAGAATAAGAAATATGTAGAAGATGCAAAGGCACAGAGGAAATGTTTGGCTAAACACAAAACATTCTTTAGCTCTCAGCCTGCAGCTGTCATCATCCTTCTATAGCACATTCTTAGAAAAACACATTTCAAATAGTGTCTGTCAAATGAGCAAAAAGAGATTTGATCTCTGGTATGGAGAGGCTGGATCACACCAGAGCTGGTGCCCCTGCTCTGTCCTTGGGACTCTCGTGTAGCTGTTGTTTTCTGCAGTCATCTGTTGGCAGATGCATTCACACAGTGTTAGCCTGGGTCAGGAATGTGCTTTTGAAAAGAAACTCCCGGTGGTCCCGTGCTCACTGTGCGGGGTTGGTATTGCCCAGCAGCCTTGCAGCACACAGCAAACGCTGCATCTTTTCTGTGGCACCCCAGGAGTTCACCTAATGCCCTCCAGCTGCTCATGGGTGTTCAGCTCACAGGATCAGACCAGAGCTAGCCCAAAATAATATCCTCCAACCCGTGCTGTGCTCTGTCAAATCACTCCTGCTGAGCTATGCAGCTGATGAGATAAACTTAGCCTTTGTTAAACAAGTTTTTCCTGCAGTGTGATTTTTTTAATCTGTTTTGTATGCAAGAAATAACTTTAGCATCAGCTCCAAGAAGGTACTGAAAAATACCAATTTGCAGTGCTCATGTATTGAAGATCTTTCTTGATCACACAAAGGATGTGAGTGGAAAAGATGAGGCCAACTACTGAGTTCCTGTGATTTTTCAGTCTAGCAAAAAGCATTGGGGACTGATTCTTGACCTGCTAAAACTGGATTGCTTGGCAAGAAATCACAGCAGTCATGGCTTCATGCAGGCATTATTGCTGGCTAAGCCTCAATGTTTTCTTCACAAATGCTGAAATAGCACCAAGAATGATTTAAGATCAATCTGCACAATGATTTGCAAATGCATTAGTCCCATTTCCCTTATTCAGTAGTTGCATATATATAAATAAATAAATATAAATATATATATATAAACTGGCATAGAATTTCTACTGTTATTACACAACAGCTTGCATTTGAAAAGTCATTGTGTGCTTAAGTGCAAATGCAGAATTAGCATATTTGTACAAAAAAAACCAAGAAAGGAGGGTGTGTGTGTGATAAAAAAAATGTGTTAAAAGCCAAATTCTTGGAATACATCTACTAGATGCAATGTCAAGGCCAGTCCCATATCTGGAGCTCACCCTCAGCAAACATTTTAGATACAGGCACTGCCTGATGGGCAGGCAGCTCTTCTGCCCTTCCAGTCCTAGTGCCATCAAGGGAGAGCTCAGCCTGGTGGAGTTAGATGGAATTGGGTCTGAATCAGTACCGTGCTACCACCTTATGCCCTGCCCATCGCAGAGGGGGCTGGAATCAGATGAACTTTGGGGTTCCCTTCCAACCCAAACCATTCTATGACTCTATGATTTGAATGAGGAGCTGGCTGTGAAAGAAGCCCAGATAGTGTGAAACATGTCTCTTTTTCAGCAACACAGAGGAACATTCTGGAGATGTCTTGAGACTGTTTTAACTTCGTGTAATATTTTACAGGATGGCCCAGAGCAAAGAGCAAAGATGGTAGAAACCCACAGCTATCTGACCCTTCGAAAACCTTGCTCAGCTTCTTACAGTCAAGGGTTTAGGACTTTGTGAGATGCAGGTTGTGTTTGAATCATCACTTAACAGCCACGGATAAACCTGCCCTCCATAATTATTTCCATGTCTTTTAACCTTTTTTATGTTTTTAATCTGTAATACAAGATGCAGCAATGAGTTCCACAAATGTAATTAGGTTCTGTGAAAAAATGTTCATGCTGGTGGTTGAAATCCACTTCTTGGTAGTTAAATGCTGAGAGGAGAGGCATTACTGTAGTGAAGCTGAGGAAAACAATCAACAAGTAGCAAAAGAAACAGCAGTGGCAAAGAAGAGGAGCAAAGCACCTGACTCCAAAAGAGAGGCAAGAGTCAGGAGGAAGGATAGTAGGGAAAGGACCTCAAAGATTCCTACCTGCCCCCAAAAGGGCACATCCAGGAGTGTAAACAACCGTGGCTAAGGAAAAATTGGTCAGGTTTTCACTGGTGAGTGGGACACGCATGAACCACATCCCCGAGGAAGGCCTAAGACAGGGTATTGAGACTGAAAAAGATCCTAAAGGTCACAGGAAGGGTCAACAGTGGATTTTTCCCTGTTAAAGAAACTGTCAAGGCCCAAAGGGAATAAAAGAAATAACTGTGTGAAAGTGATATTCAAGAAAGACTTGGTTTAGGTGAAATTTGGTGAAATATTTTGAAAGGAAGGACAGAAAAGTTCCTCCAGATCACTGCAGTCAGTGCAAAGAGTGTGGTTAGGAGAAAAAGCCATGCAAAGGGGATTCATCTGAGGGCGGATAATGCTGAAGACACAGCTTCCTGAGATTACACTTAACAAGACTTGTGAAAAGGAATGTAAATAAATGAAGAAAAATATTTGGAAAAGTAGTGAAGTCCTTACAGCTATTTTTGTGATACAAGGAGGAGGGGAAAAGGGAGTAATACTGCTGCCAACTGTAGTTAAGTGGGCAATATCAATATCAAAGTATTTACTTTTATATGCCTAGAAAGTATGGTCAGGAGACAAGAGATATGGTGTTCACACCAAGCAAATGTTTATTGCAGATGTTGTTAGAGGAGGAAATGGAATATCATCATCAACTACATTGAGGTGGAAGAGCAGCAGTGATTATAACATGACAGGAGCAATCATGTTGGAAATGGGCTGCACAGAAATGATAGAATAATGATTTTAAAGGTATTGGAGGAATAGAAACATATTTTAAAGATGTTAAAAAAAAAAGTGGTAATGTGGATAATGTAGATTAGTTTCCATCAGAATTATTCTAGGAAAAGATGTCAAAGGAAGCCCTCCTGGGATAGACTGGGGAGTTGAATTTGGATGCAAATAAAGAATTACTGAATGCTTTTAGAGAGTGAAATACTCCAGAGATTTGTGTCACAGGAAATTTTCTTAGTCATCCAGACTTAAAACCATTAGCAATCATATGCCATGGGAGTGACAACAGAAGATCTATTTAACTCCACAGTCAATGAACCAGGGGCTGATATGACTTAAAATTTTGTTTCTGAGACTAACATTAACAACTTAGAGGAGATAGTTGTAGAAAAAGCCCTTGAGTGAGCAAGTGAGGTTGATTTAGTTGATGTGTCCTGGAACATGGGTATGTGATCTTAGTTTAAAAAGGGAAAATAATGCATAACTAGGGGGAACTAAATGGTGAAGAGCAGATCAAAAAGCTCGGGATTTCATTTTAAATGAAGCTGGGAATTTCTTTGTGTTAAAGGTGTAGAGATGTTGGGGGCTTCTCTTCTAAACCAGAGGAAACATCAGCCCAGCCAGCACTGGAAATAAGGGTAAATTCTATTGAAATGGACATTAGGAACATGGGGAAACCCTGCGAGGATGGGGAAAGATGATCGCCCTGCAAAAAGGCCTGTCCAAAGGATCAAGAAGCTCAGGGAATTGCTGGTCTTGAAAAATACCTTTAATTGCTAAGCAGGGGGCTTGCTAGGTTTTGGGCAAGAAAAGCTGTGGTGGGAGCAGCCCTGAGCCCCAGAGCTCTCATTGCATCCGTGTACTTTAGGATAGCCAGAGGATCTTGTGGGGTTGGTGTTTGGAGTCATACACAGCCAGTGCTCTTTAAGGTAGGAAAAAGGTGTGAGGGGGTAATAGCTGCTAGAGAGAAACATTTGGGGTTTTTCTGTAATGAGCAGAGCATTTTGGTCCAAGTTTGCTTTTCGCACCCAGCAAGGTGGGCGGGGCCAGGGTTCTTTGTTAGCCCAGACACTCCTGTGATATGAAGCACCTGTTTGAAGCAGAAGGGGGTCAGTCTGAGCAGTGAAAAGCCTTGAGAAGTGATACAAAGCATTTTATTGCAAAGTGTTAGGGAATTTTAATTGTTAGTCTCATCACTAATTTGATGCATGATGGCTTCACATCAGAGGATTCAGCAGCTGTTTGGGAAGAGGTGGAAATGAATCTGTGTTGATGCAAGGTAGACTTCAATATGACTCCCATACTTTTTTTTGTGTCCATTCTTTGGGAGTCTGGGGGATAAACAGACCCGCCAAAAATCACTACTGGCCTAAGGAGGATGTGCCCCTCCCCAAACTCTGTGGTGGCTGTATCTGGATCAGAAAACTACTGGATAAGGTAAGAGTTTGATATTTGCTTGATGTTTGGAAGATCACACCCTTCCTCAGGGTACCAAATGGCAGCCTAAGGAGCCATCTTAGTGTGATGTTGAATGGACAGAGTGAAAACTTGATTGTGGCCTTCCACATAAACCTGCTTTATGTTTTTTCCTATTGGCTTCATGCAGAATTTTCTCATGTGAAATAATTTTTCACTTTCCACCGTCTCTGAAAACACAAACTGACTACAGCACTGCTTGTTTTCAGTGATTACTTACAGAGTCTCTGATGGTTTTTGCGTTGTTTTACCTTAAAATCTCACTTGTTTGAGTCCCAGTTTTGGTGTCTGGCTTACTCTGTGTTCCTGGATTTTAAAATGATTGAAAACCCAGTGGATCTGACACCACAGCTGTTAATGGCAAATTGAGCAAATCTCAGTTGTACTATTTTCTGAAGCCTCAGCTATGAATTCAAAGAGTAAAGTTTAACAATAAAGCCAAAAATAATGAATTTCTATATTCTTTCATCAAATCTCTACTCTAGACCCTGCACTTTAACTCCAAAGGAGCTCCCTTGCTTGTTTCCTGACTTTAACATTTTACAGACTTTTAAAAATGACATAATGAAGCCTAAGGAGAGAATCAAATAATGTCATAGTAGGTGAGGAGACTTGGGCTTAATTCTTTGCTGCCGTTTTCTTTTGTGATCTTGAGCAATAGTTTCTCCTTCTCTGTCTCTCTCTCTCTCTGGTATGATTTTTTTTATCTCTAACCAAGGATATAGAACAAAGGAAAGTTTCTTGTTTCTCCTGGAGATGCGTTATTTTAGTTACTATGAAAGACAATTAAGAGCTCAGACAGTAAAGCAAGGGGATTGTGTTAAATACAAGAGAGGAAAAAAAAAAACAGTGAAGCCACTCTGAGGCTCCTGACTTAAGGCTGGATTGTTTAAATATTTCTATCAATTTGTTGTGGCCCTCTGTCAACATAGGAAGTGAGGACACCAATAAAATCTGCACCTTAATGGGTTAGAGATCCGACCTCTGTGGCCAACTCAAACCTTGGTCTCACTTTTACAAATATCTTTGCAACTGTTAATCTCTGACATTGAAAAAGACTGTAGAAAACATACCCATCTGTGACATGGAAGTGTAGCAAGCTTTTTCTTTTCCTGCTTTTTGGTGGATTGTTTTTCTTTGTTGATGTTGTTATTGAAATAGAAAATAAGGTACGTAATGAATTCCTCTTGTCCTACTTGAGTTTTGTGCCTTGATTGTGACAACTTAGGCTTTTTAACAACTTTGAAAAGGAGATAAGTAGATCAGCAAGGAAATGGCACATCACATTGATCTCCCATAACTAGCAAGACTGTCCCAAACTGGTGCTGGCTGATACCTTTGGATTTGATGAACTTCATGCAGAAGCAACCTGGAAGGAAGGAATTTCCCTGCAACATCTAGACAAAACAGCCACCTGACAGGACAAACTGCTGTTTTGTGCTGGATAGTGCTGTCATCCAGATGAATGTCTGATTTATTATCAGTTTTTTTTTTTTTTTTTTCTTTTCTTTTAATCCCCATTTGGGGAGCACTCTTTAGCCTTTTTGGGACAAGGCAATATCTGTATTTCTGTACTTGAAAAAAAGTCCAGGTGCTTGACTTAGCTCTTTTGACACACTTGAAAACATGCAAATGGAAAAACCCATGAATTTGTGGGCAGTAATTCTGCATGTAGAAGCTAAGTATCACACTCTGGCTGCCTTGTGGTCTGTGAAGCCTCTCTGAGCAGTGGGCCACCTGTGAAGAAGTGGGCTGTACCAAAGTAGAAGATCATGGTGATGGGGTTAGAGCAAGGAAATGACCACGGTGTGTGGGAGATGCAGTGTGAAAGAAGGAAACAGAAATACACCTCTAAAGACCAGGGAAGAAATGGTAGCACGTGTCACTCTTTTGCTGCATTAATACAGAATTATTTTGTATTTATATTTTGGGTTACTAAGCTGTGATGTATATGTATGTGTATGTGTATATGTATGTATATGTATATGTATATGTATATGTATATGTATATGTATATGTATATGTATATGTATATGTATATGTATATGTATATGTATATGTATATGTATATGTATATGTATATGTATATGTATATGTATAGCCAGATCAGAAAATGCATTGCTGAGGGCGGTGATACTCCTCATTCCATTCCTGGCAACAAAGGCCACAGTCATCTGGAGCATATTTATAGTCTACTTTGTTTCCACAGCATGATGCCAAGCAAAGGGCAAGCTGGACTAATTGGTCAGCAGGGGACTTCCTGGTATGAAAAAAGCCCTCAAAAGGCTCAGAAGTGACCATACCTTAATGACAGCAGACTGTCTAGCAAGCAGTGTTTGTATTTCAGTGGAAGGACTAAAGGGACACAGGCCTGTCATCTTCCTTGGCTGTGTGTTTGGGCTGGCCTTTCCCTGACTGCAGTGACCTCAGCCCTGTGGACCTGTGAGCCAGCATGTCCCCACACTGTCCTTCTGCAGTTGCTGCTGGGACACCAGCTCAGCTGAACACAGGGATACCTTCCTGGGTGCTGGATTGTGGATTTCACTCATTCTGGTTGTGCTCCAAGCCACACTCAGCAGACTGGCTCACCATCTTCCTTTTCCTTACCAGGGCCTGGGGAAGCTCCTATCCTTATTTGTTTCAGACCATCTTGCTTCATTTTACCTCAGGGCCTTTGACGGGTACCTTGTGTGATGCAGAGACGATCACTCACTTTGTATCTCCTGCGATGCTAGTGACAATATTTGAACTTCCTTGCTACAGCAATGAAACTCCAGGAGATTCATTTGAGCAAAGAGACCTCCCAGGCCAGAACATTTGTCTGGATACATCATGTAGTGCCAGAAAGAAATAAATTGAGATAGGGCAGTAAGTAAAGGAGTTTACTCCACACTTGCTTATTATACAGTGAACCACTGCAGGTATAATGAGTCCCTGTGATATTTTTGCATCACACAAATGTTGAATATTGTACAGAACACTGTCTGGCAAGAAATCCTACCCACATGTTTCTGGGCAATTAATAGGAGGATGTGGTTTACACCACCTTATGACCATGCTGGATGCAGGGTTACTGTTTGTACATCACTCCTAACAACCTGGTAATGTGAACTCTCTACTATTTAAAACTAGCTTGTCTTGAGGGTGTTTGAATATCTGTAATTACCACCTCTATGTGGAATATATTCCACAGCAGAAGGGAATGAGACGGGGTCATACTGCCACTGTGTAGGTCCTTGGGAGTGCAGCATGTATAACTGTAGCTGACCTCACAGTTGTGATGAAAGATTTGGATTGATTTTTTTGATCCTTGGTTTGATTTTTTTTTTTTCCTCCTTAGAATTCAGCAAAACTTGGAAAGAAATTTTCAGATCTGGCAAAGTTGTTTGTGTGGTTTTTTTGTTTTGTTTATTTGTTTGTTTGTTTTGTGTCTGTATGATGGTGAAGAAAGCATATAGGACAGAAAAAAAAAGAGATGTTGACAGAAGCACAGGGCTCAGAAAATGTTATATTTTTTCTTTCTTAGCTTTGCAAAGCAGCTCAAGTATTTCTGTGGCTTTTGTGCTGCCTATATTTAAAAGAGAACAATAAAATTCAAACTGCAAGTGAATTGCATAAACAATTTTAGATTCACTTTTCCGAATCAAGAATGGAATTGGACATCTGACAGGAACCAGCTGAAGCACTTGGGTGTAAATCAATGGTTAGGCAATGCAAGAGAGACAATTTCTTAACATAAAAATTGCTAAGAAAATTACAACCCTTTCCATTCATGAATTCTCCTCTTGCTCAGGAAAAAAACCCTGTCACCATGAATCCCTTAAATCCCTTATATTTGGTAATTTCTTACTCTGAAAAGGATTGTTTGTGACACTTTAGCTCTATGTTCATGTACAAATATTTGTATGGCCTATATATGTTTCTTTGTGTACATGTTCTGGTCTCAGCTGTGACTTTAAAGCTCCTCTCCTCAGCACCCAGAATATGTATTGATGTACTGCTGCCCAGTATTCCACCAAATTCAGACATGTGTTGATAGAATTTTACAGAAAATGTATGAAGACAGTAAGACATCAGTTATTCACCCTTCAGCATGATTTTTCTTTCCTATAGTAAAATTCCAGTCATTGACCATTTTATAATTCCAGAGCATAATTCTCCATTGCCCTGTGCTTTGCTTTGTCCTTGTGCAGCATGAGAGGTGCTACAGATTTTGGAAATGAGGAAGTTTTGGCCACTTTACGCGCTACTGTGCAATATCAAAAAAGGTAAAGAGCAACTGTGAACGGAACCTCTAGTCCAGTAACCACAAACAAGTCCAAATCAATAATAGTTACTATAATGTCATTACTTTAAATAGACAGTTAAGTGGCTATTTCTGTAGTGCTTGGTATTCTTAATGAGTACTTAGAATTAAATCCTGAAATAAACCAAATAACGCGTCAGAAAGAAACTGCTTCTCTAGAAACCACCTTAGAAGCTTCCACCTGTCACTGAGGCTTTTATTATGGTGCTATCAGCTCCCCCAGTTTCTGATGATTTGTAATCTCTTTCCCCTATGTACATTTTTTAACTGCATGGATGTTTCTGCACACCATTTCAAATGACAGTCTTTTCTGACCTTTGCTTGGGAGGTTGTACACACACTGCTGAACTCCCCAGACTTGCCAACTTTAATTGGAATGCTCTGGAGTCTCATTCAGCTCATAAAACTCTACTTACTACCTCAGCCTTGAAGCAGCCATGAGAGGGAGCAAATGTCACGTTCCCTTTCTAGGAAACCTCCATTGCCTCTGGCACCTGGTTGTCCCAGGAGCCTCATGCTACAGGAATATTAACCCAGAGGAAGGCTATATTGCAGCTTCCTTGTTCACCAGCCCAGCCTTCAACCTGCTCTGTGCTCAGTGGCTCCTCTCAGGTTATTGTCCCAGTAATGATTCCTTATTTCACTGAAATTTTTCTTTTGTGTGTGGTGCGCCAGGTCTCTAAATGAGCATACACTGGGGTGCACCAGGCACAGCAGTACTGGCCAGACAAGGGAGGTTATTGTTCTGCTCTGCTCTGGCCTTACCTTGAGTCCTGAGAGCATTTTCGTGTGCCATGATATAAAAAAGACCATGAAGCCACTAGAGAGTGTCCAAAGAAGGACCATGAGGATGGTGAAGGGACTGGCAGGGAGGCCTTATGAGGAGTGGCTGAGGTCACTTGGTCTGTTCAACCTGTAAAAGAGGAGACCTTACTGTGGTCTTCAACACCCTCATGAGGGGAAGCGGAGCAGCTGACACACAGCTCTCTCCTCTCTGGCATCCAGCCCTGAGGGAACGGCATGGAGCCATGTCGAGGAGGAGAAAAAGGATCTCAGGAAAAGATTCTTCACCCAGAGGGTGGCTGTACACTGGAACAGGTTCCACAGGGAACTGGTCACAGATCCAAGCCCGCCAGAGTTCAAGAAGTGCTTGGACATAACTCTTGGGCACATGATGTGATTGTTGGGGTGTGCAGAGCCAGGGGTTAGACTCGATGATCCTTGTGGCTCCTTTACAACTCAGGGTATTTTATGATTCTCTGATAAATCCTTCTGAATGGGGGTGCAGGTAGACATGGGGGTTCTGAGAATCTTGCTGGGAAAGGGGACATCCCATGCTGATGTTTTCCCCACTTCTCAGCATGTTTGTTCCCACGCTAGGGATGCCTGTTCCCGGGCGACACGGGGTGCCATGCTGGGGACACGGGGAGCGGAGCCCACCCCGAGCGGGAGGGTGTGTGGGAACGGCAGCCGGGGCTGTGACCCGCGGGGTTGTCCCCGGGCTCAGGGAGCTCGGCCGGGGCGCTGCCGGGCTCAGGTGCCGCTAGAGGGACCCGACCGCTCGGGAAAAGGCTCCGCGTCCCGGCACAGCCCCCGGCACAGCCTCTCCAGTCAAGCGGCTCCAGGGCCTGGCACGGCGAGAGCAGCCCCGAATCGCCTTCGGTTCCTCCTTTCCCACCCCGCTGGTTGTATTCTCGTGGTTTCTTGCCCGCGGCGGGGGTTGGGGTTGCCCCCTCAAGAAGTGTCTGGGGGCTGAGGCAAAGCTGCTCTGTCCCCTGAGCACCCAGCCCTCAGTGAGAGCCAACTCCTTCCTCCTTCTCCCCTTTAATCTGTGCTGTGTTTCCCTGTCTGTACCTGAGTCAATAATCCCTTGCTCCTCTTTGGTTCTCTTTGTACAGTTGAGGATGAGAGAAGGCAAAGCAGGTTATAATTTTGCAGCCTTCCTTGTCCCCCTGAAGGATCTTTAAACGAGAGCTCTTTAGCCCAACTGTATAAAATAAGGCAAACCTGCTAATAAAATAACTTTTTCCCTTCCCTCACAGTGTGCAGTGTGTTGTGGGTGAGAAGAGAGTGTGGAGTGAGGTGAATAGAAAGGGTGGTTCAGAGGAGTGTCACTTGATTTATTTTCTCTTAAATCTAGATGGCTTCCTTCTATTTCTATTTTATGCCCTATTTGCAGGTTTAGAGCTTGGTGGGTGTTTCAGTTGCTTTTTGTTATTCTTCTCCAGTCAAGTGAAAGAGAAGAGTGTTGGAGTAAATTGTTAAGGAGTGCTTTAACACCATGTTCAGTAAGCTGGAGACACAGATCAGGGCTGGGGAAGATTGGCATACACTGGGGTATTTAACTAGGAAGAGCAGAACACGTGGTAGTGGTTTGACTGTGTAAGTTGTACTTCTGAACTATAAAGCAAGCTGAGCATCTATCCCTGCCATGTCTAAAGCAAGGGACAAAGTCTCCATTCAGCTCTCCAGGTACTTGAGGTGGCTTTTGAGAAGGCAGGAATGTAGATAAGATTTTAAGATATCCTTTCTTACTACTAATATTTTTTTCTCTGCTGTTTGTACCTCTCAAGATCTCTACTTGCAGTTCCCCAGCCTCACTGGCTGAGCAGGAGTGGTGCTGACCAGAGTTGTCACAGCATCTTGGAGAAGGACCACGTGTGCTGGTCTGTGCAGTGCTGCACTGACCCTGCGTGGGATGGAGGTGGCAAAACCACCTCCTCTCCCTCTCTCAGCTCTGGGAGGTGCCAGGCAGCTCCCAAAGTGATCTGGCACTTCTGTTAGCTGGATCTGAGCTGTGATGAGTTCAAGCAAGTTTATTTCAAGGCTGCCAGGCCCTATAAGGAGAAAAGTGCTCAGTCTTTCTATCTCCCTGTTCTCCTCCTCCTTCCCCTTTCCTGATTTGCTTTGCTCCACAGCTGTCATTTTCATCCCTCAGACAGTAGCATGTGATTCCTTGTGCAGTTAACAAAGGGATTCCTGTTCTACCTTTCCCTCCTCTTCCCTCCCCTCCTGTCCTCCACCCTAGGACCTCAGGATGAGGTGCTGGCTGCCTTCTTCCCTTTCCTTTTGTTAACTATAAAAATGAGAGAAGACCTACCTTAGATAATTAATTAAGTAGTATTTCTTCCACACTTTGAAAACCAGATGAAAGAAATACTTGTCAAAATGCAGGAGACCATCAATGAAAGAGCTCTGAAACTGTGCAATAGTAACATATCTTATATGTGTGAAAAATTAAGTCCTGCTTAGCCGTTATATATCTTTCCTGGGAAACTGTTTTGGGTTCAAAATGACCACAGTTTACTGGCTGTTAAAGTAGATGTGGAAGACAAATCTCCAACATGAGAACACTTAGCTTGAATTTTTCTTATCTTAAATTCCAGTATTTTTTGCATATATCTAAGCTGATGGATCACCTCAAGCTTCAGAGGTGGAACCTTTTGATGACAGAGAATGCAAGCTCTGTATTGACCAAAGCTGTTGAGGTAATTCAACATGGTTTTGCTAATCACTGGCATTCTCCTTGAAGGGATCTTTTATTGTGTCTGGCTTGGGAGCTGTGCTGCTCTGTGTTGAGCCCACCTGGCCATGAGTCAGCTCAGGCGCCTCCAAAGTAGTAGATGATCATGAAAGATTCTTTTTTTGCCGTGGAGGCAGGCACAGCTTTGCCACTGTTGGTTAGTGGTATGTGTTTGTGGGCAACTAACTTCCAGTGACTGCCAGACTAGAAACAACTGGAGTGCAAACTGCCTGATTCCTTATTTCGTGGCTGTGGACTGTTTCATGCAGCTTTGTACTGTGAAAGATGGGAAAACAGGCTTAGCCAAGAGTGGGTTGCTTAGCAGACGCTTGCTGTCATACAAATTAACCACAGCTTTTGCATCTTGGAGTGCTGCCAGCACAGAACCAGCTATTGCATTAAATGTCTACCACCAGTCATGATCTAAACTGAAAGTGAGAAGATTAATCGCTCTTCTAGCATTACCTTAGCAGTTAGCCCTTTTTGTGGTGTTAAACATGTTTCTCATCTTTAAACCCAAACCATGAAATACAGCTCTGAGTGTCAGATAAATGGGTGTACAGGAAGAAAGGAAAAGTCTTAATTTAGTGAGGGGAAAATATAATCCATGTATAGGAGGCATTTTACTTTAAAGTGGAAAGGGAGGCTAATTTTTATTAGTGCTGCCCATCTGGTGCATAGCAATGAATGCTTTTGAAACTATATTTTAAATAATTTTAGGTCTACATTATATTATAAACAAGAATAGATACAATTGGTTTGAGCTATTAGTGGATAAAAAGCAATAGCATTCGATAAGCAGCATCTTTGACTTTACACTGCCCCAACCAGGATTTTAAATTTGTAATTGCACTAATGTGCTTTGACTAATGAAACACAGTATTTTTTTCTTGCCTGAAAATATTCCCTTCTGAAATTTTCCTGAGCTGCAGAGTGCTTGCTTAAGAAGTAAGTCACTTGAATGTGAAGTAAACAACTGAAATTTATGAACCTCTTACTTTAGTAAGTTAGGATAGAAAGTGAGGATATAAAGTTGCTTTCAGTCACTGGTTTCCGTTATGTGTGGGGGATTTGACACCAAAAGGTCTGTTTTGAATTTGGCTGGTAACCTTGGCTGTCACAGCCCTTGCTGTTGACTACTGTTTGTTCTGTTCTCTGTTATCTTTCCTCTTAGCCAAGATCAGTATCATCACAGATTTAATTTTTTTGAGTTACTTTATGATGGTTAGAAACACTAAATCAAATAACCATTTATGTTTCTTTTAGAGGTGTAGATTTCCTGGTTGAGGAGGAAAATAAGAAATTTGATCACAGTTCTCCAGAAGACAATGAAAATTAAAAAAAAAAAAACTTGGTTTAATTGATTTCAGGATTTCACAGGGGAGGAGATATCAACATCTTGCTGGTAATTCTTATCAGTTCTGTTATCAGTAGTACTGTCCCTGTGGTAGGACTGACAAGATTAGTTCTTAATCTTTACAGGACTGCTACAAGGGTTTCCTCTCACTTTCTTCATTCTTTGGTGTGCAGAGTTCCAAAAAGCCTTTTTTTTTTTTTCTTTTTTCCTTTTCCCAGCAGCCACACAGCTACAGTGGTGATTTTCTGTTTCTCTTCTGTGAGGGGACTCTGACATGCAAAGGTCGAGTAGTAATGTGTACTTGCCTAGAAATAACGTGCCGAGTTTGTAACTACTGGAGAAAATAATTTGGCATGGAGCTATTTCTGTGCACCTCCCCAGCACCAAGAACAATCAGGCACCAGCTGAAGACAGCGACTGCCAAAAGCGCATTTGGATGAGGTGGGTGTTTCTGGGTGGTACAGTCATGTGTTAACAAGTGTGACTGCATCTCTAAAACAAATGTATTTCTGAGTCCCCAAGCTCTGTGTAAGGGATATGCCATCCTCAGGAGAAGAGGACACCAGTAAAGCATCTGGCAGGGAGGAAAGGCAAAGAAAGGAGTACAGCATAACAAGCTGTATGTAACTGCTTGTTAGTAAAAACCATCCACCTGAGCTGGATATCATGTTCATAGCTCTTTCAGGAACCATTCTCTGTGAAAGCTGAAGTGGGAGTGGGTCAGCTGCTCCAAATCCAGTTCTCTGGGTGTTGGAAGAAATCTAAACTGATGGGTGGGCAGCAAACAGCAGTGGGGAGGGCAGCTGCAGCAGGGATAGGGACCCAGGAATCTTTGTGCAAACTCTGGAGGATATGTAAACCCTTTCCCTGAAATACACACAGAGTCTTCTGACACGGGTGGGAAACCAGACACTTTTCTTTTTTTTCTCTTTGCTGAGACTGAACTCTCACAGGGCACAGATCTACTTGTGAAAAAGTCTTAGTTCCAGTGCATAAAATCTTGCTCTGTTGCGCTCCTTGAACCTGGTGCTAGGGTCCAGTAGAAGCCTGTGTGCTTCGTGGGCAGGGAAGGCAGCATCCTGCAGACATCTTAACCTCTATCCATTTTGAAAGGGGAATTCTTGGTTTTTTTTCTGGACGCATCACATGCATGGGTAAATGCTAGAGATGAAATGATAGTGTGTGGTGCTGTGTGGGGAAGTGTTTGGCACAGTGGGTTCTGTAAGGGAACAAGTGATGAGTCGCAGTCAGACACCAAGAAATGATGGTCCACAAGCCGCAAGTGCTTTTAATGGAATAACTGCCCACTTGTTTGATCAGATTTCTTGTAGTTGCCTCTCCCACCACTGTGTTGAAGGCTGAGCAGAGACAGCTCAGTGAAAATGATACAAAAGAAACCACCCTGCATCTTGAGAAATGTTTAGCAGCTTAATTAGTTTCAGAGTATAATATTGTTAACAGTCCATAAATGACAGCTATTTTCTGTTTATCTACATATGGTTCCTTCTTTGAGCTTCACTCATTATTATTTAAATGAGTATTTTAAGCATCTTTTAGCCTGAAAAGCAGCCCCTATTTTTCCTTCCAATTTGATTTCATAAGATATTGTCAAACATCTTAGGAGTAAGAGGATAAACAATATAGTCTGTACTCCAGCAGCCATAAAGAGAGAGGCAGGGGGAGAGATTCCCCCAAGACACCCAGGGTTATGACTCAGGAAATGTGGGAAACAGAGGTCTTCAAGAGTGAATGATTTAGTGGGGTTTTCTTTGCTGCCTTCTGCTAATCTGCTAATCCTTTTGGAAAGCTAAATTTCATGGCTCTTTCGGGAGACAAAAGAGCACAGCTGATGCTGAGAGCAATTTTTTCTCTCAGCATAATGCAGCCAGTGCTGAGGTCATGGGGGCTGCAGAGGCTGTGCTCTGACTGCAATGGTAATAAAATGTGCTGGCTTGCACTGAGCATGAGCCAGTTCCACTCTGTTGCATCCCAGTGTCTTCAGAATTTAGCTGTGTCACTGCTGTGCTAGAGCTCCATGGTATGACAGGTGAGCTTTCCATTAGAGTCCTGGCTGCGTTAAAATCAATGGCAAAGCAAGTGCGCTGTTTCTGGTAATTCTGAATAGCATTTCATTTGGACCTTGATGCAAAAGCAGTATACAGTAAGTTGCAAGTGACAGAAACAAATTAGTTCAGTATCTCAAGTTTCAAACCTCATCATCTTGCAGGAAGCCCTTTTGACAGCTGTTGTGTCAGCTGGTAGCCAGCAGGGAAAATACAAAAATTATTACAATCTCCAGAGTTTGTAATACAGAGGAGGGAGAGGGGGAGAGAGAAATTACAGTGATGATTTTTTTCCAGTGTTTTAATTTTCTGGCTAATGCAAACCACTGAAAGTCTCTTGGAAGAACAACTGCAAGGGCCAGTGGCACCTTTCCCCAACTGAAGGTGACCATGGTGCTGTCATGTCTCCGTTCCTTTGTGCTGCCCCTAGGCTGGTGGCCCAGGCGCCAAACCGGAGCACCTTTGCAGGAGATTGCTGCTGCTGACAGTGGGGTTTGTAGTACCTGTAAGGAGCCTCAAGACCCTGTTCCTGTGAGGCAGCACTGAATGTCTGACCAAGAATTTAAATCTGGGCTCTTAGTGACACAGCCTGAATCTGTTTGTAAGTGCAAAACCTGGGCTTTGGTGTGGCTCTTAACTTCATGGTTTGGCATCTAGAGCATGTCAGTCAGGATTGGCCAAGCTGCCATCTTTCAGGCTTTGGAAGGGATTTCTTCATAGACGTCATCTTTGACCAAATAAGTTAGGGTGGGCTGGTGTTTCTGTAATGCCTTTTTAACTGCACTGGGAATGGGGATATGGATGGATGGATGCTCTGGGGGAAGGAGGGGTTTAGAGGTGAGCTTCTCAGTGAACATCCCACAGGATCCCCTGCCCGGGAGTGCAATGCATACTGAGGTCACTCCCTCTTCCCCTGATGCAGAAGGTGCTGCACAGCCTTTTCCAGAGACCCACGCTGCCAGCACTGTGGGGCTTTCTCACTTGCTTGGAAAGGGAGCACAGCCCTGGTGCTTGGGGCAGTTGAGAAAAGGCTCAGGAGCAGTTGAGAAAAGGATGGAGGGCTGAACATGCTGAGCTGGAGCTGTCAGCCCCAGTTCTTCAAACCTCACTAAGCCACCCTCTGTCAGCAGTGCTCAGCCCTGGCATGAGCGGTGGCTGGTTTGGTGCTGCAGGTCACAGGCTCTGTGCCTGGCCAGGTGTGAGGACATGGAGAAAGGAGTGTCTCCTTGTCTCCTGCTTCTCTCCCTTCTAAGATCCCAACAAGGAGAACCAGCTGCTCTTTCTGAACCTTCCCACGGAGGCGGTGTCTCAGAGCACCGGGCAGTCCATGCACCCAGCCATTGGAGCTGCCCCAGATGTTTGGCTGTTTCCCTTGGGGTTATGCTCACATCTGCTGTGGGTGTGCAATGGCAGAGGGCTCCCAACACTGGCTGGTAACCCATGAGAGGCCCTTGCCTGCTGCTGGGTGCTGTGTAACACAGGGAAGTCCATCTATGGGACAAGGCAGGGCTGCAGCTGACTCAGCTGACTGACATAGGATGATGGTAGATATATTTAAAGCTACTTCCCTTGGCTGTGAATGGCTTGGCTCTATGCTGCGGGCCTGTGCCAGACTGTTAAAATCAAGTTGTCGTTACATGGTGTATTTTCTATCTTATATCAGTAGGGTTTAAAATGTGTGTGTTGTTTTACTTAACATTTCATTGATGGCTGAGGGTTACTTTTTAAAAAATTTTGTTTCTTTGTCTACTTCAAGTGCGTATTTCCTTCATATGTAAGGTAATACCTTATGCTTCAAGCTAGGCAGCTGTGCAAATCCCAACTGGATCAGAACCACAATATGCTACCTCTTTTTCTAAAGCAAAACCAATCCCAGACAATCCACCTCTTTAAAACTTGGGCAATGATGCTCCCAATATTACCTATACAAAAAAGTCATTATAATGACTTTTGCATTATATTATAATGCAGAGTCCTGGTGCTTTGCCTTAAATACACCAAATGCCATCTCAGTTATATAAATTTATACAGATTAAAAAACAATGACTGTGTTCTCCTTATATGAACAAAAGCTCTTAAAGGTATTGCCCACACCGTACAAGCTTCTGGAAGGCTTTCTTGAAATCTTCATTAAAGATTGTGTAGATTAAAGGGTTAATAAGGGAGTTTATATATCCCAGCCATGCTAGGAAATTAGACATGTCTTCTGAGATATGACATGTTTCACAAGTATTAACAACTACTTCTTTTACAAAAAACGGGAGCCAGCAGATCACGAATGCCCCCAAGATCAAACCCAATGTCGTTGCTGCTTTTCGCTCTCTTGTGCTGGAGATTCTCTGTTTCTTCCAGGACTTCTCGTGCTTGGATTCAGACCTGGGGCTTCGTAGGGTGATGTTGATTTTATCAGAGCTCACCAGGGGGTCTGAAGTCTTCTCTGTTGTGCTGGGCATTGAAGCTGATTTGGTGCTTCTTTCACCTGGGTCCAAAAGGACTTGTCCATTCACCCCCTCCTCCCTCACGATCCGGCTGACACTCCTCCTGTGAAATGTCTTTGCTGCTTTGTAGATCTTGTAGTAAAGGATCAGGATCAAGGCCAGTGGGATGTAGAAGGCGCCAAATGTGGAGTAAATGGTGAAAACAATGTGGTCATGTTTGATGATGCACTCGTCCTCCCTGCTGGCTGTCTGGTGCCTCCAAAACAATGGTGGCATGGAGATAAAAATGGATATGATCCATACAACTGCTATCATGATGCCAGCATGCTTAGGTGTCCTTTTCCGGGCGTATTCCACGGCATCCGTGATCGCTCTGTACCGGTCCAAAGCGATGGCCGAGAGGTGCAAGATGGAACAAGTGCAGCACGTGATGTCCACGCTCAGCCAAATGTCACATACCACCTGGCCCATGATCCAGGTCTCCTTTACAATGTAGACAATGCTGAAGGGCATCACCAGGACTGCCACAAGGAAGTCAGTCACTGCAAGAGAGCAGATCAGATAGTTGGCGGGGTGGTGGAGCTTTCTTGTCACAATTATTGCAGTCATCACAAGAGAATTGATGGCCGTTGTCATTAGAGCAAGTGCAGACAGGGTAATGGAAATGAGAATCTTGGATGTCACCCATTTGAAAGGTTCTTCTGATGTACTGTTTGGTCCAGTAGAGTTTATTAAATCCATGCTCCCTTTTAAAGATTTTTACCTGTAGCAGTTACCTGTTGGAAAAGTAAAAACATTCAGATAATGCACCCTTGATTTTTGTCATCTTAAAAGACTGTGGGCCCTAAGCTTACAAGAAGTTCAGACTTATCATCAGAAATTATTCTGGCTCCAAACTCCAGCCTGGTTCCTCGAATGGCTAAAAATACTTACTTCCCCTCCAGCTAAAAGTACTTATTCTGAATGCTTTGTAGAGGAGTCCTGAAACTGGTTAAATGTGGACAACCTCATCCTAAATTAAACACTAATACTACTTTTGGGCTTGTGCTGTCTCCTCCACTAAGCAATGTAATGACTGTTGGAAATGTTAATCCAGCACGCATAATGTTTATTTTCCCCATATAAACTCATTTCCCCCCATCAATAAGTGAATCATTCCTCATGTATTAGCTAAACATGGGATTTCTTAACTGGGACATAATTTTGAAGAGAAAACAGAAATGTGAAACATTTCCATATGTCCTAGGCTGACACCATACAAACAAGTGAAGAAAAAAATTGTGTGATGAAAGTGTCATTTTACGTCTTTGTCTTAAACGTCTCTAAAGTGAAATAGCTTAATGTGTTTTAAAGCTTCAAATGGTTCACTTATTGTCTAACTGAAGTATCATACATACATTAGAGTCCTGAGAGTATCTCTACTTTTCCTCAAGTTTTGCTGTTCTGTGGTTTCTGCCAAAGAAAACCGCAGAAAACTTGGATGCTACTTGTTCTGCTAATGTCTCTCTCTATGGAAATAGCCTAACTCCCCCTATGGCTCTGCAGGAAGGAAAATGCAGGAAAATACTGATGAAATCAGTTCTTGGTTGTGCTCTGGGGATGCTTTCTTATCAAGAAGAGTTTCTGAGTACCCTGCAGAATGCAGCTGAATTGGAGTGTCCAGCTTTTACTGTGAGTGACAAGCTCTACTCTAAAGAGGATCAGGTTTCATCCTCTAGTGAGTGTTGACCTGCAGTTTCTTGTGTAAGATCTACTTGATGAACACCTAAGTGGGGTTATCTCTGACAGATTTTTGAGTGTAGTGAGTGAATTGCACTTGTGTTACATTGGATGCCACATGTAGGGAAATATGTGAAATTAGTGAATAATTTTTCTTTCAGAAAACATAACTACAGTTTTTGCTATTATGCTGGAGTGGCTGAAAAATAAACTAATTTACTGTTTATAACCTTGGACCCAACCCACTCACTTGGTCAGATATTTTAACCCAGGTAGTGCTTAATATGCTACTGACTAATCAAAAATGTTTTAGCACTAGTTGACCAACAATTAATTTAATGGAAGCACAGGGAAAGGAAATATATTTTATGTGGTGATATTTATACATGCTGAGCAGATTCTTGTCCTGTACATGAGCTGATCACAGCATGTGTGTGCTTTCTGTGTTTGTTTCTCTGAACTTGAAATATACTTCACACAAATAAAAAGATAGATCTTTTATCATGTCAGTGTCACCTTAAAAGCTTCTGAATCCACACTAATTTCTATTTTGCAGATATTTTTGTCTATAGCTATCTGCTCTCTAGGGAAAGAACAGACACATTATCTGGTGAACGTTCAACCTCCGCTAAATAAATCTTCCTTTTCAAGCTTGTGCAAATACATAGGGAAAAAAAGTTTATTGGGAAAAACTAAGATATCTATTGATATTCAGCAGTTGATCATACTTTAAAACTGTTACTTACTATGGTTAATCACCTTATAAATTTCTAACTCTTTGGATATTAGTTCTTAATTGCAAGCAACAAAAAAGCAATTTAGATCTAATGAATGCTGATTAATTATTTTTGAAAGATTCTTCAGTTTGAGACTGTGGAGTAAGGAAGACAGTAGGGGTAGATTTGTAGAAGTGGCATGTAGGAATAAGCAGTTTCCTCAGAGCAGCTGTGGTTTGGAGGCTCTTTATGAGAAGCACAGTGGCAGGAATGTGCTGGCTTGCCACGTGCAGTGATTATGCCTCTCTGTGTGGAGGCAGAGCCACGCAGAGGGCTGTGCTGCTTAGGACTGCCAGTCACCAAATTTGTTGGCTTTCCTGGTCAAGTGTGGTGGGGATCCTTTTCTAACTGGTGAGAATTTGTGCAGCTTTAATGGGGGATCATTAACTAAAAAGATTGTTTTATAAATATGTGGAGTAGAAACATTGGCAGTATTTAAGGACTGCTGCTTCTTTCTCTTTTGATAATGGCCAGAGTGTCGTAATTCTTGATTTTTTCCTGAAGTGGAACTCAGTTCAGTCAGTTGCCATGACTGGCTTCTGTCCTCAGCAAGCAACCAACCCACTTTTAGGAGTATGAAGGATGATCATGTAGGCAGTGCACTGGATTAAGTTGCAGGAGAGCTGGCCTCTGCTCCTTTGCTTTAGCCTTTCCTTGTCAATTTTTGAGCAAATTCATTACAGTGCTTCCACTAATTCACTGTAAAACAAGAGGAATTCCCTGGAACTTTAGTTTATTTATTTTTATTGCTTTCTCTTAGAATGATTTTTCTCTTGTGGAATGGGTCTAGCAGTGACTATTTTAAGCATGCAACTATTTTCAGAAGAATTATTACAGTCCAGATGTAAGGCTACTTCTGTGGAGCTGGCAGCTCAGAGCCCCTCTTGTAGAATCTATCAGCTTATCACTGATAATTCAAACTCCATGGCAGCTGCTCTTGCTAGAGATGGAAGTGTTGTCTTTTATTATCACCTTTTCAATACTCAGCTGTTGTTGGAAAACCCTGGAAAGACTTGAAATTTTGATTGCATTACATTCTCCTGAATTTAAGACTGGTGAAAATGGTGTCTTATACTTTATTCATTATTATTTATGATTGTGGAACAAGATCTCTGTAAACAAAGGAAGCTGCTGTTCACCTAAGATAGCATGCTTCTTATCTTGGACACAGGTGTATTATTATTTCGGAGGAATTAGCTACTTCTACAATCTTTTTCCCTTCCTTTCCAGATCTGGCATATTAAGGTGACCAGAACGTAAATACTTCCTTGTCTGTAAACACACACATAGATCATCTCAGTGATCATGTTTAGAAGGCACGGGTGAAAATGTCTGTGCAATCTTATCACAAAAGTAAACATTGAATTTGTCTAGCAGCCCCTCAAGGAAAGTAGATGTCGTTGATGTTTCAGCTTTTCCTGAGCATGTGTGTGTTATTAAGCCCATAATCCCCATTTGTGACTAAGATTTACAAAATAACGATGCAATTGCTCTTGTTCAACAGCCTTAGTCTGTCCTTCCAGGTTTGGAAAACAGTGCCATTCTGCCTTTGAAAACCTGGAATATAATTAAAAATGCCTAATGCTGGAGAAAGAGGACTGGGAGTACCTTTGGGAAAGGCATCATCAGTCTGCTGTTTGGGGTTCTGAATGTAGACTAGGTGCTCGAAATGTACAGCTCTTGATTTTTTGGCCTGTTTCTTTTTTTACTCTTTTTTTAATATATATTGCTTTAAGCATTGGCAGGGAGAAAACTTGCTGATTAGGGTTTAAGTACTGTTTTCAAATACAGGTTTTCTGAGAGTGCTGGGAGAGGTGGGAGAAGGTGTATTCTTTTTTTCCATGACGGTTCATTAGAAAAGTGTGTCTTTAATTAAAAAACAGTAACAGTAATCAGACAGCAAAATAAGCCAGGAGTTGAATTTAGGGTATTTAAACTGCCACAGGCAGCAATAGTAGCCTTTGTGCTTTAAGTAAACACAAAATTGTGCCGGGGCAGGGAAAGCTCCTACTTTTCCACCTTCCACCAGGCTTCAGCTGGCTTTGAAATGTGACACCTCACTTGCCAGCAGGAGTCCCTTGCTCTGTTGGCCACTCTGACCTGCAAACCAATTGGATCTAAAATTTTTTATGAGGCTTTATAAAGTTGTACAAATCCTAATGTGACTGTGTGTCTTTAGATACTGACCAAGTGATGTACTAATGGCAATTAGCTTCATCCATCATATTAAATGTCAGTAGAGGGAAATATTGCTGCTTTGGATTAAAAATATCCATTTAAGAAAGATGAGTTTGTACTTGGAACTGACAGGGGATTTGTGCTTTGAGTTTGAACCCCAGGGTCCCAACAGAGGAGGAAGGGTAGAGGGACACTTCTACTTAATTCTTGTAGTTCTTAAATTCTTTCCTGCCAATAACTCTTGCTAAGGCTCCTAAAGTGACAGTGCATCCCTGGGACAAGGCAGGGAATGTTTTCAAGGGAAGTTCCTCGCCAGCTGAAGGCTGCTGCAGCAAACCTACCTTTCCTGGAATGCAAAGCAGATGTCTGTCAGCAGATTGAAGTGAGAAGCAGAAATTACAAGGTTGCCAACTCTCCTTACCCAGGCTGCATTCCTGCATGCTTAAAACCTTTTTATTTTTTTTCCCCTGTATCTGCAATTTAACTCAGGGGTAGAGTTATTTCCATTTCTTAATATGTCAGCAAATATTTGTATATGCATGCTAAAGTAATGCTTAAGATTTTCTCTTTGGGTGATGCTGTCTAGTCCATGGGACTGAGCACAGTCTGGACCTGAAATGTATTGACAACTGGAGGAACATCTTAAAAGCTGTTTAGGTTTTGCTGTATGAGTCTCCACAAACTGGAGTTATTTATAATTTCCACTTGTAAAAGGTCATGACAGACTGAGAAACACAGACGACAAATAACTGCAAAATTGCAAATAAATCAATTGAACTAATATCAACTAAAGATAATGTGGAATTCTGTCTCCCAAGCATGCCTCAGGAGAAGCACAAGCAAATAAACAGGCTTTGCAGCACGGCCTGAATGTCAATATAACACAGGAAGGAAACAAATCTGAGTCCCAGAGAAAAGGTACCTCCGTGTCCGAGCACAGATGCTCTGATTTCTTACAGAATGGCAAAGGAAAGTCCCTTTCTGTGCCTTGAACCTGGATTTGATGTTTTTCTTAGATGTTTAACAGTCTTAAAAGCTTTTCTGTTGGCAAAATGATGTGCTGCAGTATGCTTTGTGTCAGGCACAACAAAGATTATGCTTGCTTTAAATTTTCTGGATGTCTCTTTAAATTCGTTCAGCCAGCAGAAATAATCCCAAAAGGCTAAAATGACAAAGTCTGATAGACTTAGCCCTGAAAATTACCACCCCATGTCTTCTGCATCATGCTACTGCTCCTGGAGCAAAACCAACAGAGATAGGCAATGCTTCCACGGAAGCAGCTGAAATGCAAAGCCTGAAGCCTTCCTCGAGCGGCCAGGGAAGGGGAATTTGCCCTCTGCCACTGGGCGCTGACAGGACAGATGCCAGCCCCAACTCCAGCAGGACTGGAATGAAGCCAGTGCTCTCTGGTTAAAGGGAAGGAATAGCTCTGTCCTAATCTCCCTGGTGTAATTAACTCACCTTCATGTTTCCTACTGTGATTCCTTTGCCAGGTTCTCTGCTTGTGTCTCTAGGACTGCAGTGTAGTCCCAGACTGCCTGTCAAGCCTGCCTGGAGGATCCCTCCCCTGCTTGTTGTCATCATATCTGTAGCAACCACTGCATCTGCTAATGTGGAAGAATGTGATGTTCAGAGGGTAGTTATGCATTCCTTGCCGCTTCTAACGTTGAAGTTAAGGGTTTGGCTTTCTGTCTCATTTTGGAAAATTAGTCACTCGCCTGTGTTTGCTCTTTATTTCATGTCCCTCTGCCATCTGTTTTAATATAGCTGAGGGGTAGGGTGGAGGGGGGGAGGGAAGGAGGAGCAGAAAGAACACAGGATGATGGACTTGCTTATGACTCCCAAATCCAACTTCAGTCTTGGGTGGTCACATAGTGAACTTGTTATGATTTGATCATTTTTGGCTGGAAAAAGGGAAAATTTCATTCCCCTGTTCATAGTTCTCCAGAAGAGAAAACAGTGATTTGTTTTTATAATTTGTTAGAAGAAGGGATTTGGTTTCCTGTCTTATTTGAGGCTGCTCTGAACCTGTAGTCCAGATCTCTCAAGATAATGGCCTGGCTAGTTGTCTGCTGTGTTGTATATGTTGTGAAAGAGCCCCAGAGGATCAGGTCCTGGGCAACAGTGCCCATTGGGAGCTGCTTCCTGCCTTTTTTTTCTGCTGCTGATGCTCATAGCTGTTTAAATAAAGAAATACATGTGAGACATAGTGTTCGAGCACCCCATCCCCCATTGTGAGCTCCACACTGATTAGAATGGCACGTTCATGATGGCAAGTGTTCTATAAACACAAAATCCCTTGTAACCACATGGCCACCACCCTGTCCTTAGAGACATATATTCCCTTGGACTTGGGGCTGACATCTCAACTTGAACCCTCCCTAACATAAGTGGGCCACTCACTTCCCAACCCTACTCTTTGACATCCATCCTTTGTTTAGTTTGGATCTAACATGCCTGAAATGTTCCATCCAACCAAAAATTTTCTGTATCAAGAAAAAGTTAAAAAATTTTACTTTAGTCCTGGTGAAGAAAAAGCAAGGTTCTTGTCTGTTTTTATTTGAAGGTGTTTTTTTCTGTTGTTGTTTTTTTTTTTTATTGGTAGTGAATCAAAGAAGTGACTAATCACCCATTTTTTATCTAATTTGTACAACTACTTTCTTACTAGGCAGGAATGGCTTATTTTCATTGTTATCAACTAAATTTGTACAGGGTGTTGAAAATGCATAACGGCTTTGCATTTGGCAGTTCCAAAAAACTGCCTTTTCAGGTAAGGGCTTGAAACCTGTAGGAGTCACAAAGCAGTGCTGGAGCAAAAAGGTTGAGAGGCAGTTTTAGTTTGCTTGAACAGTCATAAAATGCAGCCTTGTTTCTCCCACTTCCCACTCATCCTTATGCTTCGAGGCCATGTGTTCCTTGACAGCCCTCTGAAAACACTGGTGTGTGCAGCTGCAAGTCCCAAACCTCCTTCACTGACAGACCTCCCTCTGAAACTCTTTACTCCTTTACAAGGAGGTTCAGTAACAAAACAATCAATACTTTCAAATGTGTGCCTGGGAAAGATCTCTGTTTCAATCTATAATGTACAAAAAACATGATTTTCTGACTATACCCTGGTCCAACAGTTGGGGAATTATTTTTCTGCTATGTGATCACCAGGACAGCTTTGAGAGAGAATTGGTCTCTGAAGAGTTTGCTGGAAGAGAAGTGAAGGCCACACGTCCCTGTGCTCCTCCTCTGCAGCAGGATTCTGTGTGACACAAGAACAGCACAAGCCTGTGGCTGATAACTTAGAGCTAGGAGAGATGGCAAAATTCACTAAATCTTTCATCTCATCTCTGACTAGTTTTTGGAGACTGATGCTATTTTAGATAGCATTTGTCTTACTGCTATTTCCCAGAGTCTTTCTCTGTACTTCTCACAATGTCATTTGTCTTTGTCCTAGTCCTCACCTGATCATCTTGGAGACTGAAGGTCTTTTTTTCCTTGATCTTGTTATCCATATGGCATGGGATAATCTATCAGATGTAAACTCTCCACTGGGTTTGCCCTAAACAGCATTCTCTAACATTTCCTTTATCAGGAATGAAACAATTCAGGCTGTTTCCCCTGAACGATGTGCATGCAGCCCTGGCCAAGAAGTACTTCAAGCAAAACAAACAAAACAGTCCTTAAAGTTGATGGTTTTGGAATAGGGAGGGATCTGAAGAGCACCAATCTTTTTATAGGAAGTAGAACGCAAGATGGTTTGGGATTTTTTTTTGCCCAGTCTCCACGGGAAAGACTGAAAGAGAGGAAAGCTGCCAGAAAAGCAAGAAGAATTTGTGGAAAGCTTTCTCTAAGTGGTGCATCCATAGCACAGGATTTTGTTGTGGAGGAATGTTTGGTTTTTTTTCTTTCAGACAATGCTTTTCCACCAGAGGATGCCAGGTTGCCTTGGCTTGATGACTTCCACTTGCCCTGATGACTTGTACACTTAGGTTGGGGGCTGTCTTTCTAAAATTCAGATTCTGTGCCTTCAAACTTAGATCTCTACTAACCAGGACGTAATTTTTGCTATACTCTGCATGGAGTGCCAAAATGCTGGTGATACAATACAGAGAACTATTCTTGTACCTGCTTTCTCCTACGTGGAGGCAGAGCATTAATGTGGGCAGGTAACTGATCAGACTTTCCATGAGCACCACAGGATAACCAGAAGGATAACCATTTGCTACTTTCATGTGCTTTTCCAGTTGTGTGGAATTTTTGTTGTTGAGGTTTTTTTGTGTTTGTTTGCTTGGTTTTAATAAAATTTTTTTAGGGATTTAAATCCTAGCATTGACACAAATGAATATTTTAGCCAGAAGAGTTATGTTCACTCAGTGAATTGGCATAAATGTTAATGGCAGACACCCCATTAATTCCAGGGCTGTTTAAACCATCTGTGTCTTGAGATCTGGGATGCAGCTACGCTGGCAAAAATCCTCTAGTGCAGATTGGACTTTAGCTTTTCTCCTTTTCACAGTTTCCAACTAGTCTGCAGCTCTTGAGCATGCCTTTCTCTTTACTTCAGTATCTGATTGCACTGCAATGTGATTCTATTTAAAAGCAGCAGTATTAGGCAGAAAAAGTCCCAGGAGAGCCTGCATGAAATCAAGTGTGTGGTGACGAGAGCTGTGGAGACAGGGGAGAGTACATCATGTGGAAGAGTTGTGAGGAGCACTTGAGGAAGTGGAATGGCTGGGAGGGAGGGCTGCTGGAGTAACCCCTGCTCAGTATTTGCACGTGTCTGTATCCCACACTGGTGCTGAATTGCACCAGAATGATACAAATACAGCAACTTCCTTGAAGAACCAAGATGCATCAAGTGGCGCATCCGTGTGGTGCAGTGGAAGCCAGCGTGTGGGATTTCTGAGATTCCTGGCAGGTTTCCTTGGCCCAGTGTGTGTCTGCAGCAGTGAGGATGAGAGGAAGGCAAACTGGAGCAGCTGCCATCAGCCCAGACTGGCAGCTGGTCTGGAAATGACTTGTGTGTGGTCAGGACTGAGAGCCCAGAAGAATCTCCCAGGATCCTATTTTGGCAGAGAATGACTGTCTGTGGTCACTGCCATCAAAGCTTGCTGAATAATTCCTGGAAACGTTCAGCCTTGGGTGTATTTTTAGGGGTACAACACTTTCTAGAAAGTTTGTAGCATCAGGACAGTGTAAAAAGTGTCCAAACACAGAAATAAGGATTTATCTTAGGAAGCTTCTTGGATCTGCCAGGTCTCTTGTTGTAGATGCTGTGATTACTAAATCAGCTCTTAAGCTCTCTAATGCTTTGTGAACTCATTTTCATTTCTGATAGGAAAATAACAGACTGTCACACACAACTTTTTTCCTTTGCATAATTCAAATGTAGTTGTGACACTTGACACACAGCATAGATGACAGTGAATGGCTCCTTAAAATTTAAACAGATGATTCAGAATTAATTATGAAAACCAAACTTACATATACTTGTTCTAGGAATTCAGTGCAGATGATCACGTCTAAGAAGATCACCCATCTCCAGTCGATCCCCTAAATTTCTCATTGATAAACCAGCTAAAGGATCTTGAATGATAGACTAAGAAAGTATTTCAAAGGTTTTGATTTTCTTGTTGTTGATCAATGTTGGCTTTCTAAGATCTTTTAAAACATAGCTTTGTGATTATCAAAGCCTTCATAGAAGTTTATGTACAACTTTGTCCTAGGGATTCTTGTAGGCAGCACTTTGCTCTTCATTTCCTGAGTAAGAAAAACCAATGCAGTCTCAAAAGAGGCTTGTGCAAATCTAACTTTTAGATTTAGATTGTAATCATAACATAAGGAGGAAGTAATTCTAGCAGCTGATTTCTCTTTAAGTTGTGTGCTGAGAAAATGAAATTTGTGTTTTTATATGATAAGAATGTTTCTTTGAAAACTTGGTGCATGCTTGCAATGTATTTCAATATATTTCACAACGACTATTAAAAAAAAAGCTGTTTGACCATACTTACACATGATAACATACATGATAACATATTAGCTTGGTTGTGAAAGGAAGCACTAAACAGACTGTGTCTAATTGCTGAAATCCACAGAAGGCACATCAGTGCTCTAAGCTGCTGCAAGAGAGTTCAGAAAACCTCCAGTGGATTCTCAGCAATTGCAGGCTTTCTGTGGCCCCTGTCGTTTCTCAGAGAGATCAAGATTGTAAGATGTGCTTTCACAAAATAACATGGTAAAAAAGCAAGAGTAAAGGACAGAGGCAAATGGTTAAAATGCTAATCTTCAGAGACTGGAAGAGGCCTGGAAAAGTCAAAGGTGAGCCCTTGCTTCTGCATGATCTGGCTTGTTTTTTATGTATGGGAACAACGTCTTGCTTAGCACTGCTGGAAATGCTGAATTCCTTTCCCTGGCTTGCTCACTGTCAGCCCAGCTGTCATGTTGGGAAGCTGGAGGATTTCCCTATGGACTATAGCATAAAAACTATTTTTCTACTAGGAGACTGGAAAAGTCCAAATTATAAATTCAAAGCTGTCTGCTTGAAAATGCTTTTTCAATTTTAAACTCTGAAGCTACTGAAATTAATGGGAAAAGGCTTTTGACATTTTAACATCAATGTACTGGTGACAAGCAATGAGAACTGTAGTACAGGTTCTCACATTGTCTGCCCTTGTGTAGGTACACATGTGTATATTGCATCATGTTTTTCCCCATCATTTCTGTATTTCCTATTTCAAGAAGTCATCATTGAAAACCACATTTCCTTAGTGTTCAAAATGCTTCTTTGCTCTCTGAAGCTGAAGAATGTTATAATGTTAACTCTTCTGGAAAGGAGCACTGAACAGATTCAGGCAAGTGCCCACTTCTGTATAATACCTTGGGTTTTTTCCCTCATTTCAAGTTTTCCCATTTTCAGGCACTAAATGCTGACATTATATTGTATGATTATTTTTCCTCTTTGTTTCTTTGTTCATGATTTTTCGGATGTGACTAGTTCATAGATACCAATTATTCCCCCTCCTAGTCCCAAGGGTTAAAGGCTTTCTTAAAAAGACACAGGTGGTTATATATGCATAAATACTCTAATCAGTTGACCTTAGTATCTAAGGCTTCAAGTAAGACTGAAGAAAAATGGCCAGATCACCAGCTGTTGGAACAGGAAAAATGGATGTGATTGCCAGCATCTGAAGAAATTATATGTATTTTTACATGGAAGCTCCATCTGTTTGTACTTGCTTAGCTCTGGGACTGAGGTTGAAAAGTTTCAACACCATTAGCTGCAGTTCCTGGCTCTGCTATTACTTGACCTCTACTGCAAGATTATTATCCTTTCTGATAATTGAAATGGATTGTTTTAGACCCAGGCACGCAGTCACAGTATTTTCCACCTGCAAAGAGCTTATTTGAGTTTCTTTGTTCTCTCTGTTTCTCATAATGCCTCCTAATGAAAAAAAAATCATCAGGCACTAATTTAGGCCACGCAGCAAACTTCATCTGAAAATCTTAGAATCAGTTGCGTGGGAAAAAAAATTGTATTATATACACTTACACATTTTCTTTTGATTACTACAGTATGACCTGGTTTGACCACAATATTTATTGGCAGTACTCTCTATTCACTAGATAATAGGCAGCGTGGAAGAAAACTGCAAAGACATAACCATTCATTCATCAACTATTCTAAGTCCAAATTCAAATCTGAATTTGGAAAAAAAACTCTATAACAAACAGCATAGGAACTTTCAGAAATTTTGTGATTTGAGGTAGTGTTGTAGGAGGTAAAAATGCAATGCATTGAACTCCTTGCTTCCCTATTATTTTCAGCTAGTAGTGGAAAAAATACTGCAGAGCCTTAAATACCGTGAAGGTTTCTCTTATCTCAGTTGGAGATAAGATATTTTGTGGAAAGTAGGTGCAGAAGAGCACTGAAGAAAGAAACAAACCCCCTCCAAGACTAAGAAAAAAACCAACCAAATAGAAAACAACAAAAAACCACCACAACAAACCAACCCCCCAAAATAAAATTTGACTAAGTCTTATAACCATCAAATATGGCACAGGATCATTAGATTAACCTTTTGTTATGATGAAAAGCATTGCTGTAAGATGTTTTTCAGCTCTATTTAATGGGATCAGTAGGTTTATGCTCCTTATTACATTGAAACGGATAAAGATTTTAATTTAGATAAATGGGTACCTGACATGGTCTGTTGTTGTGTTGTTTATTTTTTTTTTTATATAACTGCTGCTTTTATGTTGGCTTCTGACTTCTGTGATGATTAACAGATAATTACTGCTTCAGTGAGCAGTGCTGAATTTAAGCAAGAAGGCATTATGGTGGCAAGAAGGAATTATGTTCTTTGTATGGAGGTTCCAGCAGGAATGGAGCCGGTGTCCATGTGGGTAATCCTGGAAAAAAGCAGCTTCATCTGCCCAACCCAGAGAACCCTGCTGCCCTTCCTGGTTTGCCTCTGCCTGATTTAGAGAACTATGTCACAATGCCCCTCTTCAGGCCTGTGAAATAGATGAGTCTGTTTAAATGCTGGAAGATGTTATTCAGTTGGGAGAAGTTAATATCGGTGCCAAAACTGTTTTGGAAAGGACCCTGTTGACTGCCAGAGCAGGACAGTACAAATCAAGCTGGCTCCTTCCTGCCTCCCTGAACTGATTTCTCTCTTCTGCACCAGGGCACCTCTTTGCCACCTTGGCACCCACCCTGCATGCCCAGGATCTCATGTGCCCTGCAGTGTCCAGCAGCTGGTGCCAAGCAGGGTGGTGGGATCCCTGCTGTTCCTTTGTGACTGCTAGGAAATTGTGCTTCTTGATGTACTAGGAGAGCTTGGTCGGTGAATGACTTCAGTGTGCAAAATGGACAATCCAGCACTTGTGCTTCGTAAGTAAATTGAAAACTTTCAGATCTGCAGATAGTCCTGGGATGGAAAGATTGAATTAAGGTGTAAAATGCATTTAGGCTAGAAAGTACCCAGCTCAAATAATCTGTTACAGCTTCCAGTTGTTCCTCCTTCAGTCTGGGTGTGGGATACTTTAATCACATCTATTTAATTTCATCCAAGGTTGCTCAGATGCCGTGGCATGGAGTACCAGTAGTGACCCTCAGAAAGCTGTGCTGCAGAACCACTTGAAAATAAGAATGCTCAGTGTTTACAGGTGTAAGCATGGTCAAATGCTTGCACATTGCTCTAGGCAACCTTTTCAAACACAAGCAATGATGAGAAGTTTGAGTCTCTTGAAAGAGTGAATGGCTGAAGCCTCAGGGAGCTCCTATCAGGAGCACTGTGCTCAGCGGCACAGCAGGTCTTCCTTTCTTCTTCTCTCATCCCCTCCTGTTTGCATAATGAAACGCAATGAAAAGGGGGTTTGTTCATCAGATGCTTCCAACACAAGGCAATTATATATCTGTCCTTTTCCCCCAGTAATTCCTTTACAGCTGGAAAAATAGATGCACTCCAGCCAGGGCTCCTCGCCCTGTGCCACTGATAGTCTCATATAACGTTTTTCTGTGTCTGGCTGAACAATTGCCAGATCAAGGCTTAGGGTCTCTAAGCCTTAATAGGTTTAAGATAAGAACTATTTGATTGTTACTTATGTATTTTTTCAGCCTGATATGATTAAAAATCTTTTGCTGCGGTGATAGTTGTTACAGAATACCCAGAAGGAGGATATTGAACTGTCTTCGAATTACAAGAAGTTGGTGTCATTGTAGCTCTTCTTTTGCTCACATGCAAGAGTGGGGAAGAGATGCTTTTGACCTTTTTTTCAACTGCTGGAAGTGTGCTCTCTTGAGTTTTTGTGTGGGTGGGAAGTATGCCTGAGAAGGAAGCTGGGCTGTGTCAGCGACAGTATTGTACTAACAGAAGTCTGCAGAATAATTCCTGAAACATCCATTTAGGAAATTGGTGGCAGGGGGCTCTTCATTTGCTTAATTCTGTGGCACAACAAAGTTATTTTCCAGTCTGAAACTGAAGGAAGTATTTGGATTTTTGACTGCCACTGTATGAGAGACTCATAAGAACAATAATAAAACCAGCAGTTATTTCAGGCTTCATCATCTCCATGTGTTGGATGCCTTGCAAGTTGCTAATAAAAGTGCTATAGATTGCAGTGGCTTATATGTGGGAATAGGTCTTTTTATATTTTCAGTTCACCATGGGTGATGTTTACTGCATTAGCACTTTTAAAAGCAGGTATGTAAAACCAGCAAAAGGTGTGTCAGAGAAAGGCAACTGACTTTGGAAAGTTTTCATAAGCTGTGTTATTAAGTGCTTTTCTGTGTGGTCTCAGAGCAGGTAGTCTGAAAAGTAACTGCCTTTAAGAATGTCACAAATGCTGCTTGGGACTGCTGGGAGACCACTATTTGGATCATTTATCTATCAAAACAAGGGACTGATAAGCACAGGAACTTTCTTCTCACTACAGTAAAAATGTCAGTCTGAGCAGTTCTTGCTGTTTCAAGTCTTTGCTTTTCATTTAAAATTCTGCTGCCGTGTGATCAGAACATTAAACTCATGTTCAAATTCTGTGTCCTGTTCAATCAGGAGATGTTTTTATTCCTATATGCATGCTACAGATTCTAGAGAACTAACAATTCAGTTTGTAGGGAGTGAGGAATCCACATACCTCCTTCTGGACCTATTTCTTTGTGGTTAGAAATTATATTATATTGGCTATAAAGAAGCTTTTAGTGCTAATGCTGTAGTCATATATAGGAGAGTTTTTGAAAAGGCAACAATCATACTACCAGTATTTATTGACTTTAGCCAAAAGTCATAGATTCAGCTGCTTGCTTTTCCTAAAGCTCTGTTCATGACTAGATAAAAGCTCATAAATTTCTCCTGTTCTCCATGAAACTGAATAAAAAAAACCTTGTGCATCAATTTCTTGAGAAACCCTTTCAACATCTAGGTGACTTCCTGCATACCTTTAAATATTTAGACAAGATGAAATGTTCTCTAAATCAAATGAATCTCAACCTTAGGAAATGTTATAGCTAACATTGAAGTATCTAAAATTGAAGTAATTTGAAAGAATTAAATGTAGTTAAATAGTATTTTCTTACTCTGCTATACTGCAAACAGTATGCCAGGGACTGAATTTGTTTAATTGTATTCTTAATACTTAGGTTTAATGGTACAACTGTTCCTCTAGGCACTACTGCAATTTTCCTACTTGTACATAAGGAGTTAGTGAAATAAACCTTCTCTATCAAGGAGATGTCACCCTTCCTTCAGCACATAGAATTATGACACTAATAATGAGTGGCAATGGAAAATTCACATATGTATAAATTTAATTATCCATTTTTTGTCTTTGGATATCTGGATTGCCAACAACACATGGCACTTAAATTGGTTTTTGGGTTTCTTTATTTTATTAATCATTTACATGTTTGATAATATTAGCAGTAGAGTGTCTGTGAGTAGGGAGAGAAGTTGAGTATTTCCTGGTCCCCCATTTCCTTCCCCATCTACTAAAATGACAATAGAGAATCTAAAGACAAATTTTTTACCTTTTTGCTTTAGCTGCAAATAAATGTAAAAAAATGGACAACTTAATGCCCCAGGGAGAGGTTGAATAAGTACTTTCCTTTTGCTCTAGTGGCAAAAATGTCTTGAAGTAAAGCCGAGCTCAGTCCCTTGTTTCACAGAGCTTTTAGAATATCTTTCCGTGCAATTTGACCAAATGCTCCCATTTGGCTGCCTTTCCCAGTCCATACCTCTTGGCAGCAGCGAGTTGGTCGCCTTTTTCCTGCCAATCTCTGCAGTCTGCAAGTAGTCTGAGCCATGAGCACTGTCCATTAGCTCTGCAGCAGAGAACCCAGCAGCAAATCCTTCCTGATGCATCTCCTGGGGAGGAGATTTGCTTCTTGGGTCTGCTGCTTCTGATCTTTTTCAAGTAGAAATCCAGCCTAAGCACACTGAAAAGTTACAGAGGACTTTGTGAGGTCTTGCTTGAACTTCATGGGCTCATTTATGAAGCCTGGAGAGCCATTTGGAAATGTAATGGGTGTCTAGGATGCTGAAAAGCTGTCTGAGACAAGGAGCTTACCATTGAGAATGACATACTGGTTTCAATGGTATTTGCATTTATAAGGTTTTTTACCTTGAAGCAATTATGGTTTCACCCAGGTGTGGTAGTGTGGGAGGGTTTCTGAAGGTGCAGGTTGGAGTCCAGGGTGTAAGCACTTTGCACCAGTCCATGGGAGCCTTGATGGACGCACAGGGCGAGCTGAAATCAAATGCTATTTGATCCTGTTAATTGATCCATCACAATCCCTCTGCCAAAAGGTGCCTCCTTCCAGGAGAAGCCATCCAAGTGCCTTAAACATCTAAAGCAGGCATTCAGACATGGCAAATCAACATGATCACCATGACTTGCACAAGGCTGCAGTAATTTTCTTAGTTGTTAGTGAACAAGAGAGCCAAGAATAAATAACTTTAAAGACAATTTAGCTGGCCAGCAGCTGTAAACTTCTCTCCAAGTAAAGCCAAAATTCTTTGAATAAGTACTTCTTGGTGTGCTTCACGATAACAAGACAGAAGGATGCTCATGGGTTCTCTTCTAGCCAAGGCAGAGCTACAGGTGGAAGATCTCTTACATAAAAAGGTGTAGGTCAAGGATGTATCCGTGAAAGACAATTTTTGTAGAATTTCTTTCCAAGTCTTATATTCTCTAGTAAGAAAATATTTTTTTCCAGAACCTAGAGTGTGGCTGAAAATAACTCTGGCATAATAATAACAACTGTGCTTCAAATGGCATCAGTCTCCTCCTTTTCAAATTAACTTGGTACTTAACTTGAAAGTTGACCCTTTTCCATTTTACATGGCTGAAGTTAAACTGAGGCACATATTCAATTCCACAGCTGTTGGCAAGAGCTACTTTTTGGAAGCAGTGGGACCAGAAAAGACACTTTTCTGCCAGCGATGGCAGGTGATCCAGCACCAGATGAGGCATCGCCAGTGTTGTTCCTAGGGCAGATTATCCTTGCTACAAAGGGATCTAGCATTATCCTTAGTGTACTTGGCACCTCAAGGAGCAAAGCAAGCATGTGAAGCTCAGGAAAGAAGGTTGGAGTCATCTGTGTAGTTGGTAGGCTGTCTTCAAGCACATTTTACATTGTCAGCTTCCTCTCTTAGGCTGAGCTTTACCTTCATGCTTTACACTGAGTGATCTTGGGTTTCTTAACAGAAGCTACATGAAGAATTAAAAGTAATAGCTTTTTTTTTTTTTTTTCCTGCTGGAGAAAAGTATCCCTAGGCCTAAGCTCCTGGTAGTGGAGAAAAATCCACAGCTGATGTTTATTCTGACTGTGGTAACTTGCTTGAGTTATGGACAAAATCAAACCTGTCTGTGTCTGTCTTTGCACTGGAGTTGGGGACTGGGAAAGTTAGAGAGTTCCCAAAGTGACCTCTCTGTTCCCTCTGGGAAACTGCCATTTATAAACTGGAGAGGAAAGGTCCTAGCAGCCACCCTTATTATAAATCCCCAAGGGACAAGCTTCAGGGAGCACCTCCTTGTCAGTGCTGGTCAAAAGGTTGAAATGCAGCCACTCAGGAGGTGTTGGGAGTGACAGCTGCCTCATGCACCTCTGGCACGGCTGGAGGTGGTGTTTGTCTTCCCTTTGCTCCTTCATCTGTGAACTGCAGCTTGAAAACCCCATGCGGAAGCTCAGAGAAGCTTTTCTCCCAGAAGGGCCTCCTGCTGTGTTTAAATTTTAGAAAGTACTATGCTGAAGCATTAGAGAGCAAGCTGGAAGTAAATTACTACAAATCAATTAGCTACAAGTGCTATTCAGAGAGTGTTTGGGATTGGAATAGGCACCTAAGAGCATGAAGTATTCTGTCAAATCATTGAACATAAGGGTGAAAAATGGAGGAAGTCCATTTTAGTACACATGTTCAGCCACATTAATTAGAGCAAACTGATGATTTTCTTCTCCTGGGAAATGTTGAATCTGTACTCTCAAAAGAAAATCAGCTCTTTAGAGGGAAAACTCTCCAGCAGGTTATTGTGTACAGGATCCACTTATGTCCATGTGAGATTTCACTACCCATGTGTTATGCTCCACATTGGGAGCACTGGGGGAAAATAACATTTTAAACCACAAATAGTGGGATTTAACTGACTAAGTGCAGCCACGTAATCCTTAATAGTCACCCTACACAGGGGAGCAGTCATCTCATCTCCAGGGCAGAGTTATTCTCAGCCTGTCTCAGTTGAGTCAGGTGAATTATGCCTGGCGGTGCTTATTTCTCCCCACTGATTGTAAAGGGAGCCTGGGAAGACTGACTCAGATATAGAAGTGTGCAGTGTGGCCCTCTAGAGCTAAAGGGGATGAACCCTGCCCAAGAGATCAATAGTAGAAAGTCGAGAGATAGGATTTCCAAGCAGAACATTTGTCATCTCCATTGTGGTGTTACATGGTAGCCTGAGAAGGCTGTAGAAGTGGCATGAAAATTTCAGAGCTGCAGTGGTTCATCAGTGAAGACAACCAACAGAGAGGGGCATGCAAGGGGCATTTTTTAGGATGTTTGTAGCAATGTCAGCATTGAGATGGCCTCTGCTGGGGAATTTATCCCATTGGGGTTCACCAGCTGTCTTGTAAACACCCTTGTAAAAGGCAACTCAGAGGAAAAGCAAGAGAAATTCGGCTTTGTCTCATTTCAGCCTGTTTGTATTACTCTTAGAAGATAGGTGCTTTTCTGTAATACTTTCATTACTAAAATTCTCCTTTTCCCTCTCTCTTCTAGCTGGAAAATTATATGTGGTGCCACTTGGATTTTATCTTATCGGCAATAATCAGTTTCTCATAAATGAGAATATGGGAATATAAGATTTGAGGTAATGGCTCAGTTTATGGAACTAAAGAACTTTCAGTGAGTCTTCAACAATGTAATTATAGTCTAAAAGAATTTACATATTTTTAAAATGTACCATGGACATAGGGATATATTGAAGGCCTGTGTCTAGAACAGTGAAAGTTGGCTATTTCCCTATATTAAACTATAAAAGCACTTCTAACTTCAAGGACATGGAACTGCAAGCTGCTAAATATATGTATTTTTTGAACCAATATGTGTCTCTATAAAGACAATGAATTGTGACTGCCTTCTCATCTTGTGCAAAGAACAATAAGTCTTAGAAGGCTGAAGCTTTAAAGATTGGTACTTAATTAGAAAGTGTCCTAAATGAAAAGTCAGCATTTTAATAAATTTTCCCCAGGATGAAAGAAATGTTTCTCAAAGGAAATTGCAGCAGATGTGTGAGTACTTGGGATCACTGGGGAGACCTTGGCATTTGAAGGCAAAGAACTTTAATTGTGAAGTGTTTGCTTGGTAGTTTTGAAGAAACTGTCTGTGTGCAAATGCTATGTGTGCGTAACATTGAAAAATGTCTATAAACACATAGATATATCGGGGTTTTTATACACACTAAAAAAATCCCAAAACAACTCCCTCCAAAAACAGGAATAGGCATCTTTCTGAGTAGCACTGGTGGGTGGGAGGGGAGGTGGTAGCAGTTGTAGGGATTTGTGAGGAAACAGCACAGCCTGAAAGGGATAACTGGAGCCAAAGATGGGACCCTTGATTCCAAGGGCTGGGAATCCTGCATAAAATCACTCTTTCCTGCCTCCTTCATTGCTGGTGGGACTTCTGAGAGTTTAGTGCATGCCATGGGTCCTTGACAAAGCAAAAGCTGTCAGGGATGGAGGGGAGTGGGGGAATCTCCTCCCAGCAGCTGTTCTGTAGTCCTCTTGGACACCATGGCTTGGTGTTCCCAGCTCGTGGATTCCAGCCTGCCCTGGGCCGGGTGAGGTACAGCGAGGAGGTGCCTGTTCCCTCTGCCCTGCTGCCCCCACCTGCTGTGCCCACAGCATTTTGGGGAAGTCTAATGGGGCAGGCTCAGAGCCATCCTCCCCATATGGGTTTTGGTTACCTCACCCTTCCCACACCAATACCATTGGGACTTATTTCCTCACATCAGCTCTCACATCCTTCCTCCTAAGTGATCCATGAATAACTTGGAAAAGCTCCTTTGGGCCATTATTTTAAACTGGCAGCTGTGAGTGATGCCGCTGTGGGAAGCTGGTACACAGTGTCTTGCACTCTCTTTATGACCCAGCTGATCCAGTATGCTGGTGCTTGCAATGGGCTTCAGGGGACTTTGATGATGTGTGTTGGAAGTCATATTTGTTCCTAGCACTTTTTGTAATTGAACAATTACAGAAAGTTACTTTTGGTAATGTAGGCTGCTAGACTGGCTTCCTGTTAGTTTCAGATCCGTTAATACTAAATTTCTTAAATAAATGTAAAATTTATTAAGTCAAGCAATGCCCTGTATGAGTTTATTCCTCAGTTCAGACAGAAGTATTTTATAAACTTCTCTGCAGAAAATGTCCAATCGAGTTGTTAAAATTTCTTGCCAGGTTCAAAATTACATTAATTGTTTTACCAGCATAACAGGGGATTGTTGAAGAAACATCTGCTCTGAAAGGCTTATCAAATTTTTACCCCCTCATCATCAGATTAGTTGTTGTCTTGTTCATACAGTTGCATTGCCTGAGAATTCACTGCAATTTTCTGCTCATTTCTTTCACCTGGAGTTTGGGATTTAAAGGTTATAAGTACTGGGCTAGTAGGAAGCATTGGTTTAGTAGGAGAGATATAAATATTTCCTGCATTGTAGCACTTTTGATAATATTGGTAAGCAGAATATTTTTCTTCATTATCAAGTACTGCAATGAATGTTTCTATCTGATAAGAGTCCTCTTGCTGCTCCATACATCCTCAAACTCCTTCATGGCAATGACAGTTTGTAGGATGAGGAAGGAGAGCTTTAGGAGTTACTGTGCAGTTATTTTGTGTTTAGAAAGGATGGATGGCAGGGATTTCTAAGACCTGTGCACCCAGAAACAGAGGAAGTTTCACATTTCCCAGTATCACTGCCCACCTTGCTGTACCTGAGCAGCAGCCTCTAGCTTGGCCTTCCTCAAACTGATCAGTTCCTCCAAAATGCTCCCAGAATTGCCTGCCCTCAGGAACTGACAATTAAGTGGGAGCTCTCAACCAACACTGCAATATTGATGTTAATTTCCCTTACTTTATATATAAATTTATATATACATTTATATAAATAGGTTATATATACATTTATATAAATATAGGAATATATATATGTATAAAAGCTTGTCATATGAACTTTCTGTGAATTCCCTGCTGATTTTGAGGATTACAGGATGATGAAGGTCCTCTCCAATCACTCCTTTCCTAAGAGAACAGTCCTAGAGTTCCATCTGGGATACTACACTGCAGTGTAGATGAGCAACAGTTTCTACAGTAATCATGTTAGTTCTGTAATAATGGTATTGGTTCATTAATAGAATATCAATTCTCTAATTATCTTATCCTCTCTATTTCAAATCCTATAAACCTCATTTGTACAAGAAAGCTGATTAGCACAGTGCTGCAGCATGAAGCTGTAACAGCACAACAATAAATGTGTTACACATTTCCTTAGTAATGCCTTTTTTTGGTGATAAATATATAGCTATTTTTAAAGCAACAATTACAAGACTTATTGCTTTAATTTTTGTGGGACGTACTAAAGGATGAACAATTTCATTGATATAATGAATATAACCTTGCATACAGCTAATGCTAAATGACTGGGGAAAGTGAGATTATTTGGAAGATTTTGTGTGCGTATATGCAAAGTAAGTGATCCTTAAGGACAAATAAGGAGAGAAATTTGCTAAGGCAGCATGTTTCACTGGCTTGATGATTTTTTTTAATTTGCTGGCCTAATGGTTTAGGCAATCCATTAGGTATCTAATGGAAATGTTTAAAACAACTATTTTAAAATGACATTTTCAGTAGTAAGCCGAGTAAGTCAAGTACAAATGCAGTATGCAAAGCTGTTAATAGAGCTCATGTGGTACACAGCAAGTTTGGAAACCTAAACTCCATCCCATGCATGTGTATGTTTAGAGCAGGTCAGTGCAGTGTTTCTAAATCTGAACACACAGATATTATTCAGAACTTGAACAAAAAGAGTGAAATAAGACGGAGTTTGCTTATTCTTTGAAAAAATCTGCAGAAGTTCCTTAACAGAAGAAATCACATATCTTGTGCTTTGAACAGAGCATAGAGAAATGTGGGGGTTGTGACTGACAGGTTTCAGTCTTGAAAATGGTAAAAGTTTGAACATCTTTCAAAAAAGACCTTGCAAGTAAGAATGGTTGAATCATGCTGTTTGCCTGTCTTTTCCATGATAGCCAGTTTCAGCTGCAGAATGAGATGTAGCTGTTTTCAAATAGTCCTTTTCAAAGCGGAATGGAGTATATTCACATAATGCTTTAAATACTCTTCTCTCTATGGGAATACTAAAGTGGCCATTTTGGGAAGAAACAGAGAAAAAAAAGAGATAGAATTTCAGGTCTCTTCCTACTTCAGAGAAGTACTTGTTAAAAATAGCCATTAAATTTCTTCCTCAGAAACTCTAAAATTTGAGCAGCTTTGCCTTGCATTCAGATCACTGCAGTCTCAGCAACCACAGGTGCAAATATGCAGCACAAAGGCCAGTCTCCCTGGGGATGCTGCTGGCCTATATTTCCTCCTGAGCCCCTCCTGCTTGTCAGACTGCACTTCTCACACAGCAATTTCTTCAGTGCTACATGAGCTGCGTTACAGAGGAGTGTTTACAAGAGCAGAACAAACACAAGTGATGCCTTTCTGGGGGAAAAAAGCTGATGAACCACAGCCTTCCTCCCTCCATGCAGCTGGTGTTAGCAGCCGGCCCAGGGTGCACTAGGTGTGTTTACCTCTGGCAGAGATAAACTGGATGTCCTTGGCAGCCACATGTCCTAACACAAAGGGGACACTTAAAGTTATAGCTGGCTGTGCCTTGCTGTGGGTCAGTAGGAGAGGCAGGAATAACAGCACAGGTCTTGGAAGCATCAGCTCAGAGCTTTAATCACCAAGTGGCCAAGCAGCCAGAAACTTCTATAGAGCTTGACTGAAAAGTGTTCTCTCCCTGTCTCGGCCCTAAAGAGTTGGGAGAATGGAAAGACAAGGTGCTACTGAGAAAATAGGAAATGTAGAAGGTGATGAATGCCTCTTCTTCATCGGTTTTTTGAAATGTGATGAGACAGTTTCCATAGAAATGCTGTTCTCTGCTCCATCCATACAATGGATGCCAGTTTCAGGAAGCCATTGACAACTGTCACAAACTGCTTTCCATGAATTTAAATATCTCAGAGTAATGGAAAGGGAATAAGTCTTTGTGTTTCTTATAGATCAGATGCTTTTACTTGGGGGAATATGACTGAGCAGGGCATTAGCTGTTACACATGGTCTGCAAAGTGAATGCAACTGCAGTTTGGTTTTGCTGTAAACAAAGAATAGATATCTTTTCCAGAAAGAAATTTACTTGCATCTTTTAAGATTGTTTTGATAGACCAGAACTTGCAACTACCTTGATTTAAACTACCAGACTATAAAGCTAGACAAATTAATTTGTTTCAGAAGAAAATTTTGGCAGTTTGAAACAATATACTCCGTAAGAATAAAGTGCTCAGTAAGAAACAGTTTTCAGCTGTAAATAACAGAGGATATCCAAACCATTATGGATACAACTAGTAAGTGTATTATGAAAGGTCAGTCCGCCAGGAAGAGGCTTCTTAGTTGTTTTTGTGGCCAACATTCCTTATCCCATTTGTGTGCTCAGATACTGCAGGAGGTAACAGCAGCTGGGGGGAGAGCACTCAGCATGTAGTGTGAGCTTCTGATGCACTTTTTTGGGTTATCAGTTTGTTCTGCAGAGCTCAGTTGAAAGCAAACTCCTTTGGGCAGAAGTTACTCATCAGAGCAGTCAAAGTTGAGCTGCCTCAGGGGAGGAAGAATGACCTGTACCAAACAGCCAGTGGAAACCATGCGTAAGAAAATGAAGGCTCTAAAAGTGTTTTGCAGATGAAAGAGGTAATTCATGGATAGATTTAGTAGCTCATGCTGTTTACAAAATTTTGGTAGTCAGGCATTATGCTTATAAGAACTTGTTGTTTTTTTTTAAATCTGAGATGAGAAAGATATGAAAATTAAATTATCTCATGTGAGCTAATCCTTTTATGGAAGACTAGACTCTGTTACAAATGAAGACAGGGCCAGCTCATTTTCTTTTTCCCGGAGCTTTCTGGACTGGAACAGCATCCTTAAACAGCCTTATAGTAATTTAAAAATTGAGACTGGCTTAACTTTTTTTTAAGAGACTTGCTGCTTTCCTTTTCTGATAGTTAAATTTGGATATGCAAAAAGACATTCCTGTAGTAATTACGTGTAGAATTTATCTGTCCAGGTGAATGTGTTATGTAACCTACAGACAGAGCGCTTACTAAAAACCACAGTTGGAGAATTGTTACTTTGATTCTCCTGCACTGCCCTTCCAGTCTAAAGGGACCTCTCTGGCCCATCACATCTTAAAAGCTGAGGGTAGGATAACTGCAGGCTAGTTTCTTAATTAATGGGAACACTAAGTCTATGTGAGACTCTAGGTCAGAGATTTAGTGTTCCCTTTTCCTTTCCATGGAATCTGTCCAACACTATAAATTGCCAAAATATTCACAGCTACTCTGATGGGGAAGAAAGAGCTTAGCAGCAAGACAGCACCCAGTCCACCCTCAGAGCACAGTGATCTGGCACTTGTCTTGCTCCAAGGCCTCTGTGGATCCAGCAGGTGAGCCTCACAACCTTCCTCTCGGACTCAGTGCCTCCCCCAGGTCCTGCTCGCAGGGTTTTGATTCACTCTGGCTCTGCTCTGCTTGTTTTTAGTTCTTGCTGTGCAGAAAAGGTACAAGGAGAGCCTGTTCAAGTCCTAAGGGGGCAGGGAGAATAGTTAATGATTCCCCTGTGCTAGAAGTGACTGAGCAGAACTGAGCATCACGCTGGGGGCTACAGATGCTGTCCCAGGAACCCAGGGGTCTGAAAATGACTGGATCACAGGGCATTCAAGGTGCAGATCTCTGATTGAGGGCTGTGGTCATCCCTTCTGAAGGGACATGATTGCTCAGCACTTTGTGTCTTGGGGAACTTGCCAAGCTCTTGTTCATTATAGGACAAACTTAATTTGGCACTACTGACTGCCAGAAGCCTGAAGTCATGTTGAGGTTTAGTACTCTGTTTCCTGCAGCTACTGTAAACAAATATGTGCTGTCTGCTAAGAGTATCATGTACTTATTCAGCATTAGACTTACAGACAGCTTTGTTCTTGGAGCAGTTCTTTTATTCATCATTGTATAAGAATTTGCAAACCTATTTCTCAACATCAGTAGTGATCCTGTTCTTGCTTTTCCATCTCTGATTTGTTGAATATCATTAATCTTGGCAGGATTCAATTGCTTGAAATAACCATATTGTCTATCCTGAAATGGCCTACTGTGAGGCTTCAAATTTGAGGGCTCTCAGAGCTGCAGCTTAATTTACATGATGCTGCTAGAATTTTGAAAGTATTTATTTCAGTTTGTAAGCATTTGTGCTTTGATGAATGGCAATCTATTGTCAATGATCTGCACCTTCTTTCTACTTTGCTTTCACAACCAGAGACAGAACAGATTTTATCCATGCTGTGTGTGACTTTTTTCTCTTTAAAAACATATATTTTGTTCCATTCTGTTGAAATGGAGGAAACTTCTCCCACTGGGTGTGGGGATCTGGCAGTAGGATTATCCACTGATAGACAAAATAAATGCAACCTCTCTTGAAAGTGCACCACAGTGTGAGGCTGTCTCATTTATGTCACTGCCCTTGGGAATCGAACCACAAGAAATAACAAGGATTTTGCTGAAGAGGTTCTGCCAACATGTTCTTCCTGCAATCCACAGCCTGTGCTACAAGATGGAACTCCAGAGGGATCCCTCCCTTCTCATACTGTTCTGAATATTGAAACTTGAACATGCTTGGACAGATTTTCCCCTTTATGTGCTTGAATCTTTTCTTCTTATGATGATTTCTCCCCTGTCTGGAGAGAGAGGCAGTAAATCTACAGTAGATTTATGGCCTTCCATCAGCGGAGGACAGCTTGATACACTGAAACCACTGTGATCTCCTAGAAAACATGTCTTGTAAAGCACACAGCTGTCTTCTCTTAGAGAGGAGAAAATCTTTTGGCTTGTAAAACCTTTGGAAATGAAGGATAAAGAGCAGTCAAAGTTGCCCTATTTCTGTGTTCTGGAAAGTCTGGTAAATTTTTAAACTTTTTAGAGTAAATCAGTTACCTTTATATCTCTGCCTCTAAGTCACTGGAATGGAAAATATCCTAAACAATACTTACATAATGTTGCAAGACTTCTTATTCCCAACTCATTACTTGTTGTTTTGTTCTCTGACAACCTATGCCTCCAGTAAGAAATTCCTCTTCTGGGAATGCCACAGACTGTGCAAAGTGCAGGGCATAGTCTCCGAAGTGGATGTGTCTAGGTCTGAATTTACAGAGACTGATATTCCAGTTGGAGTGGGTGGTGTCTTAAAAACCTCAGGTGGGAAGCAGATACAGTATCACTCTAATGTCTTGGCATGGGCTTGGAAAGCTCTGCTACCAGCCTGGTTACAAGAGCATCAACATTCTGAATTAAATTGCTTGAGTCAAACCAGAATGCCTCAAGAAAGATGAGTTTCTGTCCAAGAATACTTGATGGGTGATGGGGCTTGAAATTTTTATTTATTAAAAAGCAAACCCCAAGCAACCCCACCAAATCAAACATCTCCCCTTTCAGCCATTTCCCTGGCTGCTTTTTATTTTCCTGCAGCTCAAGACCCAACACCATTCATGCTGTGGTGAAAAATGTCACTGATATTACGTGAAGATAATTACTGTTTTCAGTGCTGCTTGGAGCATTTAATTTCATGTTCATTACAAATGAAACAAACTGCTTTCACAAAATAACTTTACAGTTTCTTCCATTTGTGTTTCCATGGAGGAAATCTCCATCTCCCTTTGGATTATCTATTCTTGTCAAAGAATACTTTTGCCCTGGCTGAAAGTCCCTATGAAGATTGCCCCTGACTTAAGGGAGTATTGAGTGGGAGACGCTAGCAGAATTGAGCTAGAGATTCTTTACTTTAAATATCAGAAAGTAACAGAACAGGAGGATGCTTGAAATCTCTGTTAATCTGTTAGTCTGCAGATAAGGTGTTTTAATGATATTCATGAAATCCACGATACTTGTGATAATGAGTGATTATTTGTCCTTTATCATTTAAAGGCACAGTGTAGCTACTTGCTGCATAGATTTACAATTTTCTTTGCAAAAGACAAGCCCCAAAAGGGCTACATTTCAATAAATTGGAGGAGAAGGAAAGGGACAGATAAATGTGCAGCCCTTCTTGCTTTCAAGTGCAGCTCCCTGAGTAAAAGGCCATTTGACCACTGATGGCTCTCAGCCCCAGTTTACCATCTCCTTAAATTGAGTCACTGGTGATTGCGGGCCTCTAAAGAAGAACTACAGGGTGCAGTGTCTTGCTCTAGAATATTGCTTCAACCTTGAAATATTATATTAAAGCAGCAACTTTTGACTTTTTTATGGCAATTCTAGAAAATTGTAGAGAGTAAGGGCAGAGTTATGACAAGGCCTGAAAGGCAACAAAACTCAAATGATAAGCATTTAAGGCATATAACTTAGAAAATGGTCTTCTTTCTCCTTTGGTGTCATAACAACACTTTCTTGTAGTTTTGGTAAAAGAGAGATTATGAGAGGCTGGCAGATACAAGTCTTCCAGCAGGCAAAATATTTCTAGAAACAGGTAGGGCTTCATCTATCTGCTGCAAGATCTGGAATCCAGATTGTCTATGGCTCATCCTCATTTCACAGGTAGAGAAGGCACAGGAAGGGAAAAGAAAACTGACCTGAGTTTTGTTGTGAGCAGGGTGAGGTGAACACTGAATTCTGCCTTAGGGTATGACAAAAAGAAAACTGAACTTTTTGTAATTTTAAGATTGTTAGTTTGGGTTCTTGGGCAGTAGATGGCCTGATAGCTCAGTGGTTTATCTATCCTGCATTGGTTTTGTGCTGTGTGTGCTTTGCTAAACTATTGTTGAGCTTCTGCTCTTGTGCAGGGGCCAGATTTCTGCAAAATTATCATAAAACAACACCTATCTGCTGCTTGGGGATCCTGTGTGCTCAGTAAATCAGTAGGTAGACTGTAGAACTTTATTAAGGCTTAGGTCTTTGCAATGCCCTTGGTAGTTCATCGCTGCTAAGCAGAAATGCAGCTGTGTGATTCCATAAAGGCCAACTAGGCCTTTCAGAAATAACACCAGTAGTTAGGCTGATAGATCATGTGTGGGATCTCTGGATAGAAAGCATTGCTGTTTATCATAGGATATAAAAATTTATAGCTGGAGGGATCCTGTTTTGGGAGACTTTGCCTCTGTGTTGACGTGGGTTGGTCGTAGCTAGAACTTGATTATCTGTATCAGCACGTTTTCTAAGTGAGAAAAGCTATTTGCATATAATACAAAAATGCCTCCCACCTGACATTTACAGCAGAGACCTTCAGAGGGAAGAAAAGAGAATTCTCCCAATTTTACTACGTGTTGTTCATGGTGATATCTTTAGCTGCAGGCTTGTCTTGTTAATTGATTGAATTATTTAAGGTGCTGATTTATTTAGCGAAGGCAAAATTAGTATTTTTGTCCCTGACAGCTGTAGGGCTTGGAAGAATAGTCAAGGTATTTTTCCTGATCTTTCATTGCATTGCCTAAGAACAGGTTTCCTGTGTACTAGATAAGAACAGATGGAGAAATCTGATTTCCTTCTTTTGAAGTGCTTACTTCATAGCCCCTAAAACTTCTTGTCACAGGCTTTTTGGTTCTTGCTCCCTACAGTGGTCTCCCAATAAAAAAATCAGGATTTTGCTATAGCTCTGGATGAGCCTCATGAAATTACTTAGAAAATTGCATGTTGTCCTGTATGTTATTGTGTGTAAACCAGATCTCCAGTGTATGTATTTTGTGGGCATTTGTTCACTGTTTATAGTGCTTGTCTGCACTGATCATGTGAGAAACTCCAACCTTGGCTCAGCAGAAAGCCCTGCTGGGTTTGTGTGCTGCTTCTTCCCGTGCAGTGCGCTGCCTCTGGCTGAACAGCCCCCTCACTTCCCCCTCGCAGCCTGTGCCAGTAAAAATGTGTGAGTTGCCTTCCTCACCCCGGAACCCTTTCCTCTCCAAAGCGTGTACAATTGCAATAGCATGTTGCAGAGGCACCTCGTCACTTTTAATTTATCCTTTCTTCCTCAAGGAGCAACACTGCTAAGTCCTTTAACTGGGGATTAATCTTTCTGTCTCTTACTCTTTGAGCTGCTGCCAATCAACTATTATTTATAAAACAAGCTCTTGGGTGATGATGGCAGATCTCGTAAGTAACTGCTCAATTTCTGTCCTACCTTACTGAGACTACTGGCATAAATTCAAGTATGTCCAGATACTTATTTCTAATTTGGTCAGTACAGAACAATTTTATCCCCATATTACTGCCCCTACTGGCACATTCAAGCAAGCAACCAATTGCTTCTCCATTTACCCCGACAGCTGTACAGATCAGAAAGAGGGCAGGATTTACCCTGCTGTGATCTCCTGAGAGATTCAGAAATGCTATTCTACCCTGCAATACTTAAAAACAGGAGCACTACTACTGAGATCCACCCTAGGAGAACTGGGTAAATTTTGGGGAAGGGGGCTGTGAATCTCAGAAATGAGGGCTGATCATTTTGGAGATGCTAACAATGAACTTTAGCAGTGTTTGTATGGAATGGTCTTCATAGCTCATTCCTTTCTTTGCCTCTGAAGCTACTGCAGTCTTTCTGATAAAATCTTCATACCACAGTAGTCCCAAGAGAGATGTAGAAGCAAGGAGACAGATAGATATGTATTATTTCATCTGTGGTTTGCACCATGCTTCAGTCAATCTCTAGATATGACACGGGTGGTCAGTGTTGTGTTAGTCACAATGACTTGTGCTAAGGCGAGCCTTGGCAATTTCGAATGCTTATGCAATGAATACTGGGTAAGTCGCTTGAACTTCCAAAACTTTCTGAGGAACAAGCTCTCTTTGGGCTGTCAAATATTGTAGTTCATGCTTTAAGCTAAGTCAAATAGCCTGAAATACCTTTTCTTACTGTTTTGCAACATTCCTGGACTTGCTGTTATCCAAACAACGCAGAATTACAAAAAACAGCACCACAAAGATGGGAGAGGACTGTGAGGATTCAACTAAATAAACCTTGGAATGTGTTCAAAAACCCCTCAAACAATTCTCCCCCCCCTTTTTCTATTTAATTCTGGGCACATATTCAGATTACTTTCCTACTAAATATGCAGTTTCTACCTCCCATAGAGGACATGCAGCGCCAGTTAAAATCCAATCTCATTTAAATTCCATACTTCACTATTGAAAACAATGAAAAAAATACTGCCAAAGACTTGAGACCTACAGTTACCGGTCACATGATGTCTAGGTCTATTTTGCTAACCATCCTCCCTGCTTAGTTTGTTCCCTAGCCTGCAATAACCAACTTGAAATTTACTGTCGCCATTAACTTGCTTGTTATCTAGAGGCTCCTAATGTAGCTGATGAATACCTGTACTCTGAGCCACATTGTTTTCAAAGGCTTTCTTTTCCCTGTTGCAAGGTGTGAGCCTGATCCTACAGACTCTCACTTTGAAGCACTGTCTGTAATATTAATTTGGTGAAACAGGAAAGACAGCAGTGAGTTTTCTTTCTGACTTAGACAATCCATAGAAGGGCCGGAGAGATCTGAAGCTTGTTTGCTCCTGCAAGTTCACAGAGGTTCATTCAAAACGCTTGATTCTGTGTGGGAACACTTGTCTTCCTAAACCCATTAATAGGGAGGCTCCTGTGGAGAGTCACAGAATCACAGACATCTTGGTTGGACAGAGCAGCTGGAAATTTCCTCATCCAGCGTCCTCTTTGTAGCTGGGGGCTTGCTGACATTAGAGACCAGGTCAGCCTTGGCTTTGTATTTAGGAGTTTTGAAAATTCTCCATAACTGAGACATTATAAGCTCTGTGGACAACAGCACTGCCCTGTCCTGCCAGTAATGACATTTTTCCTCATGTTCAGCCTGAACCTATTAAGACAATGTTTGTGAATGTTGTCATCCTTCATTATCTTGCCCGCCACTCTCAAAACCAGTTTGGCTTAGTGGTCTTTAACCTCCCTAATAGTATTTGCACTAGATCATCCTTTCTTTAGTCTGATGGATCACCCTTTCTTTCAGGCTGGAACAACCCCTGCTCTTCACCCTCTCTCACAAGCCATGTGCTCTGAGCCTTGACCACCTCATAGACTGGAGTGTCTCAATTTTCTCCACATCCCTCTTGATCTCACCCTTCTTCCCAGAAGTGGCAGAAGTACTGCAAGTCTGGCCTGATCAGTGCTGATAGCCCATTTGGTTTCCTGCCCTTGCAGGTGCCTGGGGTTTTTCTTCCCTGAGTGCATAGCTTTGCACTTGGCTGTATTGAACTTCACGATGTTTGTTTGCTCAGTCCTCAAATTTATAGCCAGCTCCTTTTGTGTTGAAGCTCTGTCTTTTGTCATGTTAGAAACTTCTAATCTATTATCTTAGAGGATACAAAAAAAATCACAAGGCAAGTTTCTGCTCTGATTTATTCTTTTGGGTGAGATTTCTCTGTCCATTAACTATAGAGGGAACCATGGAAAACTTATTCCCTAAGCTATGGTTGGCTTTTTGAGTGTCTTCAGCTTTAGTTTCTGGAAGTGAGAACAGTGGGAGATGCAGAGAAACTAGTGTTGTGGTTTTTTTTCATCCTGCTGTGCAGTGCCAAGCCTGAATGGAACAAGAGCTTTTTTTTTTTTTCTCTGTGATGTTCTTCTGTTCTTCTGCTTTGTATCTATTCTGCCTTCCAAATATTGTGTTTTATCTTTAATGGTTATGGCACCCATTAAGCTGAGAACAGTCTTATGACTGAACCATCTCCACAGACTGTTAGCCTCATTATAGAACCTTAACTTAATGTTCAGACTGTCGGTGCATTAATAATTGTTTGGTATAAAATGTTGGCTTGCATTCCTGTCTATTCTCTTCTGCTAAGGTTCCATTATTTGTAAATTGGGCAACTTGTGGCCAGTTAACCCATGGTGGGGTTTCCTTGTTACTCTTCCTGTTAACATCTGATACTCATCAATTTTTCTTGTATTTTCATCAGATCTCCCTTTTATTTAATTTTATTTTAGACACTTTATTTTAGACAATAAGACCCCAATGGATAGGTTTCTGTGCATATTATTTTCTTTTAATTTTTGTGGTCTCTCTCAGGGGTTATCTGCCCTCTGCTATTGACCATGCAGATATTATTTAGGCGTATTTAGCTTCTGCAGTAGTTTTAAACTTCTTTTTTTTTTTTTTTCACTATACACTGTTTAGATTACTAAAAATCTTTCAGTAGAAAAGCAGGGTGCCCATGTGATAACTGATGTCATGCACTAGTAGTGTGGTGGGTTTGTGTTTTGCCTAATTCTTTTGACTGGATCTCTTAGAAGCTGTTCACATAAAGTTTTACAGACCTCAATATGAAAACAACCATTTTGTTTTATCTGATGAGAAAACAGAAAAGGAATAATCTTAGGCTGTAGTAGAGAAAGATGCATGGGCTAAGTACATGTAATATATATATCTGGCTGATATTGCCTACAGGATTAAAAGCAAAACACGTATTTGACTCCCTTTGTTCACTAAAAGATAAAGGGCTAATAAGCAAAACCTGTTTTTGAGAAATCAGAAAGATCTTTCACTTTGATAGATGCCTTCAACAAAAATTTACAACATGAAATCAGCATGCCTCATTCTGTTCTATTTCAACCCAGATCTGGACTAGGTAAGCGGGACAGTATTTTAACAGTGCAGGAGGTGCACTGTTGTTAAGGTCAGTTTAAAAAGACACTGGGCTGATGAGTGACTGACTTGCTCTCTCTCAGCAGTAACAATTTTTCTTTTCAGCCACCAGCCATCCTGGATGCAGCCATATGAAAAGCCCACTGCTGAGGGGGAGTGAGTGTGACATTCTCTTCTGTGGAACTCAGAGCTAAATTAGCACAGTCCTCCTCCCCCATTTCTTCCTTCATGGATTGCAGTGCTGTGGCTGTATTAATGAGGCACCAGCCCTGGGGAGGTATGTCATTCTGGTGTCAAAGTTCAAGCCTGGTAAAAATGTCTGAAAATGTTTAGTTTTCTGCAGGTTATAATTTTTCACAAAAAAGATTCTTTCATTCATTTTTTCCTTTCTTGGTCGTAGCATGAAAAAATTGCCCATTTTATATAAGAGATGTTAAGTGCTTGCAATTTCATTGTCTTCCACCTTGTTTTAGCTGTGGATGTGTTTACCCACATCAGAGGACATCTCTGCTGGTGTTAATGGTACCTAGTTACCATGGATTTGTTGGTTTGCTGTATTGCCAGAAAGAGAACCTGCAGATAATAACCCTGAAAGTTTCTTACATTATTTCCCACTGTGAAACGTGGGGTTTGCAGGAAAAATGACCTGAAACAGTTCACAAAGTGGTCTCTGGATTGATGGTGGTTGGAGGGCTGGGCAGCACTCTGCTCCTCAGCTAAAATAAGTGCCTGCTTCACACTGATTTGTGAAGGAAGCCACCCTTGATTTTATCAGTGTCTTCTCTTTCAACTGCAAGATCCTGATTTTGTTTGGCATTAGGACTAGACAATAAGCAGGAAAGTGCTCGAAATGGATGAGTGGAAAAAGCATGTCTGGAGAAAGTGCTTGTTCCTAACTGCCTCGAGCTGCAGGTTGGCTGCTGGTTGAAGAATGAATAATTGCATTCCTTTTTAAATGACACACTTTAGAAGTGGTGTGGATATTCCCTTTTTTTAGTCAGTCACATGTCCTGATCCAGCAATGTGTTTTAGTTCTTTTTAAACTCGGATGATACTTTGAAATAAATAAAACTAGCATGTGCTCTAACACTATTCTCAAGCATGAGTTCTTTCCAACATCCAGGCCCTAACTTTTAAAAAAGTGATAATTTCTAGGATAATTTCATGCATTCAGTATTCCCGTGGGCATTCAGCTGAGTGCCTCATGATGACAGACACCCAAAACTCAGCGTGTGTGTGATACGGGCCATGCAGGAACTGAGAGCTGACCCCCAGCCCAGTGCCTTTGCCACAGTCCCACCCCCAGGCACTGAAGCTGGAGAGTGCAGGAAGCAGAAATCAGGGCTGCTAAATAACCAGGCTGGTGATTTCAGGGATGAAGCTGATAGAAGAGTAGAAGCAGAGAAGTGCACTGAGGGGAGCGATTTTAAGTACTTAATTATAGAGTGCCTGAAGAATGCTGGGCGCTTTCTGGAGCACAGATCAAGTGCTTTCTCCTCTGATGGGATTAGGCCACTTTGGCTACTTGTGTCAAGTCCCTTTCAGACATGCCACTGCTTTGATTCCTCCCACTCCCCAGAGCACTGTAATTAAGAAGTTACTGCCTCCCAAGTGTGCAATTATGTTCTCTGAAACCCAATAAGCAGCCCTGAGTGAAAAACATCCCCTGCTTCCTGCATGAGCATTCTTCTGACACTGCAGAGGATGGTCTGTCCCTAGACAATGTGTTAGTGAGGGGATCAAAAGAAAGACATGAAGTAGGTAAAGCACAAATAAGGGTGTAAGTATGCTTGGTAAGTATTTTTGAAATAAAAGCTTATATGAAAGTCTGAGTAGTTGTTGAGTTTGCCAAAAATGAGGAATGAAAGACTTCCAAGCAATGCAAGTTTGAGTTTTGATATTTTGCCAGAGTCTCTGTGCTGTTGACAAAAATAAAATGCAAGGAGTAATTACCCCTTAAAGACTTTTATTTACACTAGCCAAACACCCAGTTATGCCAGTCCCAATTTTAATCTTCTGTGAAGGCAAAACTCACTTTTGTGAAAATAGTATATTCGAGGCAGAAATATAATCTGCTGGAAAACTGGTTTTGAACAGTAATCTTGAATGTTTCACCATGCCAGTGTTACTGTCACTTCTGGTAAATATTTACATTTCTCTTGTTTAAGGCACTCCAGCAATAGAAATAAACAATTTCTAGGCACCATCTCCCAACACAGGCAGAATTTGGAGCTAAACCTTCCTTGTTGCCAGGCATGCTGTGCTCTGGGTGGGCAGGAAGACTGTTTTTGTCCCTCCCTCACTGCACCAGCCTTCAGGCTTCCAAATGTGCTTCCCTTGTTTAGAGAGAAGAACTTGATTTCTTTGATATTTCTTCTTAGTCTACATTTTCTACTTATTTGAGTTTTTTCCTTGGTTTTTTTTCTGTGTGCTTTCCAGTATGACTCTGACCATTACAAAGTAGTCAAAAATGAACAGATGATCTGGGGTGATGTTTTATGTATTACACTATAATATTTTGTGGGTTTTTTTCCTCTCCAATAGCATGGCATTGTTTTTGATCCCTTAAATCCTTCTTTGCATAGTCCCTTACAGCCCTGCTTTGTACAGGTGATTATTCTGATTATTCCTAACTCAATGTAGTGCTTTGAAATTCACTATGGACAGTGAATGGCTGTCTCTTTTTAAATGGCTCTTCCTCCTGTTTGCCCACAGATATTCTTCATTTAGGGCTGAGTTCTCAGAGTTGTGTCACAATCAATGACACATTTTAATAGAAAAAAGCAATTGTCTGTGCTTGAACTGTTGTTCTAGAAGAGGACTTACAGCTCAGGAGATATTAATACCATGGGCCTTCAGGGAAGGTTAAAAATGAAAAAAAAAAGGAATATTCTATGGAAAAACGGAGTTTTAAAAGTCAGGTTCATTGCCTATTGTCTTTAAGTAGTGTCTTTTCAAAATTCTACAAGTCATGGCAAGTTTCAAATAAATTAAACATAAACAGCTAGGCTGGTTCCACACCAAGGATTAATGACAATTGAGGAAAAAAACCCGAAAAGTAAACTATACAAAAAAGTTAAGGAAGCATTTAACTTTGTTTAAACGTAACATAACTTTGGTAGATGATTCTACTAAATTAAAATCTAATTAATTTTACTGAATTCTGACTTAGTTAACATATATACAATATAGTTAACAAATATACAATAGAATCTTCAATTCCTTCACTTCCAAAATTACTTTTGGAATTATTCCCGCCCTCTACCAGCTGTTGTCATGTCTGAGCTATGAAGTCACTTGTAACAACTAACCTGGAAATATGTTGGAAGTACTGCAGTTATTCCAGCTGCTTTGAGCAGGGAAAAGTGATGCATGCATAATATTCTGGATTAGTTTTTCTTCAAAATGTTTCCTGAGCATTGTTAGAAGCACTGGGAGCAAGACATGAAAATAACAGCATTATCTGGATTGCAGACTACTGCCTTCCAAATTTAAGATATACTTCAACATGAGTCTATAAACCTTTTTTTGGGGGGGAATATCCTTTCAGTTCTGTTACCTATACCACTAGTTAATTCTTGTGTTCAAAATGAATGGATGAACAGAGTATTTTAGTTCTGAATGTGCACATTTCTGAACACAACAGGGAGCCCTACAATATTTGTAGTAGTCTGGCTGTTCCTTAGTTAATTATAAACATCTGGTCAAACTGGCATCCCTATTACTTACATGCTACAGAATATAGTATCTTCTTTCTGCATCCTGTTCATTTTTATAGGGATTTCTATCTCCTACAAAATATTTCTGTTAGTGTTGATAACAGCTCCTTTTAGCTTGAATGTCCCTGTATGGATGAAAAGAATCTAGATTTGCACAACAGAAGGTAAAGGATCTAATTTAGGCAAATATTTTAAAGTGTTGCTGTGTGAAGTCCCACACCTAAAATGACAAATGCCTGTATAGGACATATCAGCACTCTGCTGTCACATTACAATATGTTGTATGACATTATTGGATCTCCAGGTTTTCTAGGGAAGAGTGAAAAGGGAAATAGATTTGCTGTTTCATACCTTAGAATTAGAGAGGAATGTATGCATCATGAAATTCATTCAGATGCTGATGCCTAAATCTATCCACACATGTTCCACTCTAAATGTGATTTTTGACTTCCTGCAGCTTTGCAAAAAAGCAAAACACAAACAACAAACAAACAAAAAACCCAAAAAAAAAAGAAAAAGTAAAAGTTGTCATGCTGATTTTGTGCCTTAGGATGAATTGGTAATGAAAGGAAAAAGAAACTAAAGACTTCAGTTCTTAGACACTTGCCTTTAGTGTCTAAATTAGTCTAATTTAGTTCAATTAGACACGTGCCTCTGGATCTTAAAATCAGTTTTAGTCCTCTTTCTGTTTTAATATCAGTTACCAGCTCTGAAAACACTTAAGTAAGGCTCTTGTCCCTCCGTATAATCTCTAAGGCTTGATTCGAGAGCCCATCTCTGATTTGCAGGCATGATAAGATCATGTGAAAAGCTGATATTCAGGAGGTGTAGAGTGAAAACAAAGGGCTGTGCATTACTAAAACCTAAGGCCACTTCCCATGGGGGTTTGGGCAGACGCCTTCACTGGATTTTGGAAAAATCTATAGTGATGAACACCACTGGAAAACACCATGAGCACTTCTAACTCACTGTGTGGTAAAAGTATTACCTTCCCAAAGATGTCTGAAAATGTTGCTTATGTAACTTCAGTGTTTTTACAATTAGTTTTTTCCTTTAGAATTTTTCACATGGGTGTTTGCAGTTATTTATTTTACATTTCTGGGCAAAAGAAACCTACTTTACTCAATGTCAGAGAATAAATTAAGCCATCCTTCAGTGTGTCACTTTTAATCTGGAGATCATTCTGAAGATATTTTTAATGACTTTGCATCTAGAAATATCAGTCTGATAATTCGTTAAACTCCTTGAATACCAGCTCTTACAGATACACTTATTTAAGGAAACTTATGGTTTAAATTTTGACTGCACTATATGTAAAATGTGTTTCTTAAAAGTCTTCCTATCGTTTACATGGATAAATATTAATATATCATTTTATGACCTTTACTGTTATCTTATTTAGAATCCTGGAAAAATCTGAAAAACCTAATTTGATTCAGAAAGAATATCTATTATTTTTATTCAATTAGCAGGGTACTATTTTTAAATTATAGAAATTAATCTGAGATACACAATTTTCCTATTTAATTCTGTCTTACCCACAGACCTGATGGATGTCTGCTTGACGTTGTCACCACTAGCTATGAGATGCAGGGGAGAGGACTTCTTGTAGACTTACTCTAGTTCCTTTCCTAAATTTTGATCCCAATGTGTAAAAGCAACCTCCATCTCTCCCTAGGAGGGGATATTGTGGACTGTTATGCCTCATAAATCCTCTCCTGTCATGGTTTCACTCAAGGTCTCTTCCCGTCGTTTTCCTGAGGAGATGCTGCCCTTGCACCCTGGCTGTGTTGCCTTTTTGCTTCCTTTTTTATTACCCACACTGTTCATGCACTGAAATTACTCTCTTAGAGAACAAGCCAGTTTCTAACAGGACAAACATGAAGACCAATGCCTACAGGTTTAATGCCTGAGCCTGCTGCAGAGCAGCAGTAATGACACAGGGCAGCACCACATCTGTCCCTCTCCAACAACATCCTTGGTATCCAAATTCTGACTCCCCCATGCACAGTAACTCAAGTGCTATGGTGTGAAAATGTTACTCTGCCAGGTTAGGACATGGGTTTTCCTATTTTTAGCTTTTACCTGAAAAAAAACCCAAACTCAACCATGTGATAAGAATTATATATAATATCTGTGTTTTGGTGCCACAAGAGCTACCAGCCTGAGGGAGAATGTCTGAGAGAGGTTATAGGCTCAAATCAAACTTTGCTTTGGCCCTGAGTCATGGCTGCAGCATTTCCCACTATAAAAGCCTGGCAAATGGACTGGCCCAGCAATGCTAAGTGTGGCTCTGGAAGCACACTGGAGATTGCTCTGGGGCTCAAACTTGGGGTCAGCTTTCTGTGCTGACCATGAAACAGTAAATGAGTTGCTGTCATGAATTGTGCCTTCCTAGAGAATCGTCTCATTCCGGCTGCTGTCCTCTAAGCATGCTCACACCTGACAGTCTTCATCTCTGTTCTTGGCTCTTGCAAATAAAGGGGTGATAAGAACTAAAGGGCAGAAAATTGTCCCAATATCTCTGGATAAGTGTACAAATTCAGTGCAGGTAGCACTTCCCCCAGGAACTTTTCTGGTCTACCTCATTTTCCTCCTGACATTTCATGAATGTCCTGGCCATGCAGCAATTTTCCATGAATTTCTTTCCAAAAAATTAGTAATTGTCAAATTATGTTTGCTCCAGAGGGTGCCAGGTCTGGGCAGCCGGAGACCATGGACACCAGCTGGTTTGGTGGCTGTGTTTCTTTTTGCTGGTATGCTGTACAGAGACAATTTCCATGTGGCTTCAGAGGCCTATTCTACAGTTTCAGTGTTTTCATTTTCTAAATGAAGACTAAATTCTAGATATCTACTTCTTCTGTGCAGAAAAGGACATATACCTCTGTAGGAATATCTTAAAGTGGAATGGGAATTCCTGATTTCCCTTAAGTCTTCCATGTTAATTTACACACTGGCCTCTGGTGACAATTTTTAACTGAGGTACTCCACTTCCAATCCCTTTGGCTTCTTACATGCTGCTGAACATCGGCTTGAGTAGTGTATTTAGTTTTGTAAAGAAGTCATCACAGAGCAAGCAAGGTCAAAGCTGTCACTGTTTCAAATGAAAAGTAGGATTTCAAATAAATGGGGAGATTAACTTTGTCCATTGAAGAGCAACTCTGTTTTTCAGGAAAAAAATTCACCTCTAACTGCAAGAAGAAAATAATTATCACTAAGTTGCTAATAAGAGCACTTCTGAAATGTGCATGCATTTGGACTTAGATGTTTAAAGTGTGCTTGAAATTTATCTTAATTATGTCTCTAAGCTTTTAAGATGGTAAAAAATAGTATTTCTATTTAGTAAGAGTGGGTGATGTTATCTATCAACGTAAGTTTGAATTCACACAGTAACATTGAAGTCTATTTATAAGTGAAGGACTAACAAACAGATGAGTGAATATAGGTCAGAGAGGGGTGCTAGAGAGAATGGGAATAATAACACCTCTGGCTACGTGGGCTGATGAGGCACCATTGCTGCCAGGGAAAAAGAATCAGAAAAATAGCTTTATGTCTAAGTAAACGGTGGCTGCCTGCAGCAGAGCAAAATACCAAACATTCTGACTGAGCTTTACAGCCCTGCAGACTGCCTGAGGAGCTTTGTATTTCATCCCAGAGGCAGACATAGAGTGCTTATTATTCAAATACCCACCACTTATCCCTGATAATGCTTTCAAGGCATACCTGACTGAACTGTTAAAAACCAATCTGGTCAAGTGCTGGTTTAATATGCACAGACACTAGCTTGCAAACCACCATGGATTGTTTTCATGAGCTACAGTTTCACTGTCAAGATTTAATTAAGAAATATATCAGAGCCTTTGGAATAAATGGGGTGGTCACGGGTGTTGGACAAGGGCACTGTGTGACATAAAAATTTGTTCACTGACCACGTTGTCTTCCAAAAAGTGAAAAGGGACAGGATTGCTTTAAAAAGCCACCAAACCATTCACCTTACCTATAATGCACATGGTGCTTTTACCTCATTCTCATCACTGTGAACCACATTATGTAGTTGGGATTTGATTGTATTAACCTACATACTGCAGTCTTGAAAATCCTGGGAAAAGGACACATTTTATGGCACTATAAAGTCATCATTTTTCTGCTACTGAATGAAGATTATTACATTCCCTAAAAATACATAGGAGATTTAATCTGAAATAGGATGTATTTTTCTTTTCTGTACATGCAAGCTGTCTGGCAGGCAGCAAGAGATAAAGAGAATGTTTATTATTAAATTTTAGTGACTTAAAGTAATATTTGTATAAATGCATACACATAGAAGCACTAAAAAAAACAACCCACAACAAAAAATATTAAAGTTGACATTGATTTTAAATAAAGTTTTGAAATAGTGAACCCTAATGGGCAGCTAGACATCATTCATAAAAACAAACTAATATAAATTAAGAAATGTTTCTGCTCTAAACCTCATGTGTTAAACCTAATCAGTATTTACTGTATTATCTCTGGATAGAATATGGACAGTGCATTATCTGTTTCAGTAATGCAAAGTTAATTTAAGCTGTCAGAAGGTTGGAGTCAAAGACCTATAAAAGAATATAATTCCTGAGTGAAATCTAAAGGGACATTTTAATTTGTTTCTGTTCCATTGCTTCTGAATAAATTGTTTTGAAGCAGATAATGAATTCATGTAAGTGCTAGTCTTCTTTTCTGGTCCTAAAATTTCTAAAAGCTTTCCTAAGAAAACTCTTTTTTCTTATTTTTAAAGTATAACCAAATACATTAGGGTTTTTTTTTTTCAGTGTTAAAATGCCTTTGTGAGGGTAGTTCAAGCAAGAGATTTCAAAGTTCAAATTACCTTAAGTAAAATTTATACTGTGTCAGACTTGTTTAAAATTTTAAATATGCATTTTATGTATAATTTTCAGGGCTGTAACTATGTTGGCCGTTCCCAGGTGCTCATCACTGGGGAGGAGAATCCTAAACTTGGAGACAGTTTCTGAATTTTAATTTCCACTAGCAAAGTGATTATTTGAAGGCAAGTCATTTGAAGGTAAGTGATTTAGAACTGCTGAGAGATGAAGTGTGCAGGCAAAAGCCTCTCCTGTATTTTTTCAACTCACTATAATGCATATTCAGCTTCTGAGGCCCAGAGTTGCAAATTTGTCTTTTAGCTATGCAAGACAAATTACAGACAAATTTCAGTGGAAGCAGGGAAGGAAGCATGGTTTTAATAACAACACACATGCCCTACTACCAAATTCATGAGACCCTGGCTATGAAATTATTAAAACTGCAGCACTGATCACCACAGGATGCTGAAACAGCCAACAATAAAAAAGGATTGGAAACAGATCCCAGAGAATTCATGGGTAAGGATCCATCACTGTTACTTGATTGTGATGGCTCCAGGTAACCTCCATCCCAGGAACTCCTTAGCTGTTTTGAGCAGGACTATTCCAGTGTGGCTGTATTTAGGTGTCACAAAGTGAATGTTTTTTGGGTCTTAGTGAAAAATACCTGTGTAGTGACATGGAAGATCTTATTGGTTCATAGCAGTGAATTATAAAGAACTTAATGGGGACGATGCTCTATTTAGTGCCATGGGATTCTTGCATGCAAGCTGGAAAACTTTTGCCAGATTGTTAATTGACTTAAATGGTTCCTGTAGTCCTGGAGAATGAAAAGTTTTCTGTGGCAAAGTAGCAGCTTCCCCTTTAGTGATGGATTCTGGGCCCTGATGAGCCAGAGGGCTGTCACTCCCCTCCATCAGCACAGTGACTTGTTTCCCTGGCTGCTGCTGCAAGCTGTGCCTTTCTTCAGCTGAGAATAAGTGAGGGCTGTGCTGTACCAGAGCTTGTAGCACAGTGAGCTATAAATGCCGTCACTAAGTGCGAGTAATTTTGTGTGTGAGGCTCATGAGGGAATGGGAGGGAGATACACGAGCTGGCAAGTTAGCCCAACACTTCAAAGTACAAAAAGCCTCTAGTTAGTTTGACTTCCTTAGGTTTTTGTCTATTTGCCTTATTTTTTTCCTAGCTGGATCCTCAGACAAAGCTCAGGAATGTGGATACTCCTATTTTTCCACAAAGTTATGACTTTCCTACAGATAACCTATTAAATTTTGCCACTACCTCTTTCTACCACTGAAGTATCTAAGATACCAAGAAATGTTCTTGCAATATTCTTCAGATTAGAAGGCTGATTTGTTTGAAACAGGCACAAGTATCCTCTGTGTTTGCAACACAAGTGACCATAGTCCAGCCACCCAGAACTGGCATCAGTAGCAAGGCACCAAATCCCCAAACTCTCACTTGCTCTCTTCTTTCAGAGCTTGCAAAAAAAACAAAAACAAAAACCAACCAACCAAAAAAACAACAACCAAAAAACCGTGGAGAGAACAGGGTTCCTTCAAAGTTTGGAATGTTTGTTTTCCTCTCTGCTCTCCAATAAGGGCAGAAGCTGGTGAAAACACAAAGCTGCCATGCTTGATGGAAAGGTTATTAAAAGCTGGAACCACAGCTTGCAGTCACTGCTGGCTCACCTGCTTTTTAGACCACAGCGAAGTTTTTCATGGTTTTGTTGTTTCTGAAGGGTTGTGAGCCCAGAACACAGTTTAAGCTGCTTTGAGTCAGTACCTGAGGACAGCTGGGAACAGGACCATACATGTTAGGTATAGAATAAAACAGCTGCCTGTGGAAACATTCTTAGGACTGCAAGTTTACAACTGAAGGTGTATTTGATGGGCAGCAGATGTAAACTGATAAATCCCTACCTATGTGGGCTTCAATTGCCTTGCATAACTTCAGCCTCTGAAGGGCTTTAGTTAAAGTGTTGCAATTAATCTACCTAAGAGAGACCTCACATGTTTTCAAAGCCACTTTTCCCCAGGCCTTCACTTTGCCTATTCATACTAAAAGCTCTCTAGCAAATGAACCACTTATTATTGTATTTTTGTTCAATACGAGTGCCTGGGTTTTGAGGCAGTACTGCAATAACACAATTATGAGCAAATAACCACTCCAGGGTAATTCCATACAGACCTTCATACTCACATTTTTGTACCTCAGATACCTTCACAGCTTTCTCAGTGCATCAACTAATTAAGCTAATCTGAGCCTCCTTATGACATTTGTCTGTAGCTTCCAAGTCATGGAACTGTTTTATCTTTTTGAAATATAAATTGTAAGTGTTGAAGGTTGGGGTTTATGTTTGTGTGTCCTAAAGCAGTGAAAGAGATAGGAAAGAAAAAAGACCAAACCCAGCAATATCTTTGTGCTGGTGAGCAAGAGCAGCAAAACTGCCAAATTTTGCCCTTTCTTCTTATGGTTCAGTTCAAAATCCATCTCTCTGAGCTGCAGCTCAGCATCTGGTAATCGGCCTTGTTGAAAAATAGTCCATTTCTATTATTTTAAATAATCCACAGTAGGTTTCTCAGTTGCTTCTTTATTTTACATAATTAATCAGTGCAAAAACTGCTAATTACTAATCTTTAGAAATCATTTTATGGAGGCAATGACCAAGATACCTGAAGACATGAAGTTCAAATTCAGGTTTAATGTGTCCTCCTGGTTAAACACAGCATTTTTGTGTTTTAGGATTCCCTTTTTGTAAGCTGCAATAACAAAATGTAAACTGCTTACTGATGCAATTTGCCTTAATATTAATAATATTCAAGCAGGCAATCTTCTGATCTTTTTTTTTTGCTATCCTATCTAGTCCTTCAGATACAGCTAAAGGTATGATGTATGTGTTTGTCCAGCTTAGCAGCATACATATTTATAATTTAAACCCAAATCCTGTTCCAAAGTAAAGGAAATGCTATTCTCATAACAGACCTCAGAGAACTGGACCTTTGTTTGCCTGGCCAAGTAAATACCAACTCCTTGAAGGAGTACAGAATGAAATCTAAATTTCCAGCTTGGTGCAGGGATAGGCAAAGATCTGATGATCACTGACTCAAAATTTCCATTCCAAAGCCCTATTTCTCTACTGTTCTCTACTTTCTAAGCTAACCTTAACCAGCTGGTTGAAATTTCTGTCTGCCTTGGGTTATTTTCTTTTCAGCATAGGAAAAGAAGAAAGAAACATTTCCAGGAAATACATGTTAGAATGTTTTCCAGAAGCCATGTTTTTCAGAAGCTGACAGAGAAAAGTTAAGTTGTTCTTCCCAATGTAAAATGTCTGTGAATATTTTTCTTGGCTGAGAAATTCTAGCTGTCTTTTATGACCTTGACATCTGACATAGGATGACCTTGCTGGTGAGACATGTGGCCTTGACATCTTTGTGGAAGCTCAATAAAATCTGAGTAACAGAAAAATAAAATCTCACAACATGTACAGGCTTAGTACAGACCTCATATATTTCTGAGAAATGAGTTCTGCAAAGAATGTGCAGTGCTAAGTTTTGTTTCTTCATAGGAAAAACACAATGTATTTCTGTTAAATTCCCAGGCTGTCATCAGCCTCTTAGGTGCTCCATCATCTCCAGCATGTCAGCAGCTGATTCCAAAGGATCCCGCTTTGTCAAACAGCTCTTTGTTAGATTAATCTCTGGAAGCTGCTCTGGGTCAGAGGCATATCGAGAAATCCTGTATCTGTTGGATGTCTTGTGGCTGCCGTGTATTTTTCTCTACAGAAATATTGATCTTTCTTTCCAAGGACCCGAAAGACCCCAGGGTAGAAGTTTCTAACAAGCTCACATAAAACCCAACACACTCTTTCAGGACAACATTTACATGCAAGCTTTGATTTTTATGGATTATAGCCCTTAGCTGTCATGGGGGACAAGGCTCACAACAGCACAGACCTTGTCAAAAACTCTGCAGCAGGGACTCTGAAAGCACACAACAGCTGTCACACAGAGGAACCCATGGAATTTGCTGCTCACTAAAGATTTGCCAGTGCTTCTTGAACAGACCATGCTACCTGCTCTCCTGCACTGAGGACATTTCAAAAGGTATTTGCTTATGTTAATCTACTCTATGAATCAAAGCTTTTTTCCCCCACCTTTTCTTTCCCATGTTTCTGATAAACTCCTCTTCCTGAAGTCACCAACTCCTACTAAGTGAGAAAATTTCATGCACCTGTTTATATAAAAGGAAATGAAACTGTCATTTTCTAAGTTTTTCAGCTTCTTTTAGTAGAATTCCTCTCACCTCTTTTTCTGTGTCTGCCTAAGCTAAAAGCAATCTGTGCTACGCAGGTAGTCTTTGGCACTTCAGGCACCCTTTGTGGGAAAGAAGTGAAGCAAATACCGGGGTGAGATTGTGCTGACCTATTTACACCAGATGCCTTGCACCTTACAAGAGCCTGCTTCTCTCTATTTTGGCAAAAAAGAAAGTTGGAGTGATTGGTTCAAGATGTCTATCAGCTGAATTCCAACCTTTATTTGCAGGTGCTAGGTGTTTAAGCTTTGACTGAGAATAAGGGATATTTAGCAATTTTCTGGTGGAAAGGTGTTGTTGTGACAGTCAGCAGGAATAGATTCTAATAGATTTTAATTGATTCTACCACAGCAAAGTCCTGGTGTTTAGTGTTCTGAGAATCCCACATTTCTGAAAGGGAAAAAAATGTCTCTTCCCTGAAGTAAATTGAAGTGCAAGAGGAAAACAACCTTTAGTACTGCATCTTAGGTCCTGACTAAAATCCCAAATTTGAACATTCATCTGCTGAGCCTTTCAAAATTGAATCTGCTGAGCTTTGCTGTACCAACCCTAACTGCAATAACTGAGCTTAGTTTAATTCAACTAAACATGTTTAGGTGATGACAACACTGTGTTCAAAACAGGACACGAACTTAGCAAATTTATTGTAGTTACCATCATTTTTAAAAACACTTTTCAAAGTCTGAACATTTCTTCCAAGTGTATGCATTTTACTGAAGTACCAGTAACTTGCTTTCCCTTATCTTTACTGTAAATGACCCTATTCATTTATAGCTAAAATTGTCCTCCCCGGAGTGCACTGGCTTCAGCAGAATTACAACTTGCATGATTTTAGCTGATAGACTCTACTGCAGATACATAACCTAAAGAAGTAACATATTTCTGGCAATACATGATAAAAGAAGCACTTGGCAAAGGTCAGCTTTTCAGATGTCTTGTGGAAATCTCATTAAGAACAGTCTTCTGATAGGTCCTCTTCTTCTGTCTCAATTTCTGTACCAATTGTCCTGAATTTCTGATTGAAGTTTGGCATCTCAGTGATTTTTTCAACAACTTAGAAGGTTCCAGTATAATTAAAATAACCTCAAAGTCAAATTTAGCAGGTGAGAATTTTGATAAAACTCTTTGAATTAACTCTATTGTATGAAAGTAAAACAATCTTTAAATTACCAGTCCTTCTGAATGTAGTTAAGGCTGGTAAGATTGAGTGAATGTCTTGCAAATTCCTAAATATTTGAACAAAAAAGCCCCGCTGAAGCAATTATTCTATATTAATGGGAACTATGCCAAAACGAAATCCTCCTGCAAGCAGGGCCTATCTTCTTTTCAGTTTTCCATTCTAAATTGTAACTTTCCCTTCATTTCAGCTTTCCATTTTAAGTCCTAACTTTTTTTCTGCCATGATGACTTGTTAAGCTGCTGTAAAAGTCTAGGTTGGTGCATATGTTAAAAGAGTGCAGGTACAGAGATCAGAAATAAAAGTAATGACCAAAAGTTGTGATGAACTCTAGCTCAGTGCTGAGGCAAAACTTACTACTACCAGCACTGTTGCTGCCTGCAAACTCCAGAAATTGTTTAAGCTGAGCCACCACAAATAGAGAATCATTAATATTTATGTGGTGACGTTTTGTTTGACCGTCAATCCAGTTTTCAGCTGACAGACTGCTATAAAAATAAAAAGATGGACAGCAACTAAAAAAGAATAAAATTAAGCCATTTATTAGATATGAATCAGTAGCAGAGTGAGATGACAAGCACATTCTCTGTCCTGCTGGAGGTGCTTCTACAAGGACGCAGAGTACTCCATGACCCTGAGGTTTCTTTCAGAGCACATTTGCTTTCCTTACATGCACAGCAATATGTGAGCTTAAAGGCTGGCTCTTAAAGTCTGCATTACATTCCCCTTCAGGAAGGAGCATGTTACAGACAATCTTCATTCACGTTTTAGAAGAGTCTGTGTGCCTATTTTCTGATCTTGTACTTGTTTAGGATGCTTGATCCTAGATCCCAGCACTACAAAGACCCCTGCAACCTCTGCTGCATTGCAAAGGTCTCGGATTGAGGTGGCTGCCAGGAGGCTAAGCAGTAAGGAACATACCAGCTCCAAAGAGCTAAGGCTGAGTTCCGTGGAGCACTGCAGGGGTGAAATTGGCTGGCATCCTCTCTGCTCCTGCACAGAAGGACTCGTGTCATGCGAGCTTTTGGTCGGCAAGAGCCTGCAGGATGCTCTTACACTCCTCAATAAACTTCAGTCACTTGGGAACTGAGAAGAAAAGGCCTGCAAATTTGAAAGCTAAAAGTAATCTCAAATATAGCTGGGACAGCTGAATGTCTGATGAGCGCCCCAGTGGAGGCATCGCTCCGTGTGCATTCTTGTGGAGCATCCTTAGCTAAGTCACAGAGATCTCCCAAGATACCAAAGAAAAAGGTATGGAGTCCATTCAAAGGCAAGTCGATGGCAAATGTTTACATGGATTACAGAAGATGAAGTAGCCTACCGGATGCTGGAAAATGCAAGTACTTAATTCATGGGACAAAAAAAATGAAGGAATATCTTGTGTTTCTGGACAACTGCTGCCTGTGTATTCCAAGGACAGAGACTTCACAAGCCAACTGCTGTCCACTAACCCAGATTCAGTCTCAGCCTTATTGAGGGGTATGAAATATAGAAACAGTCTACCAATATGCTGGTAATTTAAGTGATAGATGCTGACATGTACTTTTTCCCCTCCTGCCTGAGCTTTACTCAAATTCTTCCATTAAAATATATAATTGAGTACCTAGACAGTTGCATTTTGATTTGCATCTATTGCCAACCCAATATATCTTTCAGATAAGCCTTTCATGCATTACTTTTAATAATAATGTCTTAAATTAAAAGGCTGCTTCCATCAGCATAATGAAGCAAGATAGCCAAGAAAATAGCTATGTGCTTGAGAACAGAAATTCATTAAAGTAAGAAAAAAATCCATGAAACAGGGATGATGATGAGAAAAATATTGAGCTTCAAAGATGACAATACTGAAAGGAGAGACTGCATTTAGGACTTACTGCTTGGGAGAGGCTGTTTTCTCTTTCCAGAGATCTTGCTTTTTTTTTTTTTTTTTTTTTTCATTCTGACAAATCACATAAAATTTTGACAACTCAGTTACTTTTAAATTGCCACAGGCATATGGGAGTTTACTAGCACAAAACCTGTGCCTGACAGTGATATCAGGGATAATCCTTTATGCTACTAACACTGTGTAAGTGTTAGTTTAATGATTCCCCTTCTTCCAATACTGAGAAACATACAACTTAATAGTGACAAACACCAAAGCTGCTCAAAGAAGGCAATTTATTGTAATCAAGATACGCTTTCTAATTACCCTCCTGGTCTCTATTTAAGTTGCAGATTGTGCTATTTATATTTATCTTAGAAATGTGTTGTCCTTATAAAGTCCTTTTTTAAAAAGAAATATTTGAAAAGGTGCTGAAAAATATTTTTACCTTCCCTGGAGTATAAGGAACTTGCATAGTGAGTGCTAATGAGGCGTATGCTTGCCTTTGAATTGCATTCCCTCTTCCTCTCCTTCCCATCTTTATTTCTTACCTTCAGCCAGCCAAGGCAACCTTAAACAAGGAAACCAGTACCCATCTGACTCCTCTCTGCCTGTCTGCTGAGCTGTGCTGCTGCTCCTGGCAGGCTGTGGGCAGTCAGGGACACACAGAGGGTTCACAGGAGGAGCTGACACCCTGCACACATCCAGCCTCAGACAGGTGTTACAAACCTGCTCTCTGTTTCCTGTGACTACACAAAGACAAAAGGTTCTGCCTGGGACAGAACAACCCTTCGACGCTGGAGCACAGATGGTATGAAATGCTTTGTGTGACACAAGGTGTTAGGAAATGTTTGGCTCACTAACATGTGCTGTCAAGATCTGTTTTCTTCAAGCTGCCAGCCTGTCATTGTCTTTTGGAAACCAGCATGCAGCCAGGAAAACCATTTCCATCAGAAACAGAAGCCCGGTATATACTTCACTTTCATTTTCTCTTACCAGGTAATTTCTCTCTAATGTCACCACAGGTATTATAGTAGAATTAAGGAACAGCCAAAATTTCTCTCTTATTACATTAAAAACAGTAACTGGGAGAGAGAAAATAGGTTTTAAAAATGGCAAGAGTAAAAGAAAGAGAAGCTTTCGAACCAATCATTCCCCACACCTGAATCAGCTGAACTTTCCAGATACAGCATAAAAGTCTTCTTTTCTTCTATTAAGTGTACAGATGGCAGCTGGAGGAATTCCTGGCCAAGGTAAAATCCAGGTTAGAAGTATGAAATAATACAAGTTTGGGAACTCTGTCTTTCTGTACATATTCTTCATGGCAGCAGCAAAGGCTTGCAAGGGCTGAAACTGGCCCCTGTTCTGACCTATTTTTCACTAAAATCTGTGTGTTTCATTAACAGTACCATGAAACGACTGGGTGACTTTAGTCCATCTTACAGCTACCCAGTGACATTTTTTATTTGTTCTGTTATTACAAATGCAGCAACCTTGTCTTTACCTCTCACTGTAGGTGCAATTTGCTGTGTCTTTCAGAGTGTGGACACAGTACTGAGATGGTAGGGGTCAGAAGTTGTGTAGATACAGATGAGGGTAAGGAGAGCAGGACATGGGAAAACATCAGCCTTAAGGGTATTTTTCTTCCTCTAGCCAAANGAATTATTTTGATGAGTGAAAAAAAAAAAAAAAAAGGCAATGTGATTAAATCCATTAGGAAGTCTCTGAATGTCAAATGGTGGTACAGGACTCTGTCGCAACATGTGGAATTTTCAGGTTCACTTATGAGCAATCATATTTCATGTTCATTTGCTCAGGCAATTAAATGATTGCTGAAGATTTATTTTGGTTTTTTTCCTTTGTTATTCACATGTCTCAGTGTTAAATGACATTTTTTTCTCCTGATACTGTTGCAGGAAGTTTTACCCTTCTGTTTTTAAACACTTGGTATTCAAACCAGTTGTCCTTTCTGAAATGTTATCAATGTTAAGCTGTTGTATTTGAATTACTACAGGAAACAAGGATTTTGGGATTTCATCTTTGTTGTTAAAAATCTACAATTAGGCTATGGAAAAAGTCACTTGGTAAAACTGCGCAAGGCAAAACCAGAAATAAAATCAAGCATACAATGGCTAATGCAAAAATTGAGAAATAACTTCTCACAAAATATCTTTGTGCTGCTGGGCTTTCCATCTTCAAAATGTCTTGCAAAGGTTAAGTCTTAAAAATATGTCTGTGCAATGAAGCATTATATTGGCACCATTGTGTTTTTCCCCTCAGTTAAAGTAGATGTTGAGTGTATAAATGTCCAAGGCTGTGGAGAAGGTCGCTCAGATCTAGGACTGCAGACTAAGCTGCTTCTGCAGTGGCTGAATTTCTCAGTCTGGGCTGGACATTCTTCATTTATTCGGTCATCCTTCTGTCAGCCATTGCTCTCCTTTGCTCAGCTGATCGTCCTCTTTGACATCTTTTCCTGGCTGGTCTGCAGCTTTCCACTGCACTGAGTGTGCTCAGATTGCCCCATTAAGCCTTCAATAACCCCAGAGGTCAACCCTCAATTGGCTTTGTTTCCCTGCTCCCACTTGAGGCTTTTTGCAGTGCAGACTTTTCTCTCTTCCTGTACTACTTTAAGGAAAGGTCAGTCTGGCAGAGGTCAGCAAAACTCTGTATTCAACCTGCTTTGCAGAATCTCTATGGAAGACCCAACCAAATGAATTTGATCTCTAAAGCAGGTACATCACAAACAAATGTATAAAGTCTCTGTGTGTGAGGGTAAAAAGCAACTCACCATCTCCTGTGTCAGGAATCACCTTGGAAAAGCTGCCTCTGGGAATAGGACTGGTAGTAGGAATTAAATCAGCCTTAGCAACACTGGATACTGCCAAAAACCTGCAAGGAAGCAAACACCATAATAATAGGCTCTGTAAATGACAATGAATGATGTCTACTTCAGAGGAAGGAAAAGATTTTTCAGAAAGGACTAAACCGTAATTTTCAGGATCTCTTCAAATAACTGGGAATGATGGTTTAAAAGCTTAGAGACCAGTGCCAGGAACTCTCCCAGCTCAGAGTTCACATAGCTGGTGATGACAGAAATACTTTGTAAAGAGCTAATGACCAGCAAGGGCCTTTCAGGATTGGACACTCCAGAAATCGACTCCACTTGAGGAACTCAAGAAATCGAAAGGCCTGACTTGTACTTTTCTGAAGATAAATGAGCAGTTAAAGGAAAGGGGGAAGGAAGCCTGTTTTGTTTAGCCAAACCAGCAGTTTTAGTGTCTCAAGCTTTTAGCACCTGAGTGCATTTGTCAGGTGCTAATAGTCAACTCTCGCTGACTGCAGTAGGAGCCCGGGGCACTTGGCATTTTGCAGTATTAACCGGCTGTTATTAAGCTAAAGAGATAAATATGCCAGAGTATGTAATGTTTGAACAGCAAGGCATTGTTTCTTGCATTCTCCTAACTTTAATATCTTTTTTTCCCCCAGTTAGCAGTGTCTCACGGCAAGCAACTGTCTAAAGAGGAAACATAATGCAAAAGAATATGCACTGTGAAAAGTCTGCACTGTGAAGTGCAGAAATATATCATTCTACCAAGAGTAGGCTGATTTAATTTTAAATATAAAATCTTTAAATAGCAAATGTGTTTAAAATGTAGAAAATCAGATAACAAAAGCAGTTCTTGTTTCAAAGGAGAACAGCAGTCAGTGAGAAAAATTAATAAAAAGACGACAAAGTGACAAAAGAAATAAGGAACTATCATTGATTTCCTGGGGAAAAAAAAAGGATAAAACCTAATATTTTTTTTACGCATTATAAAATAACATGTTAATTTATTGAGAATAGAAATGCTAACATTTGGCTGTTACTTGGTATCAGATGAGTTCTTACAGCTCAGAGTGTGCTGGGGCAAATTTTGAGGGTGGTTACAGACCTGTTTGTTGGCATTATGGCCAACATCCCTGGAGGTGTTCAAGAAATGACTGGATGTGGCACTTAGTGCTGTGCTTTAGTTGGAAAGGTGGTGCTTGGTTGTATTTGATGAGCTTGGAGGTCTTTTCCAACCTTACTCATTCTGTGATTCTGTGGGCTAGGCTAGGATAGACATTGATATTGTGAGGGCTTTGGTCTCAAGAAACACAATGGGAAAAATCTTGTGAAATGTGTGGAAGGAAAGGTTGGAAGAAAAGGATGGAGGCAATGGCTTCTTGGGGTTGTCAGTGCAACTTTGGGAAGTTCTGGTTTCAGTACTGCTAGAGAAAGGGTGAGAGCACCCAGGAAATCACGAATTACAACATCAGTGTTGCATGTGTTGCAAAAACTTGGAAAAGTAAAAGCTCTTGTAGTTTTGTAGCCATGCCACTGGTAGACATAAGACATTCTTCAAAAATTAAGTCTCGTGCTTAGTACAGAACATTAACCTTCAAAACGTAACTTATTGGCAGTAATAATAGAGTTTGAAAAGTAAAATGAGTGCCTGTGCTCTTTTTTCCCCTGCTCTCCTTTGTAATTCAGATTTTTCTCTCTCTAGGCAAGGCCAGAAAGGACAGAAGGCAGAGGGGCCAGCATGACCTACTGTGGGAATATGCAGCACTCAGGGCATAATGATCCACTTTGCTGCATCTTGTTAAGCATCCATCAGATGACAATCAGTAACTGATCAAGGTAGAGGCAGAGTGGCCCTTTTGTCTGGTTTTATTTGGAAGTTGTTGATGTAACCATTGCCTCCATCCTTTTCTCTCAACACACTTCTTCAGATGTAGCAAAACTCTGTTCTGAACGAGACTGCAGGAGTGCACAAGAGCTGGGATAATTTTAGGGTGATCTCAAAATGCTCAGAAGGATTTCCATCTTAATGGAGCAGGAGGAGAGGAAGCTAGCTTTAGTTCTCGTTTGAGATCTTGCACCTTCATTCCCAGGTAAGAAATTTTAAGTATCAGAACATCTAGGCAGCACCTAAACACCTCAGAGATTTTATTTGGCTTTTCTAAACAAATAAGAAGTCTTTGTTTCTTCACAAACTCAAGGTCCTTTTTGTACACGCCTTACCCCTGCAGTCTATCCTTTTCCCTTTCTCTTTCAGCTTCTGCATCTTCACATTTTCATCTTCATCTCAAATGTGTTTTCCAAGAACATGGCTCAGTGTTTTCAGGCCATCTCCAGTTGCATTTCTTCTTTCTCTCCTGATCTTCTCATGCGAAAAGGATTATTTCTAACATGCATGTGCTTACACAGTCAAGAATTTAATTGTTGCCACTGCCATCCAATGACTTTATTCTTGCCTGAATGGGGAGAATGACCTCTGAAGGGGATCTGGAGAACCCCTGTGTGCTTAGAACACTACTTGCTCCCTGTTATCTTATCTGGCGTTCTGCCAGCCGCTCCTGTGCAGGGAGATTTGCAAGCTGCTTACAAGCTCTTGTGAAGACCTTGTCAGGGAGTCCTTGTTGATAATACAGCTGGATGGATGGAGCTGTTTTACCTCTTCATTTATCATTATAATTTCATTATCATTACCTTATCATTTTCAGCTTAATTAAAATGTAAGTACCCTAGACCTAGGGGATCAGCACAGGAACTGAACAGACATCTCCAAGATGAATCTTACATACCTGGCAAGCAATGTTCATGTGGAATTATGCTTTCTTTTAAGTTTCTAAGATCATCCAAAAAAACCCAGGTAATGTTCAATTAGTAAGTGAGGCTGGGTTTAGAGTAGTGATTCCTATAAGCCGAGGACAGAGAAGAAGACATTACAAAACTGCAGAAATAAGGATTTTTGAAACTATTGACAGTTAATTTACAATTAGAATAATTTTTGTTATGGTAAAACATCCCCACATAAGCAAAAAAATGGGGAATTACCTCAAGTCCTATAAACTCTGTTTTGTTTGATAAACAGAAGCCAAGCTTTTGAAAGATTTGCAGTTGTTTTGTATGTATTAGGACTTAATATTTCGGAACAAAATCCAAACCTCTTTTTACCCAATATAAAATCATTTCACATCTGCTCAAATCCCAGTAGTCTCAGTTTCTGTGTGGCAAAAACTTCCTCTGGTTGGACAGTAGTCCAGCAGAAGTAATTCTGGACCTGCTTCCAACTCTGAAACACATTTATTGTTGCCATTGCTTCTCAAGCCTCAGGGTACTCCAAGTCTGAATATTTATTATACCAGTTGAAGTCTGCCAGTAACCAAAACCCAGAACTATCAATTCCAGCCCTCCTTTCTTAGCTAAGACATTGGTATTTGTGAGGGCTTTGGTCTCGAGAAACACAATAGGAAAAATCTTGTGAAATGTGTGGAAGGAAAGGTTTTTTGTGGTTTAAAATAACATCTACAATAATTCCATAGGAAGAATAAAAGTGACTTTCCTACCATGTGGAGGAGGCTAAAGAAGACTTTTTAAAATGGTACTTTTTTCTAGGACAATTATGGAAGAAAAACAGCTTTCCATGAATCTAACAGCTGTTTTAAAAGCTCAGCTGGCAGCATCATTTTCTATCATGCAGAAGACCTAAGTTGAAGATCACACACAAATTTTTGTCTTCTCAAAAGACAGCAGGAAGTGAAGGTGGCTAAAGAAAATTACAATCTTATTGCAAAGGCAAACCGAAATCTCTCTGTGATCATGAGCTGAGTTTGTGTTTCCTGTACAAAAGTAGTAAGGAGTTAGAAGCAGATAATACTCCCTTGAATGGCTTGACATCCATACCTGGATGAGAATTCTCTTTTTCTTTAAATTTACAGTGGCTGCAGCAGATGTTCTAGAAAATGATGGATCAGTACAGTCCTATAAATCCCAAACACATATATGGTATAGATTTTCAGAAATAACTTACAAAACAGCCTTCCAGAGAAGAAGAAGTCTGCAATAATGATGGCACACTGACAGCGCAATAAAAAACAATTCGTTATTCGGGCTGCAGGGTTTGACAATGGCCAGAGGGCAAATGCATAAAATAAGAAGAAAGAGCTGATGCTCAAATGTTAAAAACTCTCTTCCACAAGTGAAAAAAAGAGAAATGTGTCCAAAATGTGTTTCCTCTGTATAGGAATGATGGTGATGATGATAATAATAACAGTATTAATAACAACATTTATCTGAGCACGATAAATATTGCTGAGGGTGAAGCATTATATGACATCATCGGTGTATAAATAAATTATCCCTTTCCAGTGTTCAACGCCATGAAATTAAAAGAAGCCTTTGCAATCTAGGAAGTCGCAGCAAAACAAAGAGTTAAATATGCAGGATGGTTGGTTTTGTGAGAAATTAATGTTGACAGTTTTTAAGCTACTGTTCAATTCTAGAAACAAACCTGATTGTTATTATTATTTTTTTTTATTACCTAAAGAAGATAATACCTACTCACAAGTGCAACTACTTCAGTATAAAATTTTGCAGGTATAAACTGCACACTCAAACAAGATCTCAGTTCCACAAAGGAACAGCAATAAGCTGGGGGAAAGCCCAGTTATTTCTCTGGAGTTATTTAGTTCTAAACAAACTTCCCTTGCATTCTGTATGGTTTTTTTTTATTTTTAGTTCCTCCTTCAGTATTGAAAGCTTTTGTAAGAAGGAAGGATTCTTGTCCTGTATTTTTCTTCCCCTGACATTTCCCATATGAAGTTACAATCCTCTGAAGGCTTGAATGAAGAGGATTAGAAACATACCATCACTAATTGCAGATGGGATTTAAAGCAGGGCTGGGCAGGAGAAGCACAAAGATGAGATTGCCTGGCCTGTCTTGATTAGACTGTGGTTGCTTTGTGTCTACCTCTGCTCCTCCAGGAAGTTAGTCTGCCTCCCACATCTGTCCTCATCTTATGGCAAGGAAAAATTTGTTGGTTGTTGAACAGTGAAAGACTGTTTTCTTTATTGTTCCTAAAGACCCATTTCTGCCATGAGGATACATAAAGTTAGTTGGTTTATAAAGCACTAGGGAGTGTGAAGTTGCTAAGAGGAATCACTTCTAAACTCCAAAAAAAATTGACAGATGACACTCCTGGGATTGTTTCTTTCTCCTCAACAAATTTTTTGTTGTTTCTGTTAAACTGTAACCTGAGTACTGTGACTGTATCCTCACAAACACCACACAAGTGTGGAAGTAGCAATGGCTAAGCAACCCCTCACCATCTGTGAGCATTCCCGCTGCTCAATATCAAACCAGTACCAGTTTGCCTAATAAGGTTAAGGAATTACATAACTCCAGTGGAATTACAACAAAATAATGTCATCGTGTGTTCCCCTTTCTTTTGCTTAGGGATGAATCAATTCTGAAACATAAATCAAAGTAATGGATACAATATCTATAACAATTTAGGCTCCCAGGCATTGGTTAATCATGACTGAGAGAACTTTTTCTCATGGAAGTGAATGTTGTACCATAAAGAACCTGTAAGTTCCCATCTAGGGCTGTGAACTGCTTGGAAGGACATTTTACTCTAGCCCTAGCATTTTTTGAAAGGGTAAAGTCTGAGATAAGAAACAATAAGGAAGGCCAAGTAGTCAGAGTTGCTTTACACTCTTCTGTAAGGATAATTTCTCAGTGACTCACATAACTAGAGAAAATTTAATGAAAATGCCCCATTGTCTACTTTAAAAAAACAGTTCTACATTCTTCAGGCCTTGCAACGAGGTCAAAAGTGACTCGAGTTCCAAAAAGTGGTAAAGCTGAGCCAGAGTGAATTGAATTATCTTCAGAATTCGAATGGAAGCCACAGAGTTTTATCACAATTTTCAGGACTTGTCTGTCAAACCTTGACAGATCAGGAAACTGAAAAAGATGATTTCTGGATTAAGACTGAAAATAAAGCCTGATTTTCACTTTCCAGGAGAAAGTATGTTTATTTTAATTAATAAAGAAATTTGAAGTAAAACTATCTCCTTCATGTCTCTTTCACAGACAGATGTCTTACATTTCAAAAGGTCATGCCTCTAGAGCAGGCAGCCCTTCAGTATTATGAAACATTCTTTCAGCAAAGATATCACATGGCTCAAACTTTCCTGAAATAGTCACTCTCTTTTAAAATATAGCTATTGGTGATGCAAGACTTAAAAGAGACAAAGTTCTTGGAAAATGAAAAGGAATCTTGCCATTAGTTTCAACAGTGGCTTGGCAACCCTTTAGCAACTTTGGTGCTGGTTCATTTTTACTCTTGGAGTTTGGGGTTCTGGACACCACGCTGGCTTACAGAAACAAGTTGAGACTATTTAACTCCTTTCTTCCTGATGCAGGTGCTGCTGCTGGAAGAGTTTTTGGGGAAGAGTCCTAGCTGTGGGACACAGAAATGGTGATGGATACAGCTGGGGCCCACTAAAGGTACTTGATTGTATTTTTCTTCCAAAGCAAGTCCGTAGACCTAACATAAATGTTTATATTGTCCCTCACTTCTTCTTTCAATTAAAGTCCATTTAAGAATCTCAACTTTTACAAAATATTTTCAAAAGTGGCAGGTGTTTGTGAGTACAGCTCTGAAGGATGCTGCTGTCAGAGGTACCTTTTGAAACAGATTTGTTTAATGGTGAAGTGCAGTCAAAGAATGTCTCTCCATTCTGCTAAATTAATTTCGTTTTAGCACTCCAATCTTTAAGCCATACCCAAAAGCTGGATCAGTTTAGGAAAATTCACTGGCAGCCTGGCTGAGATTACATCTCAAGCACATCATTTTAATATGCAGTTATAAATCACTTCTAAATTTCTGCACGAAGAGTGTTTTCTGTTGATATATTTGAGAACATTGTAGAGTGGTTTGTAATCCAATGAGGAAAAAGTAGGACTTCTTTTATGAAGAAATCAATTTTTAATGCCATAGAAATAAGGGGATTCTGAAAATACTGTGCACTCTTTACTTTTGCTTTGTATCTGAAAGTTGCACAAAAGTAATTTCATATCTTTTAAAAGAAAGGGGAGGGAGAAATATAGCTTTCTTTTACAATGAGGATAAAAGATTTATCAAATAGAGAGGCCACAGATTTAGGTAAAGATGTTTAGATTTTTCTAAAACATTTTCAGGGACAAGCTCTCCAAAATCTTTTGCTGCATCGTGTACTAAACCATATCTTTCTATCCATTAGAAGTGCCCACGCTTCACAGCAGAGTTCAGTTTTAAAATTATGTGACCCCGGCTCGAAAACCACACAGTTCTGTTTCTAGTACCAAATGTAGAAAATGCCCTTCTCTTCCTTGTCCTTTTCCAGCCCAGGGTGCCCAGTTTAGCATTCTGCCTGCTTTTGATTAAAGGTAAATACCACTATGATCCTGCAAGGTAATTACTGTATTCCAGTGTAAGTCACAGGCCATTGCTGCTATTATTTATTCTCAGACAAAAACATTCATTCACCCCTCTCCAAGTACAGGCTGCAAATTCTTAATGGCTTGACTTTTGCTGTGAGTGAAACCACTTTATTTTTCATTTTCTCCAGTTGCTGAGATAGCTGCACTCTGTTGTCCATTCTCTGTTGTCCATTCTCTGTTGTCCATTCTCTGTGGAAAGATTTGAAATTTGCCAGTGCTCTCTTTCACAATGGATCAGAAACCAGGTAAGTTTTCAATGTTAAAGATGGTCACTTGCACCTCATCCAGTTTATCCAGGCTTATATAAATGCACACATTTGTCAGATCACTCTCTCTACAGAAATGTACTTTTTTCCTTTGTGGAGTTGGTAGGGGTATCTGTGCACACTTGAGCCTATATTGGCAAATTCCAAGAAAAAAAATGGATGATAGCCTAAGGAGTTTATGAAATATGTTATCTTTGTGAAAAAGTTTTACTAGGTTTACTTCATTTTGTACAAAACCAGAGGCTAATATGGAGCAGAAGTCTACACATAAGCAAAAACCCCAAAATAGCCTCAAGCCCCACAAATTTTTCTCCTAGAACTGTTTAATGTGGGAAAAAGCTGAGTGCACAAAGCCACTCCATCGTGAGCTAGTGAGTCACTGCCTTCAATCTGCGCCTCTTCGGTTCAGCTGAATGTATTTGCAGCTGAACTTTTCAGACTTGCCAGCTCTCTGGAGGAGATGTATATTACAGAAAAGTTGGGAATTTTCAAGATACAGCTCATCAATTCACCATGTATAGCACTTCTGAGAAACCGAGCATCTAACAATAAGGGAAGAGAGGGGGGAGATACTGATCTGAGTACGAGACCTGCAGAAGTGCTTTCAGCTTGTTAGAAACTTTTAGGACCTAAGCCTTCTTAGTATTTTAAGTATCTGCCTTGGAGAAGCTGTAGGCAGCAACAATGGGTGAAGGTGCTCTTTTAAAGAAGCGACTAAATCTGTTCCTTTCTTAATGGAAAAATCCACACAATCTGTCAAGAAGTGGTAGGTGTTCTTCAAAGCAGACAAATACCAGTGACATGACATTTCCTGCCTGTCCTACTAATGAATAAGACATTCAGTAGAATCCTAGAATGTCTTGGGTTCCTTAAACATCATTGAGTTCTAACCTCCCTGCCAGGGACAAGGACAGAGAGTAAACAAGAAGAGGTCAGAGAAGGACAAGAGGCTGGAATGAGGTGTGCAGTGGAGGGGATAAAGGTAGGCAAAGCTACTGTAACTAACCATACTTGAAACAGGGTCTTTCACTCCCTTCCAGCAAACAGAAAACAAATTTTTCATGGTCCTCAGCATCCCTTTACATTGCAAATGACAGGAATGTACAGGTAGAAGAAAGATCAGTCTTCAAAATCTGAACATTTTAAAATGGCAAAAAGCTATTGATTTTAAGTACACAGTGTTCATGCAAAAGATTAGATAATCAATTTTATACTGAAAATATGGAAGCGCACACTGAGCATTTTTTTTGGGAGTAATAGAGTATTTTATTTTATATACTTATGAGAATTCTATTGTGCTTGCTCCACCATAAATTTTCCACTATTGTTTATGGACAGTTCCAGAATTTGAAGCCATGAGTTGATGCTGCAAAATTTCAGATAAAAGCCGTGAGGTAATGAGGAAATGTGCAGAATATCTCCAAGTTTCATATTCAGATTCTCTCAGAGAAAAAAACATCTCTAAGAAAGCTAGATGTAAAAAGGTAGATAAGTGTTTCATTTCATTATTTTTCTGTCCCAAAACCTCAGGCTCATATCCTCCCCCTTGGCTTCTGAAGGCAGAACTGCTTACTTGTCAATCATGAGTAACGCTTCCCTTTCCTAAACACCCTTCTCCCACCTGTTAAAATAGTTTCCAATGTTGGAGCAAGGTCCAACCTGAGCCAGAAGTGGTGAGGTCTAACCAAATGTCTTATTATCCTGACTGGAGAGTTAAGGCATAGCTGCAAGCTCAGCTAGCTGCGAAGAAAGTAGTCTTAAAATATCAAATCCTCTAAGCGAGGAGATTGAAACAGGAAAAGATCCCAGGGTTTGTAGACAGACCCTGTTGTTTGAAACCTCTCTTAGCCAATGTGGCACCTGTCAAGACTCAAACACCTGGCTGTGTGTTTACAGTGATGTGCGAGCTGATAGTTGCCATTGTTGTATCTCACTTCATGTGATGCAAAGGAGGTCTGGCACTGGCCCCAGGGTGGCTCCTGTGCAGACTGTGACTGCCTCAAAACTGCTCCTAGCAACTGCTGCCATCTCCATCTCTGGCAGCATCTGATCTGCTTGTGCAGACTGGAACACGAAGAAGGCTTGGAAAAATGCACCCATGGCTGCTCTTCTTTGCCTGGGAAGCAGTGACTTGAGCCAAGATTCTCTTCTGCCCTGCGGGGCTTATTCTCAAGCTACTTTGCCAGGGCAAAAGACACAGGATTGAGGGCACAGCAGTGGAACAGTGCTGGACAAGAAAGGGGGATTTTGCTAACCTTCAGCTTAACCATAACCTTCAGGGTCTGGAAGATTCCGCAGATGAAAAGTTTTTGATGAGCAATGCTGGAGATGAGGCAAATGGCTTATAAATAGCCATGGTCTGCATGGATGTGGTTAATGCTGGTATTGGGTTTATGATTTATGCTCAAAGAGCCTAAGGAATTAGATTTACCCCTAAATACCACAGGACCCGTGTGATAGTTGAGGAGATAGGATTTCTGCTGTGGGAAAGGTCTCTGCAGTGACTAATACCTGGTTTAGTAGTGGGGACAGTACCAGCTGAGAAAGAACATGCTCAAGGTGTGTCAGTGGTGGGGACACAGCTGAAATCTTTGATCCCAAGGATGAGGGTCTGGTCTGGCCAAGATTTGGGAAGAGGAGTTAGAGGGAAGGATAGTGGTAGAGTTGGGAGGAAGGTGGGGTGGGGTGCTGCTCTGGCTGTTTTACAGGAAATTGGAGGGAGGAGAGTGACTCCCTGCACATTGAGACTCTGCACTTCAGGGGCAGCCAAATGGAAAATGTGGGGCTCCAGCACTGGCAGACTTGAACACATAGTTTTTAATGCCTCCGTAGTGAATGCCTATAGCTGATGCTGATCTGAAGACTAAGATTTACTGCTGGTTGGTGCAGGACCTCTAGGACTTCTGCTGACAAAACCCACTAGCACATGGATGCTTTTGAAAGAGGGAGATGTTGCTGAACTCCGGTGAAGGCTGCATTTCAGGCAAAGATTACATTTAAGGAGCTTTGCAATGAGAATTCAAAAATTATGTTTGTTTTTTCCCTCCTAACCTAGGTTAAGGGAAGGATGGATGATAAAACAGAGCAGGTGGCTCCAGATATGGCAAAAAGATTGGGAGGAGAGTAGGTACAAGCAGGGTGAATGCTGGATGCTGACAGTAGGAGCAGAGTTTAAAGGGAGGCTGCTCAGAATGAGGAGAACAAACATGAGTGGAAGAAGGAGAGGGGAGGGAGAAAGTGTGAGGGAAGAGACAAAAGCCAAAGGCAATTTCCAAAGGCTTCTCTCTTCATCCCTGTCCTCCTTCTCATCTTCTGGGTACAACCTCACTTAACCCATGCCCTCTCAAAAACTGAGGAAAAAACTGAAAGCTACAGCTTTCCTTTATGTTCACAGTAAATTATTTGATGCCTGATTAAGTCACCTGGCCAATTTCAGCATCCAGAGATCAGCGCAGCTTCCTCACATCTTTTTCTCCTGCTTGTTAGCAGAAAGCAGGACACAGCTGACTTTTTTAAGGGGTACTTTTGTTCTGAGAATTTAAAGTAAATATTTTTATATTTTGTGTCTTGAAATTTCTGGATAATGGTCCTCATAATTCACAAGCATGTTGAAAAAGTATCAGCTACTGTAGATCATGAAGGAAATGCAGAACAGGGTATTAGATGTATCTATATTTATGCATATATTTGCATATGAGTGAAGGACTGATAAACCAAGAGTCTCCAGTTTCCAATAAAAGCAGAGCTGCTTCTGGGTTGAATAAAAGGAGAACCAGGATACTGACTGTGAGGGTGACATGACATTGTAACCTGAAAACTAATTAAGGAAAGAACAGAATTTAAATAGCATTTGGATGCAACAGCAGGAAATACAAGGAACAAGGTGTTTAACAAGATTTCTTTTGACTGTTTAACCTCTTTGCTAGTGCCAAAAATCCTAAATTCTGTGAGACCTTGGCTTTACCTCATTTCAGCAGTTGTCTTTTTGGCTATTTCATGACTCAAAGAGTATTTATTCTGCTGTTAGTTTTTCTCTAGGGATCTGGGTCTCTGCCATTAAGTGTTTTTGATCTCCATTGCATGTGTTGTACTCTCTTCAGGGAGCCATGGGATTACATGGTTGCAAATAAGGCCCAGAACTTTTGACTCTTCTCTGTGGGCTCACAACAGCATCTGTGGGAGAGATCGCCTCACAAAACTGGGTAGGATTTGTTTCCTAACACCCAGAAACCAGGGAAGGCTTTTCTTTGTGATCACTATAAAATACAAAAGCATCAATAAGTGTTTTGCAGTGTTTCAGGTATTGGTGTATTCTGGAGGGATATCTGTTAATAGAGTAGGTCTCTGACACCCTGCTGAGTGACTGGGATTACATAATACCAAAGTCACTTTACATCTCTTAAGAAGCTCCTTGCTTAAAAGACCTTCTAGCAATGAACTCTTTCTCTCTTTTATATTCTGATTTCACACTGTTTCTTGAATTTAGAAAATGAAAATAAACTCAGGTGATACCTGCTTTAGCAGTCACCTTTTAATTGTTTACTTCCAGCATGATTTTAAGAAGTTTCTTCCTGAATTTGCTTTTGTTCAATGTTTGAAGTGAAGAAATTGTTAGGAGAGTATCTCTGTAAAAGCATGCCTTCTTTAGGAAGGGGTTTCAACAACTTTAGACAATAGACAGAGTCAGTATTTGATGTCAGATTCTGCCTGCATGAACTCCCACTCTCCGCCTACACACATTTAGACCTCTACATGGCAGGGACATGCATCTCTAACTCTTTAGGCTCGTTCTCAGAAATTGATTCTATTAGCTGCTGCTTCTTTTTGTTATTTTTCCCTTTCATTTTCCTCATTGCTTTCCACCCAGCATGCAGTCCAACCTGCTGGCTGATGTTCTCTTTCCAAATTAGTGGGTTTGACAGCAGAATCTTCTGCAAATAAACTGATCTATCTTTTCACCCCATTCCTCAAGTATATATATGTATAAGAACTGTCTTTCTCCTGAACCTTGCTCTCCTGTCCCTGACCTCTCTCTTCACAGAAGGGTTGGACTCTCTGTCAGGACACTGAGGGCATCACCACACTCTGTCACCTCTTGCTTCGAGGTGTTTGGCTGCCCTGGCTCAGGGCTCCGACATTTGCTGTCTGTCGGCTTTTTGTTGCTTACTGGATGTTAGCTCCAGGGTTGATGGTGGCTCAAATTCCCCTACCAAAGATCCTGTTTAATCTCCTTCCCTATTGTTATCCTCAGTTATGATCTGTAGGTTTTCCGGTTTCTTCTTCCAGTTTCCCTTCTTTTTTGGTTTTCCCCTGATAACAAGTGCACCAAGGACACACTTGCAGCACGCAGGAACCACCCTGATTTCCAGGACGTGACTGCTGGAAGGGGAAAGAACATTTCTGAGCTGAAGGACCTATCAATAGATGTACTAGCTCACGACTTCCCACAGATTCCCTAGCTTGAACACATTTTTCAATCTTGAAGTTAAAAGTAATCAGCCACACCTGGAAACAGGAGATCCACTGTGCAACATGGTCCAAATTCTTGCAGTGGCATGTCTGAAATCAGTGTTTCAGGCTCCATTTCTAAACTCCTCAGAAGCAGAGAAAAAGCCAGGTTGAGTGCAAGATGCAAAAGACTGCTTGTGTGGATGCTGAAAGAAGGGTGGGCTTGAGTGCTTAGACAGGATTCAACCCATTAAGCAGACAGATGCTTTAATGTTTCTCACCCTAGAGAGCTGCTTCCTATACAATACTTCATCTTTTATGATCTTAATTAGTACTAATTGGTAGATGATTGCCTCTAAAAGTACTATTCTTTGGAGAAAACTAATCTCTGATATTACAGTGAATGATATTCAGAAGAAATCATAAGGTACTACAGCCCTATGTAAATGATTAAATACATTGTCTTTCTCTGTTTTGATTTGTATCTGTCTATATATTGCTTTCCTTGATAGTCTATATTGTAGTTCTCACACCTTGGGAGTTTCATCCTGTTTTTTAAACCATAATGTGTGGCTAGAGGAGATCACACTTAAACGCATTATTAAATAAAGGATATAGCTGTTTTCTTTTTTCTTTTCTCCTTTTTTTTCTCTGTTTGCTTTCAATCAGCCTACTAATTCTGCTTTTATGTGGAATTCTCTCCTCCATTTATATGGTAAGGTGATTTTATTTTTGGCCTATTCCTGTTTTGAGAAGGAATCCTCCTGCATACATCTCCAAGATTCTCTTTCAGCAAAGACTGTGGTTACAGAAAAGTAATAGCAAAGATCTCAGTAAACAAAATCAGAGGATGAATTAATGTTTAAAGCTGGCTGTGACACTGAACTTGCAATTCACTTATTATTTTTGGCAGCAGCACGTCCAAACTGCCAGGACCATTCTTGGAAATCACAGCTGTGATGTCTATAATAGCTGAACTACAGGAAAGCTGCAGTTAGGTCATACTGCCTTGTCACTACACATGAATAGTGCAAGTGATAATAGTTACCATTACTGCCTACTCATTTGGCAGCATGTTTTGTTCGGTTAAAACAATTCCAATTATTAACGGCATGATAAAATTGTCTGCTGAGTGTATTCCCTCCTGCTTTACATGGTTGACTCAGGTAAGGAGTGTGGTGGGGGAAGATCAGCCCCAGCTGAATTCAATTGGGCTCTGTGGGAAAGGGCAGAGAAAGAAAGGTCATGGAATGGGCTGGGAGGGATGGTCATGGGATAGGCTGGGGCCAGGGGGTTTTTGGAAGCCACCTGGAAAGGGGAGGTTTCAAAGTGAAATTGAGGAGAGGCCAAGGCCAGTCAGAGCCATCAATGGAGGGGGAAGAAGTTTGCTGAGCTCTTTTCAGTGAGTACTTGAATGCATTTTCCAAAGTCGGAAAAGGTCTCAGGAATTTATGTCAGCCAGAGCTGCTGGTCAAGGAGGAGGTGTTAAAATCAGATGGTGAGCTGAAAGGGTATTAGGAAACTGACACAGGCATTTTACTGTGTTTTAGCAACTCACGGTTTTAGCAACTCTCAGAGTAAGTTACATAGGGCGTGCTGCCAATTATTTTCAAACAGAGCTTGAAAAGTGCTCCTGGCCTGAGGTAAATATTATCAACTTCAGAAGAGTTCAGCTGCTGTTTCAGAGCACTTACATAAACATACGTTGCACATCTACAATTATTTGTTTTACAGGATTAAATTTCTTTTAGATGCTATTAATGGTTTGGAAGACCTGTGCCAGTCTCCCGCATGCACAGGCTGTTTGACCACAGGTGACTAATTCAGAAGGTCTGCAAAATATCTACTTTGCATGTTTGCAAGCAGTCCAGGAACAAATTGCTTGATAATGCTGTTAGCAAGACAGGCCATATGTGGTAAAATGACAGAAGCCATGGACAAACAAAATATTGTAAAAGCCTAAGTACTTGCAGTAGTAGGCAATATGATGCAAGAATAGTTCAGAGCTCCAAAAGATTTTCTCTCTTGTTCAAGGTAGCAAACTGATTTTTAAAATTTCTTTTAAAATTTTTTTAAGCTCAGCTTTCTGTTCTTCTCAGCTGGTGCTGAAATGGATTGGCTTGGCCTGAGGGAGTTGCAGGGGAATTGCTGCCCTAGACCTGGGAACTGAATTTTGGCAGGCAAGCTGGCACGTGCTGCTCTCAACCTGTTTTGAGCTGCAGCCCGCCAATGGGGCCAACCTTGGGGCAGTAAAGCTGAATGCTGAAAGACACTCTAGACTTAATCTCATAGGATTTGGGACAGATAGAAAAAAAAACGTGGAAAATAAATGATGTGTCAAAGGTGGGAAGAAGTTTCTTGATCTCAGCAGTTAAACAAAAGAAATTCTGATGCAGAGGCTTAGTATAGTATAGGTGTAATTTTTTTAGTAATTGTTTTGGCTGTACTGCTGCACCAACAACTCAAGAACCTGTGGCACAGACTTGTTTTTCTTTCTGCAGGATTTCTTAGGTTTATAAATCCATGCATAATGTGACTGAACCATGTTTTAAACCAGTGAGAGTTCCTTGTCCTAACTGCTTTGTCTGGAAGACTGATCCAGAGTTTCATACTGATAAGCAAGAAAGCAATTTTTCCTTGCCCAGCTTCCAGTTCCAGCTGATTCATTATGAGTTCATATTTACTTGCATTTTTGCCCCCCTTCAACTCTGGCCAAAGAATAGATAGACAAAACAGTCCAAGTTCCTGTAACTTTTCCATTTCTTTAAGCATTCTTCTGTTCTTCCTTGTACCCATTCTAACTTACATTACTTTTTTTCAGAATGTAAATGACCAGAAAAGTAGTCAAAATAGTATTTCGGTGAAGTCTTTGACAACAGTCTTTTTCTCTTCCAAAATTAACTTGCCTAAAGCATTTTCTGCTGTCATTAACTTCTTCCAGACCTGCATCACGCCAACAACTCACAGCCAAATGCTGATTGACCAGTGCAACCTGATTTTCCTCCTTTTAGCCATCTCTTTGACATAATCTCTATGAAAATAGTATGAATTCTTATTATTGACCCTTAATCAAACAGTGATTAGGGATAAAACAATTCTATCTCTTAAACTGTGAAATATCTTTTCCTTTTTTTTTTTTTTTTTGGTAAGAATGTGTTATTGCCTCTTGGCATAGAAATGTGAGCACTCCAGTCATGTTGGGCAGCATCCTGCAAGATCATATTTAAGGATAAAACCATAAATTTCACTCACTGATCAACTAAAACCTCCAAACTTTCCCGATACTCACATAAAACCTAAAATGTGGCCCATGCAGGTTGGTGGTCTTGGTTACAACATCAAGACAAACCCTGACAAGGGGCTTGGTTGCCAAATCCACTCTTTAGGATTTAAGTAATAAATAAAAAAGGCAGAACTAACATAATTAAGTTTGACACAATACTCAGACTTACAAATCTTTTATGTGCTTAATATGTGTAAAACCAAAATTCAAACGTAATAGAAATACTGTAAAGTGAAAAGATTCTGATTGAATAAACAATTTCATCCCTGATTTTTCTTTTGAGAAGGTGTTTTCAAAAACAAAGTCAGTGTGAAAAACACCACTCCAAGCTGCCATACTAGAGGATGATCTGGAAGTTTTTCCTATAGCTTTGTAGTGAAATGTTGCAGACCTTGCTCTGATCTCTTATCTGTAATCAGATTATTTATCAGGTAATTTTTAGTTATGGGGAAGAAGCAGGTAAATGTACAAATGGCACAATAAAAAAATACATTTAGTTGCAAAAACTTGAAGACTATATCTAATCCAAAAAGCCACTGTTTTATTCCCTAATAGTGACAGATTACAAAAGATTCCATTCCATGATTCCCACAAGTCTACATCTGACATGCTTGCAGGGACTAAACACAAGTCACTCCTCAGAGAATACTGAGCTGTGAGGGATGCTGAAAAGACTGTGAGATGGAGGAGGCATGGGAAGATGGAGGGAAGAGCAGCTGATATTCTTCTCTCCCTAACGAGACGCATAAGAGCTGAACAGCCCCATTCTACACCAACGTGTTTTCAATACCTACGTATTTTCCAAATGCGTTAGAAAAGGATTGTTACTACGTCTGATGTGTGTCACCAAAGCACAGCTTGTCAAGGAAAGAAGAGATTCAAACAGAGCCTGAATACAGAGAGAAGTGTGCTCTAATCACAACCTTGTCCCCCTTCAGAAGCTTTGTGCCATCTATTCTCCTTGGTATTTCTTGTAGTTAAAGGCACTAATGATACTCTAAAATCTTATCCTTGCAGTGTCCAAAGACAATGCTTGTGAAGTATTTTGATGGCTGAAAATAGCACCAACTAATCAACATTTCTGCCACTGGAGCATGTGCACTCAGATGCATTAATAGAAGGAGGTGGGCAGCTCTCTGCACTAGACAAACAAAGCCTTGTGAAGAAAAGTTTATCTGAAAATTTAACAGTTTTGCTGGAGCTTTACAAATTCAAATGCATGGAAAGCTAGAGAATAAATTGCTGCATAGAAAATTAATAACTGAAGGGCTGTAATAAAATGCTTCTAATGAACAGAAATGCTGTGCAAGGATAGCTTGGTGTGTCAAGAATTTATTGTGGGAGTTATTGAAGGAGTAATGTAAGTAAAGACAATTTGGGCCGTAACAAGGAAGCTAAGCAATCTAGAGATGAGATCCAACAAATATCAAATGTCAGAAATTTATTTTAAAGCCACAATAGTGGCAATAACATCTTGCAGGATGTCATATATCCATCTTGGTTGGTGAACAACTAATTAATCTTGTGATGCTAGAAGCTACAACAATCGCAGACAGTGGCATGGAGAATATGTGATGAAATTAGAAGTTTTTCAGATCAGCCAGACATCCTTTATGCTCAGTGTACTGTTCTTCTCTCATATTATGATTCCTTGAAAAAACTTTGTGGCTTGATTTTTTAAAACAATTTTATTTAGGGGGAGTAAATGCTCATAAAATCTCCATTCCATTTTAAGTATCCTGAACCAGCTCAGTCTGTGCCTGAGAATATTTTTACTCTAAGAGAGTCCCTTTACTTGAGGAAGTTAACACAGCATTTCCAGTGACACAATTCTGAGATGAGCAGGATTTTCACACAGCCTTAATCCACCTATTTAAAAGAAGAGATGCGGTTTCTACTTTTAACAGAAATTTAGTTCTGCAGCAGACTTAAAACTTCCAGGGAAGAAATAAATTTCCTTAAATGTAGACACATTGATGTGTTTAGGTTTGAGAAGACCCTTGAGCCTAAGCATTAACCCAGCATTGCCAAGTGCTCCACTAGACCATGTCCCCAGGCACCACATCTGCACATCTTTTAAACACGTCCAGCCTTGGTGACTCCACCACTTCTGTGGGCAGCCTGTTCTATGGCTTGACAACTTTTTCCATTAAGAAATTTCTTCCTGATATCCAATCTAAGCCTCCCCTGGCACAACTTGAGGCTGCTTCCTCTTGTCCTCCCCCACCTGGCTGCCCCCTCCTTTCAGGGAGCTGTAGAGAGTGATAAGGTTCCTCCTGAGCCTTCTTTTCTCCAGGATAAACCCCACCATCTCCCTCAGCTTCTCCTCCAAACGATTGTGCTCCAAACTCTTCCCTAGCTCTGTTGTTCCTCTTTGGATGCATGTATTGGAAAGATCTATGAACTATGAGGATATTTTTTTATTTTTATTTTTTGCATTTTCTTTATGTTCAATAGTCTTTCTAGGATGCAGTGCTTTACATCTGAAAGCAAAATGTCAAAAACAGATGAAAGGATTTTCATTTTGTCTTTTTTGCTTTATTGGCTACAAAGAGAATGTGGGATGACCTGTCTTGATACGTTTCTAAATTACATATGAAAATCTTGTCTCAATGGTACCAATTGATGTAACTTCATTAAAAAAAAATAGATTTATAGAAAATATATGGTTGCTGAATTGCTATCTTTTGTATGATTATCTGGCTGCACTGAAAATTGGCTGTGATAAATCCAGTATGCTCTAAAGTGGATCAGCAATGCTACTTGGCAAATCTCCCCCTACTAAGCTAGGATTTCTTTTTTTCTACTGAGGAAATTGGGGTAAGGGTGTTCTTTTATAATTCAACATGTAGTCCAGAGTCCATCTGGCTGAGGAGAGGCTAGGTAGATCGTATTTTTTGCAGATCCCTACTCTGAAACCTCCTGCAGGTGTCAAATATCCGAGGTGGTTCTTTTGGGTCAGTTTAGAGCTCTGAGCAGAGCCCTGTGCTCAGCAGGAGCTCCTCTTCACACTCGGGAGCCACTATAAATAAAGTTTTGTAGGGGGCCTGTAGCTGTCCCAGATCTCTGCCATTGCTGTAATGGGATGCAGTTTCCACAGTCCTGGAAAAGATCTGTTCCCTACTAGTACATTTCTTTTGAAGGTGTGTGCTAAACTACAATGGAGAGTGTATGTTATTTAGTTAATGTCTGAAGTGAGAATTTTGGAAACTGGATATAGACCTTTTCTGATCTGTGTTGCAGTGGATTTTTTATATTTTTTTTTATTTTATATTTTACAGTTCTATGGTTACTGGTTTGCTCCTACCTTCCCCCCGGGTTTTCCCTAGAGTTGGTTGGTCCCTCAGTTATATCCTCCTTCTAGCTGTCCCTTATGATATCCCCACCCTTTGTTCCAGCTCCTTTCCTGTCTGTCATTGTAACCCTGCCCTTATTCCCGAACCTTCCCTGCCAGTCCTGTCCTGAACCAATCCCTAACCATTACACCTGCTGGGGATTTCCCCTAATCATAATCAGGAATCCCCTGCTGGGAATTCCCCTGATCTTCGATGCCCAATTGGTCCATGTGATCTCCCCCCTACCCCAATTGGCCCTGAAGTTATGACCAAATCCCCTCATTCCTCCCGCAGAAATTCCCTATTGGTCACCTGTTTGTGTCCTCACATTGGTTTTTGGTCCTACTTAACCCCGTGCACACCCGTGTTCGGGGTCTCTCCTGCTGTGGATTTACAAGTTTAATAAACATACATTGTTGAAACCCCGCAGCAGGGAGTCTCCTCCTCCTCCTCCATCCGATTAGAGGTGAGGGGCTCCACACTGTTGAGAAAGTGGCTCAAAAGGTTCTGCCCTCAGTGCTCCCCACATTGAGGCAGTTCCCCACACGTGGCGTGGGGCCGGTGTGCCTCTCTGAAATAGCCCGGGCTCTGGTGACCGTGTCAGATCTGTGTGCAGCACACAAAGGACTGTGCCAAAGCTGAAATTACCGTGACTAAACAGTTCTGTGTTAATCATCTCACAAATTCAATTTTAAAATGAGAACAAGAGAACTTAAACTCATCTTTCAGGTCTCAGAGTTTTTTTTTTTTTTTAACTTTTTGTTCCCTATTCTTTCTTTTCCTTGTTTATCTACTGAAGAATGTAAAAATGACCAGAACAGTAGATTTCATTTGGCTATTGATCCAATGTGTTAATGCTTCTACCATTAGAGCTGCTGTAGTTGGAAGATAAAGCAAAAGAAATACTTTTCTTTAATTTCTCCAGCTGATCTACTGGATTTTCTGACTCCACATTCTTCCTGAGTGATAGAGACTACTTTTATTTTCATGATGTTAAAACAAACACACACAAAGCTTCACCCTGAAAGGCAAACCCACCAAACCCAACAGAACCACTTTTAGTAGCCATAGGTGTATAAAAGCAGTGGCTAACTGTGCCATCCCCATCCACCCCTGTGGTAAACCAAAAGTGAATAAATATTGGTTTACGCTTACCAGAATCTTTTAATTTGTGTTTCCAGCACATAACAGCAGAAAATATGCACAGGATAAATGATTTAACTGCTAATAAAATAGTGACTGTTCAAACCGTTTGTACAAATAAAAGGCTAGTTCAAGTTCTCACTGGGTTTTCTTAGACATACACCCAACATGCAGTAAGAATTCTGAAGGGATCACATAGTGCTTAAAATACTGGTGCAAATTCAAAGATTCTGTTCTGCACCTGTGTTAAAATTCATGCTCGAGGCAATGCCGTGAGAGAAACATAAGCTACTGCTGTGCATCAAAATGAAAACTTTAGGTCTCTATTTAGGCACATTGATGCACGGTAATAATGTGTTATGTGCATCTAAAAAAACTATTTTCTCTCTTCTTTGAATGTGCGAGGCCAGGAGGAGCACAGAAAGCCCTGCCACAGGGAAGAGGGGTGGTTTTGGGGTGTTAGAAAGGATGGGGCTGGATCTGGCCCCTCTGCTTGGGGCAATCCAGGCACCACCCCAGAAACCCCTTTGTCCTTGTTTTACCCCTCAGCATGACATCCCAAACCCCCTGCTGATATGATTTGAGCATTCTGAACCGCAGAAAAATGATGCCTTGGAGTACCAGAGGGAAGGGCAAGCTTATTCCCTGTATGCTCTCCTTTATTTGTGCTTTTTTTTTTTTTTCCCTCCTCTTCTTGTCCCTGGGCTGTAAGGGAATGGGGAATTGTGGTTAAAGCTGCTTCTTCAGGCTGATGCCTCAAATCCAGCCCAAGCTAACAATGGCTGTTTCAGTTTATGTAAAATTAACTTTTCCCAGGTTTCAGTGCATCCTGGGTTGCACCTCTTAGAATAATTGATAGTGCTGCCAGAAGTCTTGGCAGACATGCCAAAGACTGAAGTTGTGATGTCCCCAGAGATTTTATGGGAGATCTGAGCTGAATCATATCCAAGGGGCAATGGGAGATAATTATGGAATTCAGGTGCTTTGGTCTACATACCTGTTTTGAAGAGGGAAAAAAAAGCAGCTCACACAGAAACATTCTTAGGTATATTCACCAGCTACACGTCCTGTATACAAACACTGTTAACAAAATTTCGAAAAGCTTGTAAAACAGTATAGCTTGCTGCTCAGAAATGAACTGGCTGTGCAATGCCTCACTGGAGGTCTGATGGGAATGCTACAACTGTATTTTACTGCTTGCTTCTGGCTTTATAGAAAAGCTAACACTTCCTTTAGTTTTAAGCATAAAGCTGTGTCCAGCTCTGCAGGCCATAGTTTCTGCCCCATCACTCCAGCCACTCTGCTAAAATCTTTTGTTAAAGTAATTTTACTTTTCTCAGAGGATATTGCAAAAGGGTGGAAGAAAATAGCAGAAAGATGTAGGATCTAAAAAAATATGAAAATAACACTGAATCAAAACAGCACTACCTCAATGCCTCTTCCTTAATGGTTTGATTATTAACTGTTTATCTGAGACCAAGACACACAGATGCACCAATTCCTCCCCAATGCTTAGTGCAGGATAAATGACATGTTAAAATAATATATTACTGTAAATTAACACATAAGTTTCTCACAAAGTTCACTCAGTTTGAATGAAATTGCTATATTAATTTATTAATATTTAATGCTTCTACTCTGTGAGCTCCAGTAACAGTTCTCTGTAGGCAGTTTGTCTTTTATTTACGGGCATATATATAATTGTAGTTGAAAGCAGGAACATAAAAATATTTGCAGGTAGATTTTTCTCAAAAATCTCAGCAACTTAAAATTATTTGAGGATGTTGAGGAGTATATTTTAAATGTTAACTGAAGAGCAGTTAAATATATTTCAAAGAGTCCCATCTGGCACAGCTGTAAATAACAATCTGTCTGGTTTAAACAGTCCTCTGTTGACTGTGTCGGCAAATGTTAGGATTATTTGCTATTAACTGACAATTTCATCTTTGAGCGTATTTATAAACTTCTGCAACACTGACACTAGTACATATTTCTTGCAGATCAGTATAATGCTGAAAGAATCTTTGTGCAAACATACTTAAAGCTCTTCATCTTTATGTCTGAAGATGTTGATATGGAGGGAGTTAGAGATTTATCACCATCTTTACTTTGATCTGCTTTCCTCCAAAAAAAAGCAGTAAGCTAAAAAAATTAATGCATCTGGAGAAGTAGGGAAGACAGTTTGATCTGCCACTGAAAGCAATCACTTAGGCATGAGGGACTGGCTGACTTCTGGATGTGAGTGGGTACAACATAAATGTCTCACAGATATTATGTGTGGCACAGTGGTCTTTCATCAGAGCAGAATTTATGGGTGTTTCCTAGCTACTAGATGAGTGGTGTGTAATGTGATTTCATAAATTACTGTGAGAAGCAGATAGCAGTGCAATAAAAGTAAATACTGATAGCAGGAACCAGTGTATGTTACCCCATATGAGCAAAGGAAAAAAATGGAGAGGTATCTTCACCTCACTCCTGCTCATGAGGGCTTTAATACTGACCTCACTCTGGCAAAGGCTCCTGACCTTTGTTCCAAAGGAGAATCAACATCTGGCCCGCTGGATTGGATATAAGACAAATATTACATGGTAAAGTGTGTTTTATGAAACGTTTTTCATTCTTTAAGTAGCAGTTATCAGTTTGTTGCTTCCAGTTTAAAGTAACTGCTTATTGTATCAGATAAAGAACACTCTACCTGTGCTCAGGTTGTATGCCTCTGCAAAATGCATATAAAACTTTACAACTTTCTAAGGCCAAAAGTGGATGAAAACAAAAGTGAGATGTTTAAGCACTAAAATTTACACTGTTTCTTAAAGAAGAAAGCTAAACCAGTTGTCTAATTGCCTCTTTCCAAGCCCTAAAAACTTACCTGTCCTAGAAATTCTTTTCCACGGGGTTGGGTAAAGAGGAAGTGCTACAAGTGTTCAGCAAAGGGCAGAGCAAAGGAATGTGAAAGCAGCACTCAGTCCCAGGTATTTCAAAATCTGCTCTGAGAAGAGACTTTATCTAACATCTCCCACTTCGATGTAGAATTACCACCTACGCAGTATGTTATTTATGTGTATTCAAAGGCACAGCTACTTGCTTGCCTTTCAAACTGATGTTTTAACTATTTTCTTTGGTGTGCAAGCCCAGCACAGGAGAAGTGCTGACAGTAAACCAGGCTCAACATTTTCTTGTATGTCACTGGCATTGTTTGTTGAGTTCTGGTCTGTACTGTAAAAAAAAAATTACTGGTAGGAAGCAATACTCAAGATCAGTGAAACAACTGGGCCAGAGGATTCCTCATTAAAGGTAATTATGCATGAGAAGGGCTTTGCTTGATTGTCAGCTTGAGTTGAGTTGAGCACTGACAGGGGAAACCAAACCAAATTTAACTTGCAGATAATGTGTACTTTACACAGGAATAACTGACAGGCAACAACTTATAAAGTTCTTGCCTGCTGCTTTTATGACCACTTTGCAGACAGAACTATCATTTAAGTGGAAGTGGAAAGCACTACCACCCTCTCCTGAAGATTTCACTGTGATCAAGTTTTAATCTGTTTAGAACAGAATAGTCGGGTACAGAACACCTTTAAATGCATCATGAAAAACGTGTTGCTAAACAGCCTGTCCCTTCTGCGAAACAGAATTGGAGAAAAAAACAGCTTTAATGGAAGGGTCTGGCAAATTTAGTGTCTGTGAGGTACCCAGATTTAAGATAGACTGGGTTTTTTGTTGTTGTTGTTGTTGTTTGCTTTATTTTAAATCAGATAAATCTAAGAATTTTTTTCCTAAAGTTGAAACTTTTGAAAGAACTTCATGTGAGGATTGCAAAACTAAACAAAAAACCCTTGCCCAAAATTCTGAATTTTTCTCCCTGTGAGGTGTAAGGATAACAATGTCCCAGCATCCCTTCAGACCCCTTCATGCTCCAGGGTTAGAAGGAGAGCAGATTCTTTGGACCTTCCCACAGCCCCTGTTTCTATTGTTTCACTCTATGGTTTGTAGCAGTGTTTCAAATACACCAAACTGATGCACTGAGGATGAGAAAAGGGATGCTAGCAAATTTCATTTCCAGCTTTGAAAACAATTTTGTGATCCAATCCAATTCCATAATTGTATATCAATTGTTAAAAAGGCAAAAAAAACCCCAAATTAAGAAGATTTAATAGGAAGTGGAATTGGTTTTAGGGATAAATAAATGGGAGTTAGCTATGAAATGTCTTTGTTCAGTGGGTTCGGAGAACAACTGAAGTGCATATTTATTCAACAGATTTTCTTCTTTAAGCTTTCAGAAATGACAAACATTAGAGTTGACCGAAAGGAGAAATTACAGAATTGAAATTTATGGTTTTTATATATATTTGCAGTTATTACTTAATAAGATGCATTCAGAAGTATTAAAGATGTAATATGCACTGAAAATAGTAGACATGGAAGAAAATTGCATCAAGAAAATGGATTAAATTGGATTTCAACCCATCCATTGCACAGCGGAAATTTATTTAGAAGAGGCAGATACGTCTTGACATGCAAAAGAGTTATTTTAAATGTGTATGTGCATTAAAAGGTTGTGTCAACATGCAAGCACAACTCCAGTGACCTTGCCTGGTAGGGCATGGGGAATTTCACCATCAGACTGCTGCAGGCTAATTGGCGCTGCTCTCATTTCCCAAAAATAGAATAGTCAACTTTATTCTTTATTTGCAGAACCCTTTTTCTCTTGTACTATTGCAAACCTTTTTAATAAGAAACCTTAAAGGGCATCTGTGAAATGAGTCAGATATTTTAACTGCGTGTGTTGAAGCAAATAAAAAGGGACCTATCAAAGTGATGTGTCAGTGGCAGAGAGCTGGCTGAAGAGTTCACAAACAAAACATACTCAGGTTTGGTTAAGCCCTTGGAGGTAATAACCCATTTTCTTGAAACTTAGAAAGCATAACAGTAATTATCTAAAGATACTCATGCCTTCCATTCCATTCTATTCTCATATTTCAACACAGTCAGTAATTTGGTTTAGGTTTGACAAACTGAATAAACTCTGTTAAAGTTAAAAAGTAATTGATTTAGGGAAAATAGTTGGTTGCTTTTCCTTAAGTTTGTCTCTCATCTGGGCAGCATGGGTGCAGTCAATTCCATGAGTGGAGGGTGAGAGATTTCAACCCCTGTGACAGCAGGCAGGGCTTGACTTTTCCATTTCCTCCCTCCTCTCCAAGAACAACTGGCAGAACCCAGTCTGTGCTATGCCAGCACATTCAACAGAAATCTTTGCCTTCTGAGAGAACAGAAAGAACAGACCCAGTTGTTTCTGGTCTGGTCTAGGAATGGTCTATGTTCTACCTACCTAAGGCAAATTCATCAAATGCACTGGTTACCCAAACTCATCAATCTCCATTTGGAAATACTTCTATGCCAATTACCCTCAGAAAATTGTTCCCTAAAACAACCTCATTGCACTGAAGGTTGGATTTGTTCTTCTAACTTCATGTGATGTTTGCTCTCATGGCAATATTACCCTTCAGCTAAAATATCATTTTCCCTTTTCTGGTTTTTACTTCAACTGCTTGTTTGTTGACAGAATCCATATCTGACAAAGCTGTTGCTTTGGCAAACTCAGTCATTCAGCAACCTCTTTGCAGCTGTATGCTCACTTAAGAATGGACTGACACAGCAGAATTATTGAAAGTATTTGCTCTACCTGCTATTTTACATCCTGTTCTTTCAAAATTCTGCCGTAATGATTATTTGGTCTCAAAAGACCAGATAAGCTCCTTAGCAATTTTCCTAACCTGATTCCCCATAGCCATTCTGTCTCTTGTAACATGTTCAACATCATCTCATCTGATTGAAACGAGGCACAAAGTATTTACCCAGTTTTTGGGCTGTACCCAGATAGTAACTCCATTCCCCCCAGTTTACTTTAATATCCTTTGCCAAGTCTAATTTTCACTGTAAGTCTGCATTTGTTAATTTCTAACACACAGCTTAATTTGATGCTCAGTACTTGTTAGTGCTTCATACCCAACATCTGTTTTCATTGCCACTGTTCATCCTACTGGGCAAGCCTATTTACACATTTAAAAGAGCAATCAAAGATTCAAACGATGGAAAAACACATTTCTTAAATGTGGTACTGCACTGTGCTTCACACCTTCCAGGTCAGGTTATTCTAGCAGCTTGTTTTTGTTGTCCTAAAGGAAACTCTCATTAGACAGATGCAACATTCCCTTTGCTTACTTAGCATTGTTTAATATGTACCATTTTCTCTTTATATGTGGCTTTCAAGTTATTTTGGGTGAAATACCCATTTGTGTCCTATAAAGATTTATGTGGCTATATGTAGCTTATATATTCATTCCTAAGTGGTGATGAAATTAAAGTTTTCTATCTACTCCATGGATGACGTGGACTGAGTAAAAATGAATGTAAAGTACTCTGGTAATTCTGAAGAAAAACAAAAAAGTAGTATTGGTTTTCTCACGGTAGACATAATTTTTGATATGGTGATGTAAAATGAACACTAACAGGAATTTTAGCAACAAATAAACTTTTATAACAAGGACAGTAAATTATGCTTAGATATATTTATGCTAAACCAGAAGTTTTCTACTCTGTTTGGTACATGTGTTTTGCTAATTTCATTCCTCGTATTCTCCACCTACTCCCACACATCTAATAACTCCTTATTTAATGTTGTCTTTTGTTGTCTGCCATCATGTTTCTCTTTCATTTCCTTGAAGTGCCTCTTTTTTCCTACTGCAGTTTGTTTTCAGCTCCTACTTTCAGAGTAATTTCTTGCTTCAACTGACCACCCCCATCAAACTAAGCAGGTTTTGCCTTGAATATTTTGTGACAGGCAACTTGGAGCACTGTAAGGACTCTTGCCACCTCAGTGTGAAGGGAGGGGAAGCTGTCCTTTGCAGCATCTGTTGCCTAGCAATGTTTCTCAGGTGCCGTTAGCTGTGCTGCATTGTGATCAGAGCTGGAAAGGCTGAGCCTAAGGGAAAGCGAAAATGGGCTTGAAAAACGCTGCAATCAAAGCACAGTGCTGGGGTGCAGCATTCATGATTTTTACATGACAGTGGAGAGACCCCAGCAACACGTGCCATTAGGTGCAAAAGGCTTAACTCTGCTTCCCAAGTGGCATCACCATCCAGCAGCTTTCTGCTGGACCGTGTGGCACGACTCTGCCTGTTCAAGAGTCAAACTGATACAGCTCAGCCTGGATTTTTGGGTTTTTTTTTCACATCACCTGAGACATTTTCACTCACCATCAGGTGGCATTAGAACCAGAGCCCAGGGAGGCAGCATGTTTCCTATGGGATGCATTGGTACAGGTGGGATGGAGCCACCCTTAGAAGCTCTACTGCTTTTCATCCAGGCATTGTTCAAAGATCCAGGCGTGGCTTTGCATGTACAGATCATCCCTGTGACCCATCTGAACAGATTCATGACATACCAACTCATCCACTCCAGCGCCTTACTAAAGGTGGAAACGTTCCCCGTACCTTAACACCGACCACGTTGTTTTAAGGCTTTAAAAAAGCATAGAATAAATCTTGTGTAAGAGGGATTTGTTATTGTGGATGATGCTCAAGTTACTGACATGTCAGGCTAAGTTTTATTTGTGAGATGATACTAATAACAACGCTGCACAAACTCAGATGGAATGGTTAGTATCATTCATGATGTTACAGGGAAAATGAGATTAATCATTGGAAAACAAATCCTCTCTCAGTGACATCACCAGGATGTGAATATCTAGACTAAGATAGTATGGCCCCAGCCTAACATAGCATTTTCTAAAACTGTGTTTGTAGTTTGGGTTATTTCAGTGTGACTGAGAATTAATTTAGGCATTCATACAAGTGTTTTATCTATGAATAACCCCTGAATAGAAACATGAGTGTGTACTCTGTTGTTAAAAATTTGCTATCTCTCTATGGTAGATAAAATTCCAGGGACAAAGGTAAGCAAATCATCCTAAAGACAAAACTCCTCAGAAATCCAGAAAGGTTAGGGTACAGTAGCTAAAAAATGATCTCTTGGTAATCTCTTGTCTTTTTTTAAGGTTCACAAAAATAAAGGATTTCATCACCCTGTCTTGCAAAAGCGTGAGAGGGAAACGTAGAAAGATGATTTTGAATTGCACTTAAAACTTTCAGCACTGCTAGAGAGTTGAGCAGATAAGTGTCTTCTCTGACTAACCAGCTGCCAAGCAAGACTCTTCAGTGTTTTTGGAACTTCACAATGACATTTTATGTACCATGCTTTTGGCAAGTGAACAAAATCCATACCCTGCTGCTTCTCCCTTTCCCAATACTTCCTCAGTTAGAAAGATCTTAAGTTATTTGTCACAGTTTTATGCATTATGTTTCATAAAAAGGAAATGAGACTTTCAGGGAAAGGGGTGATTAGTAGCATATTTGCCCAACTCCATGATTCCTCTATTTTCAGACTCCAGCCATTTCATAGCGCATGTGAGTTTCAAGTTTAAACTGATCATTTCTTAGATAAGATAATATTTTAAGAAGAAGTAGTCTGATGTTTTGTTGACTCGAAAAAACTTTAACTGAAAGTCTTGGTTTGCAACAGCCTTTTCCTTAACTTTCTGAGCTTGCAAGAGCAGTTTTCTGTCTTTCTGTGTTTGGTGTCTTGTTTGAAGTTTTCTCGGGAAGGTGTTTCTATAGTTCTTCACAAGAAGGCAAGGGAATGAGCTTTCAGAAATAACAGATAGAAGACTTTGAGTCTGAAGCTATTTTTCTTTGCAGAGCTGGAGGAAGGAAAGGAGATGGAAATGAGATATTAACAGTAGAATTATAGTTGGACTGAGAGTCTCACTGATCCCTATTCTGGTTTTGGACTTTCTTGAGCTTCCACGAAATCTGCTTTATAGATCAATAAATGAGTGAAGGTTTATCCTCCTCTGTAAACTCTGGAAGGGACAACATTAATCTCCCTGCTTTTGAAGGCTTGCCCACAATGCAAGTAACAAGAAATTGTGCTTTTATTTGAAAATTTTTGCACAGCAACTAATAGCCGGGATTGGTCTTTTCTCACTACCCTTTTAAATCTGTGCTGCAGTACATCTTTGACACCACAGCACTCCAAAAAAAAAGTTAGTCTCATGATTGGTTAGTCTCTCTCATGTTGAAAGGCTGGGGACAATTTATTGTGGCATTTTTCCCCCTCAGAGCTAGACAAAGGAGGGTAAAGTCTAAGGGGTAGTTTTTGTGAGCTCTGCCTGCACCAAATGGACTTCAAATCCCTCAGTTTCTGGCCTTGGGAAATCAGTATTCATTTTTAGGAATGGATGTGATGTGGGATGAGGGTATATGACAGTGGTATGAGTGTGAATATCCACCAGCCACGTTTTGGACCCTTTTTGCAACTTCCTTTCCCTGTGACTGGAGCACAGGGTGGCTGGGCAGGACCAGGCTTCCTGCTGTTCTCCTGGGAGACAGATTCTGTCCTCTGCTAATCGACTGGATTGTGGTGTCTCTTGCTGGCTGGGCAAAAGAAAATTTCAGCTGTACCCTCAGTGTTTGTAAAGGAATGAGATTTTGGAAGAGTGGAAGAACAAAGGCAGTGCTTGCTGCAGAGCAAGGTTTGATCACTGGGTTTTGCACAAAGGCTGTGGCAGTAAGAAGACAACATTTTCCATGGGTGAGAGATGTGTTCAGAGACACTTTTACACAGCTGGTGATGCTGCCTCTGGTGCCCCTGTGGGTAGTTGTGAAGCCTAGTTGATCATAAGTGCCTCGTCTTCCTAATATTCATCTGCAAGCTCCACTGAATCTTTATTACCCTGCCTGAATGCTTTTCAGTGTTTCTGAAGAAGGGCAGGGCGTTACTTTTACAGTCCAGGTGATTTTATGGAAAGGATTGAACTCAGGTCAACAACAACTCATCCATAAGAAGTGCAAGCTTTAAGGAACTGAAACGTAAACCCTATCAGAAATTATACAACCACCCAATTCAGTGTAACCATGTGGATGTGGAAAACTTTAAAATTATCAAATTAATTTTTTTTGCTCTTCCTCTGAGAAGAAAGCATGATGCTACATTTTTTTTCCTGGAAGCCTTCCTTTTCTTCTCAGTGCTGAAGAAAAGTAAGAGGCTGTTGCATCCTGGAAGGAAGAGATCTCAGTATTCACTGCTGAATGTGCACAGCCTGTGCATTGCTCCCTGTGAGGGGCAGGGCTTCATTAAGGAGTGGTAGAGGGTGACCATATGGTACCAAAGTATTTTCCAATTTTTGTTTCTGCACTATCTTCAAAAGCAATCTTTCCAAAACTCTGCCTCTTAAAATTATTTTTTTTCTTTCTAATTTCTTTTCTCTTTTCCGTGTGTTTATTTTATCCTCTCCTTCTACAAGGCCTTCCCTCACTTTTTTCTCCTTCTCTGGTCCCTGCACAGACTTGAGATTCTTAAGTGTTCTAACATTCCAGTTCCTGGCCCAGAGACCTGTCAGGTATGCTGGAGTGTTCCTGGGACAGAGCTGAAACAGTGGTAGAGTAGGGGAAGGAGTTAAAGCTGAAGACTGGGAAGCTTTGGAACAGAACACAATAGTTATTGTGCTAATTTTCATCTCCATAGCAACACTAATGCAATGTTTTTCCCTCACTCCTGGAATTCCCCTGCTATGGTCTCCTCCCGGGCTCAGCCTGGAGACCAGCACTGGCACAGGGACTGGGGGGTTCCTGTATGGGTTTGAATTGTTGGAAAATGGATGAGATTTGAAGAAATCAGTAGTAAGCTCCTGGTGGAGCTCTACAGGCTCCCCCTGAGGTGTGGGACAGATCTGATCAGGAGGTTTGTCACCAAGGAACAGAAAGGGTCTTGTTGAGATGGTGATGGCAGCTGGTGCAGTAGACAACAATTATTCTGTGGGGAACTTCTCACTGAGGCTCTGTGACGATGAGAGGTCAGTGTTACTTTTATAAGTCACTCCTCAGAGAGACACTCTTGCCTTTGAATGTATTATCCTTGAAATTTGGGTTTAGGTCATCTGAAGGTCTGAGCAAATTGAATAGCAGTTAAAAATTAAACATTTTGCCCTGTTTTTGCTCAATTCAAATAATTTATATTGTGAAACTGATTAATGCAAACTTAGTATCTTAAGATGTGTAGGCATCTTTACATATCTTAGTTTGGGTACTGTATCTTGTAGAAGTTAAAGGTAGCTGAAATCTCAGATCATCATTCAAACTGACGCCTTGAGGAGCTGGAACAGAGGTGAGACAGACTGCCTTCAGTCCATCCCTTCTCCCATCTTTGAATCCCATAGCCTTAATACCCAAATTAGAGACCTTCCTCTCCCCACACATTCAGAGCCTGGAGCGTACATGGAGTTTGCAGAGCACTGAGTGGGCTTTAATGTACCATCAGGCTGGAACGTGTTAGGAGCTAATTCTGGGATGCATGAGCACAGGAATTGTCATGGGAACACAGCCTATAATCTAGAAGGATAAAAATTCCAGTAGGAAACCAGGCTATGGGAGAGTTCCATCATGTTGCTCAAAACGACCTTATTTCAAAGGAGACACCATGCCATGGAAACCCCTGACAAAGCAAATTGCCTGTAATTAATAAAGAGGGAACTTTAAAAGAGTATTTTTTTCTAGTTATGTCCTAATGTAAACCTGCCCTTCTTCTAGACCCACTAATGAGAAAAAAAAATAATTTGGGGAGTCAGTTTCCCTCTGACTGAAACTCAGCTTGTAAACATTGTGTAAAAAGATATTTTCCTACCTTTTTTTTACCTGACAGAAAGGAAGGTTTGAATTAGCCTACCACCTAGCCAGCTGCTTCCTTTTAATCTGGTTTCCTTGAGAAACAAGTTAAAAGATTGTGCCATTGTCAGTCCCCATTAGCTCTGTTTGAACTTGTTGCCCAGTTTCACATAAACCTTCAGAGAGCTCAGGAGTCCCTTTGCCTTTGATGACAACAAGCAGATACAAGGCAAGCCCCTGTCAATGGAAAGGCCACAGCATGTGTTCAACATACTATTAGACATTAGAGAATCTGTGCGAGGGAACAGAGGGACTGAAAACTTTTGTAAGAACAAAAACTACAGCGAGCAAGCTTCAAAAGTGTCACTGCTCAGATAACTTTTTGGGAGTCACTGTACTAAACTCTATGATATAAGTACTTGTAATTGTTTTCTAATTCCAACCTGTGCAGGGCCTCCTAATAATTACAGTGTCAGCTTTTCAGTGATGAAAAGCCACATTGAAAATCAGTGTTCAGTTGCCATTGCTGCTTGCAGAGAAGATGGAAAGGTCTTGTGAAGGTCTGCAGAACCAGCTGTGAAAGCCTTCTGTCAGCTTCGTGGGAGGGCAGAGCTCTAAGACAAAACCACCATTTGCGAATTCTCATTCTTTAAACTTACAGCTGGCTATAGAGAAAATCAGAGGCATGTCTCTTATGTGGAGGGCTCCAGAACTGAGTGTCCTGCTTAAAACTTATTTGCAGGTATTCTGCCTGTTCCCATACCAAGAGAACAGAGTAACGCTGTCTCGAAGCCGCAGGGAAGCTCCTGACAGGAAGATCTGTCAGTGTAAGCAACGGCACATGTTCACACAGCTCAAGTGCCTTTTATTGTTCAATGTGGTTTTTAATCCCAGTTCTGTGTTCATCCAGGGAATGTTCCTCAGCTTGCTTTTATGAGTCAGGGCAGTAAGATGCAGGGAGACTAAATGGTGAACCTAAGGTCACACACTTTGGCAGAGGATGAAGTTCAACCCAAACCCTCTGAGCTGTGGGCCGGCAGTGACTCTGAGAGCTGTGGGGAGGGACATCCTTGGGCTCTCTGCAGGGTAGACAGCTCTTCCATGTGCTCTCTGCTCTTCCTCCCTTATCAAACCAGCTTTCTGCTGCCTGCTTACACTTTTCTGACTGTGCTTTGGCCTGTCTGGTTTCCTATAAATGACCATTATGCCATCACTTTTGAAAATACTTTTGAGTATAACCCAGTGCAAGACTTGGTATTACAAACCTGCTTACAGAAATGTCTTGCTGCCTTTCCTTAAAGCATTCATAAACTATGTCCAAAAATATTCTGAACTAGTTGCTAATAGTCTAGATTGATTCTGACTGCATAAAAGTAATTTCAAATTATGAAAATTAACTACTTACATAATTTGATTCATTCTGTTACAGTCTCTGTGAGGATTTAATGATGGTGCCTTATCCCCAGCTCTGCTGCTGCTGAACTGACAGTTTATCACAAGTGTGATTCACAAAGGTCTAGCAAGAATGCTAGGATGGTATGAGGGTAAAACAGGTAGATGATATAGCAGAACTTAAGTTTCAGTCTCTGGCTTGTAATTATTCCATTTTTTTTCTCATCATCTGTGTTTATCCTACTGCATTTTGATTTAGTAGCTCCTTTAGGATCATGATTAATATGTATAGTAATATGCATATTTGCAATCTGATTACAACTGTGTCTGAGATTCCTGGCTCAGACTTGCTGGACTTTTGCAATCCATGAATGATTACTCTGCCTCAGAAATTACTTTCCTGTATCCTCACTCCACACAAGCAGGCACAGTCCCTGAGTCCAGCCTAGCTCTTGCCTCTTGCTAGGGAAGATGCACCCTGCAGCCACTTGCAGGTGCTGGCATGGAGCACAGCCCTAAGTCCCTGACAAGGAGCACATAGGGGTGGTGGTGTGTGTGTGTGTCTGAGAGGCAGCAAGTTAACAGCAGGAAAACCTGTTTAAATAAGGATTTAATTCTGTAATGAGACACAGAGCCCCATGGCACAGTCTGTGGTACAGCCTCCTCCCCATCACAGAGAATCTAAATCTGAAAAGCAGAGACTGCATTGAGAATATTTGTATCATCACAAATTATTTGTTAAGGTATTACCTTTGCTCAGAGACGGACCCTTCTACCTCCCACTGCCTCTGCAATCACTCAGCTAAATGGGGTACAAAACAGACAAGCACTTGCACAGAGAAAACGTGACTTGAGCAAGGAATACTTAAAGCAACTAGGAACCTAAATTTGCAAACAAACCTAAAGGATAAGAGTCGCTAGCTGGATAACCTTCCAGCAGGCAGAAACTTCTCTTTAGATCCTTTAAGGCATTATCATCACTTTGATCTAAATTGAATTGACTCCAAGCCAGTTTAGTGCAATGTATGAGCTGCTCCCCTGTAGATGCTGGAGATGAGGCTGTTGCCTGAGAGCCTGGAGTGACACGGTTCTCCCTCAAAGGCACCAAATGAGAGGTGAGAACAGATTCCTGTAGTTTGCTCCACTACAGAGATGGAAGAAAAAGTAATTCTCACTCTCAGGATAGGTTTTAGAGGTAGATGAGGATGCAAAGAAAGAAAGAAAGAAAGGTATTGTTTACCCATTCTTTTTCTCTTTCTGTTCTCAACCAAAACTACCTTCTCTTCCCTGTCTGGGAGATATCTGTGTCGGAGAACAGTTCTGAGGAAAGAGTGACAAAGTCTTCATTGCTGAAAGCAAGAGCAATACTTCTTGATCCTTGATCATTGACTGCTACAGCTCTTTTAAAGGGCAGAACATCCAGCCATTGCATTTGACAGGTGTTGGGCCAGAAGATTTGTAACAGGAAACATGAGAGGTATGATCTGTTCTCATTACCACAAAAAGAAGATTTTTGTTCCAGTCAGGACAAACAAGTCTTTTATTTCCTGTCTTCTTTTATTACTTCACCAATTTATTAAATTCTTTATTTTTATTTTTTAATATCCCTGCAATGCCTTAACTTTTTAGGTCAGTGACTCATATCTACAGCTGCATAAGAGCAAACCTCTTCATATAAATGGCTTAATTTTCAGGCTGACCATGTAATTTTATCATTCTTCAAATGATCTATGCTTCTCTAGATTAAATAGATGAGTTTCCAGAAAGTAAATGTGTTTGGGCTCCACAGACAGAGCTTTATGTCAGGTTCCTGCCAAAGAAGTCTGCACAATATTGTCTCAATAAAAAATGAGAAAGTAAAAATCATTTAGTCACAGGTGTACTGCACATTAAGATGCAGAAAAGGCATCACTAAATTATGTCCTTGCATAAGTACTTCTCTCATTAACAGTTAAGGGAATAAACTAGTTGGTCACAACTAAAAAAAGTACAGCTTTTATGAAAAGAATTGGCATTAAAAAAGTCAGAATTACACTTCTATGTGAAGTAAGTTCTGATGAATTAAAGCAGCTCCTAAAGTTTCCGGTGCTCCTTTCTGTGCAAATGGTGCTTCATCCTATATGTATTTTCAGCACATCTCTCTGTCTGCCTAACTTTAACTTAGGCTCTATGCTGTTGCATTGAATTTCAGTCCAGACTTCTGTGCCACTTCCACCAAGGTACCTCCCAGATTTATGAGGTTCTTCATAAGACTTATGAGAGAAGTGAAGATACATGTACTGTTCCCTTATTTCTTGGTTACATACCTCTTCGATACATGGAAGTCAGATTTCAGCAGACTGATGCCTTCAGGTCAGAAAAATGGTTGCTTTGTCATCTTTCTGCATTTAAGTCCATTTTAATTCTCTATTTTCTCAGATAAATTCTGGCCAAACCTGTTTTTCCAGTATTTCATAAAGGGCTTTTTCTTGTGACTTTTCCGATGGAGCAGAGACGAGCAATTTCTGAAAAAGCCTTTGGCAGTTATGAGCTGGTAACTGCAGGGGGTCACCAGTTTGCCCTCACCACAACCCTGAGAAGTCAATCAGCATCACTGCTCAGTTATCTGGGGAGATGAGAGGCAAGCTCCCTGACCTCCTAGATCATCCATAGCCAGGGGTCTGCCTCTCCCTCTGAATCAATAAAATGAAAGGCACTGTCACATTTCCAGCCCCACAGACTGCAGTGGGATGGATGTTCAGTAAATCCCAGATGATACTGCAGTAGTGGAGACCACACGAGTCTTTAAAGGGAGAGAAGTATCTCTGTGGATCTGCAGTGGAAAGCATTTTCCAGAGAGAATCTGGACCCATCCTGCTCCATCCTTGCTCCAGGGTATGTCCAAATACCACAGACCCAGCCCATTCTTGCAAGTGGATGCAACACAGACCCCATGCTTCTGGGTTTTTTCCCATTTATCATGTGTTGTATCCACCAGCCTTCACAAATAGGTCTCGACAAAGAAGAATTTAATGGAATTTTCTGCAAGCATGTAGTGAAAATGAATGAGGAGTTTGCCAAAAATGTGTTCTTTTCTCCATGTGGACGTAAATCAAATCCCTTGATTTACCTTCTATACTCTTTGATTCCAGCAGAGGTCAGCTCTGCCTGCACTGGGGAGGGATAAAGCAGTTCAAAGTGTGGGTGCCTGCACACCTTGAAAACAAAGCGCTGCTTTCTTCCCCCTGTCCCTCACAGCACTAACCTAAGCCCATTCCAGGCCCTCCTCTTAAATGGAGATAAAAGGGCCTTGAACCAGAGCATCTCTGTGTTCAGGACTGCCCTAAAAGCTGGTTAGAGAGCTCTTGCTGCTGCTCTGTGGCTCCAAGCCTGCTTGACAACAGCCTGTAATGAGCAGAAAGAGCAGGAGACTGTGGCAGTAGTCCTTAGTGCGGTTAAAACTGTTGCAAGATGAAAAACCCCCAAAGAGCAAGAAGTTATGTCTGGACTGTGATTTCCAGTTACTGAACTACGAGGGAAACAGAAATATTGCCATCCTGTTGCAACTGTCTTCCATTACTGCAGTACCAGGATTGTTTTAAAAAAAGCCCCAAATCTGTGCTTAATAATGTTTGGTGAAGGCTTGTTCTGGCAAAAAAAAAAAAAAATTAAAAAAAAAAAAATTGAGTGTATCCAGAAATAATTGTACTTCTTTAAATGGCATCATTTTGGTGGATATATGGTCCACTAAAATTATTATTTCCTCTATCAGTTAGAGGGGTTCTTTAGCTCTTCAGAACACAAGACAATAAACAATTTGAAGCTATTCAGAACACAAGACAAGAAACATTTGAAAGCTGAAGGCAGAATGTGTTGACAAAAACTCTCTAGTCTAACCATATAACCCTGAAAATGTCCAAGACATGTTTTTATCCTCTCTTCTTTTTTAGAGATTACTGCTACATGGAGAATTTTTGTTAATTGTCATTAATGACTGACACACTTTACAGACCTTTGAAGCTAGAAATTAATGACTGCTTTTCTGAAATTAGATGTCATGCTTTTGATAGAAATCTTTCATGTAACCAGTGATGTGTGTCATTGAGACAGCAGCTGCTTCTGAAGGATAATATCTAAAAAACCCCAAAAACTCTCACTGTAAATCTAATACTTGGTTTTCCTAAATAATACTTTTCACACTTTTCTGGTACCTTTTTTGAATTTAGCTTCTTAATAGTAAAAAACAGATGAAGTTTCAGTGCATCTAAGCACCTCTTTTCTTTGTTCTATTTGGGAGATTTTGTAGATTGAAATGACTGAAATGACAAAATGTCGTTTGCTTATTTTTTATCTGTAGCTGTATATAACAAGAAATGAGTGCCATTAGTCTAACAAACTACCAGGAGAGCCAAAAGACAATTTCAGCACAAGATCAAGGACAGGGCTAATAAGGAGCAGACTTGACTTGTTACATGAGAATTGAGAGAAGAAACATAAGCCCATGAGAAAGAGATGATTAAGGTGCCCCTTCATAGTGAACTTCCACTCTGTGGGCAGTTGTGCTGCCCGGCTCCAGCCTTTAGGAGTGTCAGATGAATGTTAGGCAAAGCAAGGAAAGCTATTTTTCATTTTAGTGCTTGTTCCTCCTGATGGCATTATCTGTTATAGGTCAAGCAGCTACAGCTGACAGCTTCATAGGTCATCTTAAAAACAAGATATACACCCGGTGCTGTTGCTGCTGATTAGAGATCACATATCTAAGTGCAGATGACACTCCTGGCTTTTAGGTGACTACAGCAGATTTGGAATTCCAGTGTGAATAGCATACTGTGTCCCAATACCACATACACACACAGCCCAGGCTGTTGTTCACGAGGGACTGTGTAACTGCCTCATCAAAGAGCAAATCATGTTCTGGAAAAGTGACAGCATTTGAAAGGCTCCTATTCTCTGTTGTTACAAGGAGATCTGGATGGTCCAACACTTACAGGTGCTGGCTGCCACTACAGACAAGCATGCTCCACACTTAATGCCTTCTTTACCTGTCTTTGGCAGCTGGATCCAAATACAGGTATTTTGTAGGTCAGATTTTCTTTACAGAGAGTTTAAAGCACCACTGACTTTTGTGCCAAAAACTAATGGATGCATCCTGGTTTGCTCATCTTGCTGTTTCATTTTGTCATCTGTCCAGTGGTGACTGCCTTGCCCTGGGCTGAGGAGAGCCTGATCTGCTTTTCCCAACCAAAAAAATCTTAGGGTGTCTCTAGGCCATTGACAAAATCTGAAATGCAAACAAAAAACTTAATCCTAAACAAAAAACTCTGAAACAAACAGAAAATATGCTTCTCTTGCTGAGAGTTCCCTGCTCCCTAGCTGAAGTGGAGCTGGTGCCTACAATATTCCTGTTAACTCCATCTAGAGCAGTGTGAACAAACAGCTGTACCCACAGTGTGGCCTGTAACACAAGGCCATGTGGCTGAAAGACATCATCCCTGTTTTTAGAGATTTTTATGGTTCAAAAGACCTACATTGACATGATAGCTCAAATCAGTGGATTGGTAGTTTCATAGCCTAATATCAAAGTGGGGATAAATTACACATTCTTGGACATGGCATGAAAGTTTGTGAGCCCTTGAGCACAGAAGATCTGCTGGAAGTGTGCTGGAAAACACTATGCAGCACAGAAAGATCCCAGTCTGGATCTGGTCCTGGCTCTTGTGCTTGTTTGAAATGGTCTCATCAACAATCAATTCACCTCTAAATCCACATCTGGCTTTTGTCTGGAAAGGAACTGATTGGTTTTCTGCATAACAGGGTCCAAACAAACTCCAACTGATACAGTTTTGATGATCAGGGGATAGACAGTGAGTCAGAGAAGTGACAGTGTAGATAGCTCCTTATTATGAATAAAAAATGGTTATTTATTCTAGATATAAATATCCTAAGATATTAATTTAAAAAAAAACCCAAAAGCCAAAACCCCATAATCACACAAGACTTTGGTCTAGATGAAAAGAAACACATTTTGCCTTTTATGAAACAGCAGGGACCCTTTTTGCCACTGGCAACTGTCAGTCTTCAGGTAATTTCATAAGACCTGCAGTACAGTCTTTGAGAAGAGTGAGACTTGACTGAAAGAAAAAATTAAAAGCCTTCAGTAAAAGGCAGAGTGAGAAGGAGCTTGATTTATGACCCTAATGTGAAAATTCTTTGTGCGGAAGAGATGGTAATGATGCCATTAAGTTGGGCAAACCCAATACAGAGATTGTTTATGTAGATACAAGTGTTAGGACAGAATGGAAGTCATTTCCCTAGGAAAGAAATCAACAGCCTTAAATGCATCTTTTACAGAGACCAAAATGCTATTAGACTTCTAAAGTTTGACTTTCCTGTTTTCTTGAGAGGATAATTACATTATTTGCTTGTTTTCTCTGGTAGATTTGAATTTTTTTCTGTGTCACTAAGTAAGGTCTGTCATTTTTTGCTCCTGGCTGCTACCTTGGGTTGCCCCTGGTTCATTCCCTCACTGTTCTGGGGCTGCCACTGGTCCCATTACGGGCCCTGGCTCTGCCTGCCTGTGCTTGGCTGTGTCCCCTCTGTGAGGAGTGCCTGTGCTGGGGTCACCTCAGCTCCCCCAGCATGTGCACTCTTGCAGGGTGGCCCTGCTCTCTCTGCTCCCCATGTGCCCAGGTTCAGGATGTGGAGTGCCACGTAGAAGTTTTTCTGAAAGGATTCACCAGTTACATCATCAGAACATAAATCAGCTCTGTGTTAGTGCTGGGGCATCATCTCTGCCCAGTCAGTCCTTTCCACTGTTAAATTTGCACTCTTGGGCGTTCCAGCCCAAGGGCATCCCTGAGACTGGTTCTATTCAGCTGCATTTTTTAAGACAACCTTTAATTCTGACTCAATTGTTCCATCCATTTGTGTTCCTTCCCAATCTTTCATAACCTCCACACTTACTAACTGTACAGGTTATTCCCTCAGCTCAACTGTTAAAGAATAATTAAAGACTAATTTTTATTAAACTATTAATTAAAACACTTCAGGGTACCCAGGAGAATCTCCTGAACAATCACAAGTGGTGTAAGGTTTATAACTTGACAATAGTTGTTATAATGAGCTATTTTTGATTAAAGCTTTCCAGACAATAGTACATACTCCTAGTATTTTCACCCGACCACATTTATTGCTTTGTGTCTGTGGCACTGTTAAAAGCTTGTGCTGTATTTACTAGGATTTATCATAACACAAATTAGAAGAAGGTACTCTGATAACTGACTGGGCTGCATCTCTAAGTAATACTGAAGAGGTCCAAGTTAGCCTACATCCTGTAGTGGTTGAGTTACCAATAAAGCATGACCTGACATCTCTCTCAAGGATCATATTTTGATCACAGACATCCCTGTTTCAGTTGTCTCTGCTGGTTTCAGAGCACCCCCTTCTCGTCAGTGACTCAGTGAGCCACAGTCATCGCAGTGAGGTGGCAAACTTGTACTCCGTGGGCTCCTCCACTGCCTACTGCAGTGGTTTCTCCAAGCCAAGCTGATCTTTTATAATCTAGCTAAGGATAAGAAAATGAGCATTGACAGCTACTCCCCCTCCCCCCATATTAAATTTAGAGATCATCTTAGGCTTAATACAAATAAATTGGATGAATAAAATGCTATCATCTCAATGGTGCTAGGTAAAAAAAAGGAATGTGTTTCTTCCCTCCCAGAGGAAGGATCACTTTTATACAGTGAAAGATCTAATTATGGCCCAAATGTATGCATCTAGAGACTAACTAATGTGGTTATAATACAAATAAATCATCTTCACTTAGAAGTGGAAAATGCTTGTTCTGATGTATTACAGCCACCCTCCAGTAAGTGTCATGCACGGTGGTGTCTGGATTCATTCACAAACAACAGCCCAAAGGATTCTTGCTGTCTCCACAGGAAGTTTTCCAAGCAGGGCAGTGTCAGTGCTTCCACATGAGCGCGATCAGCAGCAATCCAGCAAGTCAAAACCCGGGAAACTCGAACAGTGGAGGATGAGGACGGGTGGTCTGCCTGAAACCTAATTGCTGTGAGACAAGAAAAACAGCTCCTCCTTCAGGGAGGACCGAAGATGCAAAGTGATGCTGAAGTAATGTCCTGCTGGCGGCTGTAAGAGTGATTCAGTGAACAGCGTGTTCTCTGTCAGAGGGAGGGAACCATAAGCAGGAACATTTGGTATTCCAGTCCATGGAAAGACCTAAGCCAACTGTCCTGTTCTGCTCACTCAGCTGCTGCAGGAACCAACTACAGACAGCTCTAGGAAGAACGGAAAAGGAATGAAACTTGACTGAAATGAACTTTTATTTCCACTGCTGTGAAAAAGGGGGAAGGGGATTCTGACTTGTCATTTTGGCTGTAATTGTTATTGCAGACATCACTACGTTGCAGGTACAGTAATTTAATACTCTCAAATTCTATTTCGAAGGTCAAAGTGTTCTAACATCATATTTTTTACTATGACTTACAGCATCAGAGTTTGGAAGTTCTCCTCGAGTCGGGAGAAGCTGCCAAATGAAACTACACTTCAATAGGTACAAAGTACCATTTGGCAGAATTCCAGCAAATTATAATCCCCTCTCATTACTGCATAAGCATTTCTGGATGATGTAGCCAGTTAGAACCCTTCTCACCCCTGTCAAAAATCTATGTACTGGATCAGACAGTCCTGTGATTCCTAGTTTTCATTTTTGCTTTCCTTTCCTCTTTCTTGAGCAGGTCATCGTCCCAAAGTTGCTTCACAATTCACCACAACTTTTAGTTCATTCATGTGGGTTTTGTATTAGCCTCCATGGAACCGTTCTGCGTGTTTTTGTACATATGTAAGCACAGACACCTACTTGCTTATGCAAGTAGGCAGCTCAATCACCTTGGCCCCTCTTTGCACCTCACAGACAGCACAGTAGCAGGATTGTCACTCGGCAATCCCATATTCCCTGTGGCAGAAAATGACTTTTTAACAGTTAGGTACTTAGGGCATAACTGCTGTGTTTGTGCATGAGCCGGCTGACTGGATGATTCTTTTTGGATGTTTTCATCATGAAACCATTCTATTTTCCACAATCAATACAAATCAGTCAAAAGCCTGAAAAGGTAACACTGCCCTTTAACATAGTCGAGTAATGGTTTCTTACAAAATACAATGAATCAGGCACAAGATTCTGGGAATAAATAGGAAAAAAAAATAACTTAGGCAGGCATTTTTTTCACTTTGATAAGCCTTGGCTTAAATTTTGGGGTGCTTGCAACTCAAAACTTTCAGAGCTCATCTTGTATTTTGACAAGAAGAAACAATACTTAAACGTAATCAACAAGGTTAATTTTCTTGTATACTGGCAGAGCATTTCCAATCCTCCCATTTTTCAGAGGAGCCAGAGATGTGGGAGTCCTTAGGTTGGACTTTTCATAGTGCTGAGCTGATGTTTCATGGCAGAGCAAGCCTATTTAAAATTAGCCCATCCTCCTTTTAATTTTGGGCTTTTGACCTCTCCCCTACAGCAAACACACAGGGATGCACAGCTGTGGGAGGCAAAGCCAGTTTCATAACTCTTCCATTTCCAAGCAAGCTTCCCAGATTACCATGTGACACACTCCTACTGCAGGCAAGGCAAACTCAAAAGTGTTTAGTCAAATCTTAGGATGTCTAGGGCTGCATATATCACTGTACTCCCATGTGCTTCTCTTCTTCCAGTAACTGCAAGACTGAGGACCTAAAGAGAATGTGGAGGAAATGACCTCCAATTCCATTCTCTTAGTCCAGCAGTAATTTGTAAGATGAACCATCAAGAAAATAACACTTGAAATTCAATATATATAATATACATCCCATTTTTCTCAAATGTGCCCTGGTTTTAATTAAAATGTGAATTGTATAGGCAGAAGGACTTGTTTCTCTGCCAGGACCAAATCTCCAACCATGGACATCAAATGCCCATGGAAAAAATGTTTTTGTTTTTTTTTTCACGTGTTGAAACTTGCCCAACATTATTACATTTGGAAACATAATGTAATAGCAGAGGGCAACATTATGTCTGACATATGTAATTAGTTTACAAAGCATACAACCAGGGGACACGTTTTTGATAGAACCACTTTTTTTTTATTTTTTATTTTTTTTCACGCAATAGTTGCAGGATAATGGATCACATTGATCCTTTTTGCTAAATGGAATGACAAAGAAAATGAGCATTTGTATAATAATGCCATAACAGTTGAAGTTTGAATTAGGGAGACTGCAACCTTTGCTTGTGCTCATAAATTACCCTGCAGATGAGAATGTGACATTAAAAAAAGAGAAAGGCATCCAAAGCCAAGAGATGCAACCCATCAAATACTGAAATGCTTTATGTATATGTGTACCTAATGTTAATCACTTCAGATCCTATAGTACAAATTGCCTCCAGCAGTTTCTAAAGTTATATCACAGGTTAAATGGACACCCACAGATAGAGATTAGTCATTTAAAAGACAAAAGGTACAAAAACTGATTTCAACTGCTAAAGCTGTCTTGAAGTCAGTTTTTCATGCATTCTGAAGCTGTGCCTTTTTTTCCCTCATTTCTGGGTGAGGGGTTAATAGTAGGGCAAAACACTGAATCTGGCAACATATATGGCTTTTTTTCCAGTAAATACCTTAGAGATAATTGGGGCAAAAAGGTGTTACCCTTTCAGATCAAATAAATTCAGTTGTGGCTTTTAACAGCTGTGCATCAGTAAGTTATGAAAAATATCAGGTTTTTAATCACTTCTGCTCTTCCGAACACTAGAATAGTGGTGTGTCACCCTCAGATGTGGAATTAGCACAAAATGATGTGACCACCTGAGAGATGTCCTGTAACCCCAGCTCAAGAGGAATCCCAGTACTGAGAAGTCAGATTCTACATGCAGTGGGTGCCTCCTGCCCGAGTGTATTCTGTCAGCCCTTTCATTTGCTTGGATGAAAAAACTTGCAATTTGGAGATCTCAGAGAAGGGAGGAGGAAGAAGCATGCAAGGAAACTTGCTTATTTGTAGGTTTCACTGAGGGTAGTGAGAGCTGTGGAGTCCAAAACTTCTGTGAATAATAATAATTACAATAAAACTCCAAAACAACAAAGGCTTGATTAATCTCCTCTTAAAAAAAGCTAACTTTAAGATAAGTCAGCAATCCTATTTTAGATATTGTATTAACTTTTCACAATGGCTTGGAGCAGATTACCTTTTCCCCTCCTTTAACATTTCAAGTGCTTCAGTCTCCACAACCAAAAAGAAGAAACTTCCAGATATTTATGACTTGGTGCTAATCTGGACTTTGCAGAAATCCCACCAAAGAGAGAAGGTGTGAATGGTAATGGTGAAGAGGATGGGGTACCAAGAGAAGTTCACTTATAGTACCTTAAAACAACCTGAGGCAAAGGCTGTACCTTTCCAAGTGTTCAGAAAGTAATAATCCTTGGAGTTACTAATCGTCTGAGCAGTGCTGCTGACCAGTCATTTAACCCCTTGAAGTCCTATGTGTAGGAGAAAAATGACTCCTAATTCCATATTCCTGTTTCATGCAACACTGCAAGAAGTGAGCATGCAGCGTCAGCATACAGCCGTTTTATGATCATAAACAAAAATAATTTTTACAGCCCCTAAGCAAAGTACTTGTCTCTTGGGTCAACAGATTTTAGAATTTAGCAGACCAAGTTAACCAGGAAATGCATATTTTATCCCATTTTTAACACTAACAAGATAAATGATGGATGAACACAAGTATTTCAAAGATTAATTTAAATACAGATGTAATCACAGCAGGCAGCAGTTCAGAGTAGAAGCTGTGCCAAGTGCTTGTGAGGTCCTGCCTCTTTTCTTTGACTGCTGAGACTAATTTCCAAAGTAAGATCCCTAAAATACATGTGCCACAGCCAATATTGTAAATCCTTCCACCTTTTCTTTTCTCTGCATTGTTTGTAGTCCTCTTTGGCTCAAAACCTCAACTCACAAGTCCTGCACTTGGACAGTATCAGGTGTGTGCCTTTCCAGGTGAATATGCACATGCATGCATGGGGAGGTAGATCAATACAAGATTGAGTTCTCAGAAAGGAAAGAAACAAAATCAATGAAGAGCAACAGTCTACCCTGATCTAAGTTTTTCCCAAGTTAGACTTGGAAGTTTAGCTCATATTTTACAGCAAAGTTCAGGCCAGTAATTTTTACCAACTATGCAACTGATGCTCTCATTTTCTCTTATTTGATCAGAATAACACAACCTTTCCTTCATGTATGCATTGATTTTTTTTTTAATTAACCTCTCAGTTTAATTTTCCTCAGGTAAATATCTGCTGGATTAATATTCCAAGAAGAAACATACCTTACAGTAGTAAGCATAAGTATCTGTGTAATTACAATACCTAACAAAGCAAAGACATAATTTCCTAAAGTTAGTTTTCATAATGTGCAGAGAGCCTGGGGTTGCTCACTTTCATAAAGCATCCAGCCAATACAGGGACTGTATAAAATGAATATCCTCTCAAACAAAATCCCTCTGGATTATGAAGCTGTACAAAATGTTTGACCTGTACAAACGAGAGCATGCTTCTGTCCCTGAAAAGGCAACTAAATAATTACAGGGCTAAGAAACACTACTCGATTTGGTTTAGATGATCTCTTGGCAGAATCCACAAGTTGAATTAGGATGAAAACAGAAGACAGTTCAGTTGTTAACATCATAAACTACAGAAATTCACAGCTTAGTTGCAATCTCAGCTGTGAATGCCAGCATACAAAATCCGTCAGCCTATAGGACTATATGTGTGTAGCATACACACATCTTTGCTGTATTATTGGCAAAAATTAAACGAAAAGCAAACTCAAGAGGATGCTGCCACGGGAAATCTCATCTATGTTCAGGCTGGTAAAGAAAGTAAACGTATTCACGAGGCTAGTATGAACTAGGAACGTTTTCGTTCCTCAGTCCAACTCGAGGAAAAAGCAGAAACGGAGTCCTCCTCTGTTCCAAACCCCAGCATTTCAAGTTCTCCGGCAGCACAAGATGAGACAATTAACAAAAACCAAAGGATGACGAAATGAAGCCAGATAAATAATAAATACCTACATACATAAGCACACAGCAAGCAAGATAATGAAAAGTTAGCTAGATTTACCGTTTTAATTATCCAAGTGGGTGGTTTGTTTGGGTTTGGTTTTTTTTGAGGGGGGAACCGTCAGGAGTTGTTTTCACGAGGATTCGTCCACACGCATCCGCACCGCGGCAGGCGCCAGTCCCGAGCGCGGAGAACGACGCGTTTCCCTCCGCAGCCGGCGCTGCCCCCGCCAAAACTGAAACGAGAGAAGGCGGGGAGGGGCGGGGAAGCGGCAGCCGGCGGGGACAACTCCGGCGCCGCCCCGAGCGCTCCCTGCCCGGCGCTGCGGCCGCGCCGGCTCCGCGCTGTCCGCGCTGTCCGCAACTTGCAGGAGCCGCGGGGCGGGGCCGGGGGCGAGCCGGCAGGATGCCCGGCAGGATGCCCGGCGGGATGCGCCCACCTGCAGCCCCGGTGCGGTGCTGGCCGCGGATCCTGCGCTTGTGCCGCCCCCGCGGCTCCAGGGCTGGGAGGGGCCGGACGAGTCCTCCGTAATCGGGGGCCCTGGTGTGTCCTGAATTGGGTGGAAAGGCTGCTGCCTGGAGCGGGGATGAAGGGGGAGGTCTGTTTCAAGCACCTGACTTGTGTGGGATTTGGGATCTTCGCAAGTGCACGCTCGTGGGTGAGGCTGTTGCCCTTCTCCGAAATGTTACGACCGGGCTGTGAGGAAGGGGTGCCAGGGTGCCTGTAAAGTGGTGCAGAGGTGGACAAGCATGTGCTCAGTTCTTCTGCAGAGAAACAGCGCAGTGGTCAGGGTTGTGTATTTGGACCAGCAGACCCTGAAGTGGGTGATGCCTTGCTGAGGAGCTCAGACACGCCTGGCAGTTGTGACCCGCTGTCCCTGGGCTGAGCCCCAGCTCTTCAGCACCCGCCAACACTCGCGCACCTACCCGGTGCCTTCTCCCTCCCTCTTCTTGGCACTCAGCGCTGGGACTCAGACTCAACACCTCTCAGTGGTTGTTTCCAGCCCATCATCTGAGAGGACTGAATGCCACACAGACAACCTGTTTGCAGGCAGTGCTTTGAGCTCCCCTTTGCATGCTGATCGCAATTCCTGCCCATGGCGCTCATTTTTCCATGCTGCCAAGAAATCCAGAGTGCTACTCAGTGCCCTTTCCTTTCGCTTGTGATGTCTATTGTTTGATTTGACTTCTATTTATATGAGTTTTTGTGTCTGAAGCAAACCTAAAATGTTTTTCAGTGAAACCAGCCCCTACATCCCTTTGCAAATATTTATTCCACAAAAGGTAATTTCTAATGTTGTCTATTAAGAAAAACAAAGCCTTAAAAGACAGGAGTTCTAACAACTACCTGCATCGCACAGCCACACTGTAGCTTCATCAGTCTAATTAGATGCAGTTTCCCGAGGTCATTTTGTGCCTGCCAGGTCCTGAACTTGCAGCTTAGGGCCTGTTCTGCAGGCTTTTTAAGTTTCAGTTTTATATGAGTTGAAGACTGTTTTTCCTTTTGCAGGTTTTGGCACTAGTGAATACAATCTCATCTCTCAGCTACATGCATCACTGGCTATTGTCTAAATTAATGTATTATACCACAAGTGACCTTAGAAATGACAGAAATAATAGCAAAACATTCCTGCTCTGTCCATTGCTCTTGACCAGTAAGAGTCAACTGTTTGTGATTAATCTCTGCACTGTAGTCTGCATCTGGTGTTAGATTGATGCCATTACAGTCAATCCAGCAGGAATGTGAAAGCGCCTCTCTAGAACTGACAATTTAGTGTATTATTTTTCTGCTGTATCTGTAAATGTTTAAAATACATTTTCTCCTAGGGAAAACTGCCTGAGTGACATTGATGATGGCAGAAACTCTCTGGTAATTCCCAAAACAGTTTGCAAGGGCATTGGATGTCACAGTGAGAGCAAGTAGTCTCTCCATCTCCTTCAAATATCTCCTTAGGACCTCTTGCTTCCTGTGGTGTTTGCTAAGAGTTTGCTTGTTGTTATTTTGTGTTCTGTTTTGGTTTCAAACTGTGGCTCATCCTCAGATTGTGCCCTGCTCAGTGTAGTGACATCTTGCTCAGCTGCTGTGCCTCACAGAAACAGATTTGATGGTAGCAAGGGGCTTTTCTGTTTTTATCCTATCAGGTAGCAATTTAAAGCTTATTTTTCTGAGCCATTTTTTTTGTCATTGTCTTTTACACAGGAATGGTCATGCTGGGGCAGGCAGAAATTCTTTCTGAGTCTGTTGTTTCCTCCCTGTGGAGGGCTGGCAGTGGGTACTTAGGAAAAGAGTACGAGACCTGGGCAAAACCAGGGAGATCCTTGTCCTGGAACACCCTCTCATCTGGCTGAAGCTTTGGCAATGCAGGTTGAAACACTGCCTGCGCCTTTGTATCTAACCACCTTGAGGGATCTATTTTTTAAAAGTGTGGTTTTTGAACACTACAGGTGTTTAAAACTACATTTCTGCTTTTGGTATCTGCTCTGTCTCTCCAGCAAGGCATTGTACAGTATATGTAGCCACGGGGCTTATGGAAAAGTATTTCTTGATTGTTTTAAACTTCTTTCAAAAAATATGTCAAACTGAAAATCAAGAAGTGGTGGGAAAGTTTTGCTTAGCTGAAGTGATATTTATATTATTTTAGATAAAGTTATTAAATCCCCAGAACAAAAAACAACAAACCAGAACAAAAAACAACAAAAAAACCAAACCCCCCCACCCCAAAAAAAAACAACAAAAAAACCAGAAATGGGTAATTGAACTGGAAACAGCTGCATGCAGGGTTTATTTGGGAAAGAATGTCCACACTTCCTATGAACTTAAATCTCAGTTTTTTTTGGGACAGTGTTTTTGCCGTGAATTTGTATAACACTTGCTGCTGTCAAGTCTTGATCCTGGACTCAGGCTCTAAGACACTATGACACTAAAATGGTAATAGTGGATTGTTTGAATGGTAAATAAAAAGAAAATTTAAAAAATTATAATGGTGGCTGGTCTCTGACCTCAGTCCAGGTTGCTTTCTGTTTTGTCTCTCTCAAATTCTGCCTCACATGGTTATTGAGTGAAAGAAGGACTGGAGCTTGTTTGGGGAGCCCCCATGATTTGTAAACTTTCCTCCCTTCCTGACAGCATAGACTTGATGAATCAGAAACTTTTTGAGGTATCCATCACATTTAAATTGCCCTTGTGCAATAAATCAGGTGGATAATTTGTATTTCCTGTATGGCATCCCTTTGCAGGCTCTTTTCCTTTCTGGGGTGTTTCTTTCCAGGAATGTTAAGAAGCTTTGGTTGTTTCCTGTTTCTTCATCCTTTCCCATTCACTTACATTGATCACATTGCTGACATTTGCTTGCAGATGCCTTTCCTCTCTTCTTGGGGTGTAACTGCAGGTCTGGAGGTTAATCACATTGGGATGCTGGAGTTTTTTCCCTCCTGTTCTTCCTCCTTACCTCTCATATTACCTCCTTACCTCTGCTGGTATCAGCTGTGACAGAGGGACAAAGGAAAGTTTCAGTGAGGTTTTTACTGTGGTGACACCACTATGCCCTCCTGGATACATTTCCTTTCTGGGGAGTGGAGAGAGGCCCTGAACCCATTTGTGTGGATATAACCAAAGACACCCAGCAGAAGATGAAACAACTTAAACTGATGTAAGAAATTAATGTGGCAGATACTGCTGTCAGAAAAATTTCCTCCCACTAGGTTTGTGAAAGGCAAGTATAAAAGTTGCTGTTTAGTCTCTGGGGCCACAGTGTATTGTGCAAGAAGCTCCTCCTTGGCAGTGGCATTTATTATGGCAATAACTCAGCATTGCAGGTGATGCACATGCTTTTTTGATTTTTACTGCGGTGCTCTTAAGAGATGTGCTGCTGAAGAGATGTAGCTGACCACTTCACCCTGCTTTTAAATCCCTCTGCTCTTTTGCTTTCCTTTCTGAGTCTGTCTATTGTGCATATCCTGACTAGCTCATGTGGGGTGAAGGGATACTGAATCAGTGTGGCACAGAGATTTAGAGCAGCCTCAGCCCTAGGACAAAACCCCTTCAGAACAGTTTGAGGGGTCTCAATGTCTTTGTGGACAGGAAAGATAAAAAGAAGCTGGCTGGAACGTCAGCCATCAGAGCCATCTTTCATAGCTGTTGCTGAGTCCCAGGATGATCTAGAGCCCGATCCCTCACAGTTCTTGCTTTTTCTACTTTACCATAAATACCTACACATTTGGGATAAACTATGCCATGCAGATGCCAGGTTAGCTTCAGTTAGATGACAGGGGTTATGATGTTATTATTTACATTATGATGTCTAGAGAAGTGAGAGTTGACTCTGCCTTTCACAGCCATCACAATAGTGTGCTGTGGTGTGCCCCTAAGGAGGGTCAGAGGAGCAGGTCGGGGGAGCAGGGACAGACCATGTGCAGTTTGCAAGACCAGGTGCTCAGCATCTCTCAAAATCAGACCATTTGTTTGCATCCTTTAATTAAAACACTCTTAAGGGCTGATTATTAAGCAAGGATGAAGATTGCTGCTCAGGAAAACAGATGATAATTTTTGCTTAATGGAATATGTGTGTCTCATTGCTATCTGGGAAAAACATGAAGATGTTTGTTCCCTGTAAATAATATTTACACTCCACGTATTCAAACCTGCTCTCATCACAGTGGCCAAGGCATTAAGCTCCAGGGTGCCCTTCAGCACATTCAGCAGGGGCTACGGGGCAGGGCATGGTGTGTTACTCTTCCTGAAAGAAAACTGGAGAAGCTAAGGCTGCCTCTTGGAAAAAAGGAAGTGTCAGACCTAGCATGTCAGATGTTGGGAAAGGAGATGCCCAGAAGTTGGTGACTGAAGAAGAAGACTGGAATTTTAAAAAGCATGAATGTTGCCTCACAATGGACAGGGAAAGTAGAATGCAGTGAGAAATCACTCAGAAGAAAAGCACAGGTCTTACCAGAAAAATTCATTAGAGTTTTCAGGATGTGGAAACTGGATATGACACACAGCTGAGAGGGAGGACAAGGATGCTTAGATCCAAATTTATTATGTCAGCAAGAAGTTTATTACCTCTTTCTTAGATTTAGTAGCTTCCATTCCAGTTGTCCACTGGGACTTCGGTGGCTTTCTTCATGCCAGAATATATCAGAGTGAATATTCATGTACTGGAAAGAACTGCAGAAGCTGCCAAAATCTCCTTCTTTCAAAAGTGAGGATGTCCTCCATATTTCATGTATTTCTAAAATTCAGATTCTATGAAATACAATTATTTATCCAAAGCGATAACTGCTTAAGAGGTAAGTGGATATGACAGCTCTGGGTTGACATGGTGGTGTTTGGTCAAAGATTGGACTCAGTGACCTTGGAGGTCTTTCCCAACCTTAATGATCCTATGATTTTTTTTAAATCTATTTTTAATTATAACAAAGAACATAGAAAAACTTTAGATGAGAGCCACTAGAAATCTTGAGCATTTTCTCTGCTCAGTTACTGGCTAACTACATTTAACAGATGACTTATTTAGACAGATTGTTGTCTCTGGGAATGCATGTTTTTATCTTCTGAAAATTGTATTTTCTACTGGCTGGGTGCTGCTGTTCTGTCAGCTGCTGTGATCACATTTGCACACATGCACACACACACATAAACACGCAGAGCCTGGTATCAGGACAACATCCAACTGGAAAAGGAGGAGTTTCACCAGCAAAAGACAAAATTGCTAATTACAGAGCAAAATGTTGTACAATATCCTGATAGCTACAGGTAATAATGCCCTTACAGTACATTATTAAGCCCACTAAAAATTCTATGATGAGCAGGTAAAAAAAAACCCTAACATTCTGATGTTACAACACTCCTTCCCTTTGGATAGTTTAGAAGCATTTTGTTCAGACTCCTGTCTAGAAAACCCAGAGCTTCAGTCCCTCCAAGGAGCTACAAGAATCATTTTGATAAGAAGCACTCCAGTCTTTGCCTAAGGGTGCTGACCAGTTACTGGTCTGATTTTGTTCTGATTCAGAATTTACTGAAAAATTACTGAAGTCTGTGGGGCTCAGTCGCCTTCACTGAGAATGGGAGTCTTTGTCATATTCAAGATAGTTTTAAAACGAGTAAGAATTTGCTGAAGGGAATAACTGCCTCCACCTGATGTAAAAAGAGCAGGTCTAACAATGCAGATGTTAAGAGTACTTAGATCTGTTTTCTTCAATAAAGAAAAAGTCATCTGTATCAGTCATCAGGAATGACAAAGGAGGTTTCTACATAACCTTATTCAAAATGAACCTAAGATCTATGCTCGAGAAGAATCAGAAAAAGACAGCCAAACAGCAGAGGAGTAATAAAGCAAGCCTTCCAAGATGGCTAAATGGTGTGCATGCATTTATTTCAGTGCTGTCAAGTCTAGCATCACTTGCTCTAAGCCTTTTTTATGCTTTCCGTGGACATTTGTCATGACTTTGACTGAATGAGACCAACATGACTTCTTGCACAGCTAGATTAGTATTTGCCACTGTTTGCTTCAACCAAGTGCTGACTGCCACAAAGACTGTGGGACTTCTTATTTTAAAAAAAAGTTCTTTTCCCCTTCCCTTACCCTCCTTAATTCAGTATATTGGGTTTGCATGGCCATGTTTTGATGGTGGGGGTCTGCAGGGGTGGCTTCTGTGTGAAGCTGCCCAAAGCTGCTTCTGTGTCCAACAGAACTAATGCCAGGTGGCTCCAGGACAGACTCACTGCTGGCCAAGGCCCTCAGGGATGGTGGAACAGCCTCTGGGATTTAGGAAGGAGGAGGTGGAAAACCTGCACAACAACCTGTGGTTGGAGAGGGAAGTGAGAATGGAAGAAACAGGTCTGCAGACACTCAGGTCAGTGAAAAAATGAGGGGCAGGAGGTGCTTCAGGCCACAGAGCTCAGATTGCCCTGCAGCCCCTGTGAGGCAGCTGTGCCCTTGCAGGCAGGGAGGATCACAGGGATGCAGAGGTCTACCTGCAGCCCATGGAGGATCCCATAGTGGAGCAGGTGGATGCCTGAAATAAGGCTGTGGCCCCATGGGAAGCCCACTCTGGAGTGGGCCCTGGGGAGAGAAGTCCACGCTGGATCAGGTTTGCTGGCAGAACCTGTGAGTCCATGGGGGTTCCACACTGGAGCAGTTCATGAGCAACTGCAGCCCAGAGGAACTTGCTGAAATTTGTGGACAATGTTTCTCATGGGGCAGGAGGAGGGTGTGAGGAGCAGCAGAGACAATGGGTGAGGAGCTGAGCACAGCCCCCACTCCCTCTACCCCTGTGCTGCTGGTGGAGAAGAGGGAGAGAAAATGGTGAGTGAAGTTGAGCCTGAGAAAAAGGACTTTGGTGGGTAATAAAGCCATTTCCTCAAGTCAAATTTGTTTTGCTGGTGAGTGACCTCTCCCTTTTCTTATATTGACCTTTTGATGTATTTTCTCTGTTTTCCAGCTGAGAAGGGGAATGATAGACCAGCTTCCATGGGCACCAGGTGTCAGACTACCACATCCAGAAAGGTATTAAAAATTTTCCAACCCAGCTCAGCACTAAATAGCTTCTACTGCTTTTCTTGAAGAAATCCTTGTGTATAGTTGGTTCTGATTGACTAAAAAGTAAATAGCTCACACAAGAGAGAAAACATTCAATATAAGTTAAAATTATTAGATTTGCTCAGATATCTCTGAGTCTTGTTGTTTTCTTCTGCTTTGATTAATATTTTGAAAATTGCAATGGAAAATAAATAGTCTAGTGACATATTTATTGCAAAGGTTTTGAATTTTCCATTATTAAACAGCTTGACTGTGTTGCTCTTAAACAGACTGAGCTCAGGTGAGGAAACGGAAGAATAGATGAGACAAATATTCTAATGGCTTCTAAATAAATGCATCTTTCCATGACAGTGTTTGCTTTTAAAGATCTCACTCTCTGAAATAGCTTCTTGAATCATTAGTGGACAGTGTATAGCTGGCTGATCTTCTTTTCTGCTTTGAGTACAGATTATGGAATGAATGTGTTTGAGATTTTAAAAGTCTCTGTTTTCTAAAAAGCAGCTTTGTCACCAAGATACATCTCTCAAAATGTTTAAGATCTTTGTTTTGGTTATTTTCCCCTCAGTTTCTTGACTCGTAAAAATGTAAATCATATTTTAGGACCCTCCCCCACTCATCTATCTGTATGTTTTCCTCCATCTCTGAAAAAAATACTGTTTTGAAGTTCAGATGAGTTTCAATGTGTAAAACTGGAAAAATGTAGGTAAAGCTGGTGTGTTGTCTTTTACATAAATCATGAGAGTATGCCTTTATTTTTCAGAGATATTTAAATATAACTTTGTAAGTGATGATGAGGTTGTCATGGGGAAGCACTAGTGGAGAGCAGGTTAAAAAAAAATATATTGATCACTGCATTTTGGAGGAGACCCCCAAGATCTGAGGCTGATAAAGTTCATTCACTACATCCAGCCTTACAGGTTTTTAAAATGGAGGCAAAACTTCTAGGGATAGTTGCCTTTCACCAAAGACAAGAAGACTCAGGAAATTAGTGGCAGTTGTGCTTTTGCCATGAAAAACTTTAGCTGATTGTCCCATTGCTTCCCAATAGAAAACCACCTCTGTTAAATTTTCTGCCTGGCATGACTCATCCCTGTGCCTCCCCTCTTTTTTTTTTTTTTTTTCCTGAGATGCTGTGCTCTTTCTGTCACCATGGAGCTTTAAACATTTTTCTTTCATATGTTTCCTGGGAGCATCCACTTTCTACATACGTTTTCTGTCCTTCCATTTATGTTCTTCTGTCTCTTCTACCTTGCAAGCCCATGCATCCCTCCAAAGCTGTTGGACATTTACCTGCTCCCTCATAGAGAAAGATGCCTACTGAGCATGTTCTTTCCTCTGATTCCTGTGTTGTGCCTGCTTTTTGCTTTTGCAGTCTTTAATCTGCTCCTCCACCCCTAACAAAAACATCTTAACATCTAGCAGGGAAAAATCTTTCAAAATCATTTTCATACCCTTTAGGGTAGGTCTTGCTTCTTACTCCTGTTTTGTCTTAGAATAGCCTGGAAACTTTATGAGGAATTGTAAAATATAATTAGAACATCTGTCACATCCATAATCTTGAGATTTATTTGATAACAGGCGTAACCAGTGTCTCATTAGTTTGTTCCTGATATTATCTGTGTGGAGCTCACCCACTGCTTTCCTTGAGCTTTAATCCTTCTTGGTTTGCATTACTTTTATGAGACTGTCTTTGCAAGGAACAAAGGAAATCTTATGTGAAAACCAGGATTCTTCCTACGTGGTTTTCCTGAACCTTTATGCACACACACACACACACATGTATGTGTATGTGTGTGTGTATATATATATATATAAAATGAACATAGGAATATCATTCACCAGTCTTTTGGAAGGTGTTTATGAGGTAAAGCACTTGAAATTAATAATGAAACACATTCAAAACTATAAACACATTTCTTTGAGTTCACAAATATAACTTTTGATCTGCTTTGCAAACTAGGTGGAGCTTGAGGCTGGGTTCCAGCTGATTTTGTTTGCAATTGGATCCAGCTGAGTTTGTTATCAGATCCAGGTGGGAAACAGGTGATTTCCATAAAGCAGCAGAAAGGAGGAGTTGAGTTTACTTGTTTGAAGGAGATTTGTGGGGGGGCTCTGAACTGCTTTCACCCTGCCTGGGCGACCTCTCTCCTTCAGTAGTAGGGGCTACCCTGCAATGTCACCTTAGTGGCAACTCTAGTTCCTCTGGCTGAATAGTGAGCTTGTTTTGGTGCTTTGCAAGTGGAAGTTTTGTTGTTGGAAAAGGAGAGGATGGGGATTTGGAGCTGGCAGCTGAAATGGCAGTGTTCAGGCTGTGGACAAAGGCTTAGGCCTGGTAGATGCTGGGGAAAAGGTGAGTACTGCTGGTTTATGGCTGATATATTTCCATTTTGTTCAGGTTAAGTGCAGATGAATGAAGCACCTGGTTCCCATATCTGGAGGGCACCACCTGCAGGGATGGGCTCCAGCCTCTCTTGTGTGAACAGTCTTGTCTTTGCTGCTCATCTCCACATCACTGTTGCCTGGCTCTTGAGGTTGTTTTAAGAAACAAAGCTTTGATGCACTTGTGACTCTTGTATTTGAAGATGAGGAAGTGGAGCAGAGTGTCTGGTTCTGTTGGGAAGACTTTGCTGTTGGTGGGTTCTGTTCCCTCAATGGAAATGTTTGTGCCAATAACTGAGGGGTGAGCAGTCCTGTTATTCTGTAAAGCTTAAGCTTCAGCTGAGCCTGCTTTTGAGAATGTAAAATTATATTTTGCCGTTAACCTTGGGATAAACATTTGGAGTTGAGGCAGTCAAATACTTTGATGGTCTGAAAAGACATATCCCTATTTTAACTTCTGGTGTATGTGTTTTCGTTCTCTTGTTATACTGTACTACTACTAGACTAAATCAGAGCCCATGGAAACGATGGAAATAGGAACAGATTGTACTTCATGAAAATTTTTTAAAAATCAAATAATGAAATAATTTGTAAAGGGCTTTGGGGTGTCACAATAGAGGTTGGGCAAGAGTACTTGGTTCCTTTTCTGTGTAGTTGTTTGTAATGAATGACAGTTTACAGAAAGGTTTTGAATACTGGTAGAAATGCAAACCCTGCAGCACTAGCCTTTTCCCACACTTATTTTCCCAAGCAAAACTGTCTCTTTGAGATAAGTCTTTCTAATATAAGCTTGGAAAGAAACAAAAGATTCAGCAGAGTGGCACCTGTGGTATTACTGAGAGATTGCTCCTGAGAGGATGCTGTTCTCTAACGAAACATTTCTAGTATCCTTCTGACTTCCTGCTCTTCCACTGTTCAAGGCTCACTTTCCTTTATGATTTCTTGGAGACCTTGTACGTACTGACCTTTAGAATGTGCGTTTTATTGATGATGATCCAACATGTATTTAAGAACATTTATTTTGCTGAATGCTAAGCTGAAACGGTACAAGTTTTGCAGAGAAGACCACAAAACAGGTTGTGCATTAATTATTTGATGTAAATCTCACCCAGTAGGAAACTGTTGGATGACTATTTTCTATCTAAAAATGTACCTGTGGTCTCTGGAAAATGAAAGTCATTGTTTGCTGAGGGTATTAGTAGGGATATGCCAAATATTTCCAGGATTGGGATTTTCAGGATTCGTTACTTTACCTTGGCAAGTATATATAGCAAATTGGAGGGGCTATTTTATAGTAATGTTTTCTCAGCCCCTAGTAGTTTTGTCCAAAAATTTTTGTAGTGTGGATGAAGAAATCATGCCTGGTGGTGGTTTTGGCTTGGGTAACTTTTTTCACAGTAGCTAGCACAGGGCTGTGTTTTGGATTTGTGCTGGAAGCAGTGCTGATAATGCAGGGATGTTTCCCCTACTGCTGGGCAGAGCTGGCACAGAGCCAAGGCCTTTTCTACCTCTCACCCCACCCAGCAGCGAGTGGGCTGGGGGTCAAGGAGGTGGGAGGGGACACAGCCAGGACAGGTGACCCCAAGTGATCCCAGGGATATCCCAGACCAGACAGTGCCATGCTGGGCACATAAAACTGGCGGAAGGAGGAGGAAGGGGGAACACTGAGAGCGATGGTGTTTGTGTTCCCGAGTCACCGCCACGCGTGACAGAGCCCTGCTCTCCTGGGGATGGCTGAACACCTGCCTGCCCACAGAAAATGGTTAATGAATTTCTTTGTTTCCATCTATGGCTTTTTCTTACCCTATTAAGCTGTCTTTATCTGAATTCATGAGTTTTCTCACTTTTAGCCTTCTGATTCTCTCCCCCATCCCACTGTGGGGGAGTGAGTGAGCGGCTGTATGGGGCTGGGCTGAGCTCCTTAAACCACGATGCCCTGAAGTGCAGTTAGATTGGTTGGGACAGAAGCCTGTGATTGCTTCAAGCAAAGGTCATAAGAGAATGTCCATTCTTGTTTACAAGTTTATTGCTTTTGTGCTGCTGTTTCAGTAAACCCCTTTTCTTGAAAGGTGAGAACTGAGGAAGAACACGAACACAGTGTTCTCTTCTGTCTAGATTTAAGTGAGTCACCTGGTTGATGCCTTTACAGCAATAATATAACTGTCTGATAATGGTTTGTAGTTTTTTTCTTCCCTTCTCCTTTTCTCACTTAGAATGAAAACCGCTCTGCGGGATTAAAAAATGCAAGAGCAGTGGTGGAAATTCTAATCTTCAAGAGTGGCTTAATTTCAGAATAGCAGTAGGTAAATGCTGTGTGCAATTAATGTACTTAAAGTTCAATATCTATTTCTGATGCATTAGGGAATGTTGGGATTTCTTTTCCAAAGCTTGCTCTGAAGTCTGGAAATAGAAAAGCAACTTTTTCACTTCAATGTAAGGCTGAACATATTAACTGTACCTCTGTGAAACTTTGGCAATGACTTGTTTTTATAACCCAATAAAATAGGATGCATTTTTTTCAATTTGTTCTGCTTGCATTGTTGCAAAGTACTCCCACTTTTTACCCCCTCAAGAGTGAAAAACAATTCCTTGTAAATGCTTTTCACTGAACAAATGGTTAGATATAAGTTACACCACTTGCTTTAAGCACCTGTCCAAGGATATGCACTGCTAATAGCTTTTTAAAAAAAAACAACTTAATCAATAAACATTAACTGGGGAATTGGAGAATGCTGGTTATTTGTTTTATTGTGTATTGCTAAATAACATTTTTGAGTTTGATCAGCCTACCTTCTGAATTTCAATTTCTGCCAAGCTTGATTTACTATTGTTTTTCTTCTTCAAAGTGGTTCATATCAACATCAGAGTGGATTTTTCTACTGTACTGATATAGCAGTTAATAAATTTTATCAAAACTTACGGAACGTGGTCAAATACATGCAAATATCTTATTTGTATGCAGCAGAATTTGCACACTCAATTTTGTGAATGTAAAGCCCAAATGATGCTATTAGAATTTTGCTCAAGGCCTGCAACACTACAAAAAAAACTTGGCAGACTTAGAGTTTTCCCAAGTTTTTTTTCCCTAGTATCTGTAGGTCTTGACGTAGCATGTCTACATCCACCTTTCTGTGTGCAATATTCAGTATATTGGTACGCTATGCCTTCATACCAACATCTGTCTGTGCATATATTGGTCAGTGATCCTTGTGTTTTGCTCCAAATCCAGCACTGTCATTCCTCCAAGCTCAGACCAAGGTGGGAGTTAGGAACTGCACTGGGAACATTTTGGAATTTATGTGCTGTCAGTAACTGCAGTGAAAATGTAAAGGCTGTTTTGTTGCTGGCCTGGGCTTCTTTGGGGGAAGCCTCTCAGTGAGGTTGCAGTCCTGACTCTGCACAGCTCCTCCCTCCACACCACCACCTGTGTTCAGGAGTCTTGTCTCCTCCTAGTGAGTTCTTCAAGTGTTTCTTACATTAGTCTGTGAAATATTTATCATTTGTCATCAGACCAATTGCTTTTGGTTTTTTCCCCTCTCTGAAAACTGTGCTCCAGTCAGGACACCTGAATCCTCCACAGCTGGAGGGAATATTGCTGCGCTGTGGTGCCCAGTAAGCTGAGTATCTGCCTACCCTGTGGAAAAGCAGCCCAGCTCTTCCGAGGAGCTGTTCTCTCCTAGGAGTGCTGCACTAGCCAGAGGCCATTCACTGATTATTAATGCCTATATGAATGTTAACTGTCCTAATTTCTCTTTTCCTGTGGAAAAATTGGAAGTGACTTGCTTCCTAAGGAGGTGCTACGCAATCCTGAAGTATCTGTTCAGGTGCAGGAGTTCATTGTGTGATATGACCTAGAGTAAACAGGAAAGGATTGGCTGAACTTGCCTGATATGCAGAGGAAAGGAATTTTCCTTCAGAAAGGCCTAAAGATGTATTGGTGCTGATGGTTTGGGTAGGGAGTTATGGTTTATACAGCTGATCTTCACCCTCAAGTTCTCGTGGTGCCCTTGTGTAGGGGAATAACTAGTAACTAAATGCAAAGTGTCTTTTTTTTTTTTTCTTCATGCTATGTATAATTTTACTTTGAGTTCAGTAACTTTGCTAATTACCTGCAAGTCTGAAGTTACTTAAAGGTTGATAAAGCACTAGGCATAATGCAACACTTGGATAATAATAATGAGAGTTTTGAAGCAATATGAAAGTCTCTTGATACTGCAAACTTTTTTTTTAAATTTCAGTAGAAACAAGTTTTTTTCTGTATGATTGCTATCTTAAGTATTTGAAATTTTTAATAGCTAACACTGTAAATAAAAGCTGATACCTGGCTTGAAAAATGTGTATAACAAAAATGAAGCAACTTTATACAAAAACTTATGCCCACAGACTGGAGACATTTCTTCCTTTCATACGACTCATCCCTTGTGTTGCCTACCCTTGTTACCTTTCATATCACTGACGTGTCGTACTGGACATGCCTTAAAATTATCTAAATGTTCTTTAAGAAACGTGCAACAATTATGTGGCCAGAACTTGATTTGAACTAGTGACAACTGCAAGATGCAGGTTAGGTTTCCATTTTTAATATCTGAAATAATACTTTGGGAATTCATTCTTGACTTTTGATTTTTGACTTGAAAGAGTTTTCAAGAAACAGGAAAAAAACCCCAAAATCCTTTAAAACATGTTGGCAGCTGCTACATGTAATATTTCTATTTTCTTATCAGTAGTCTAAGTGGAAATTATTGGTTGCTTTTCTTCCCATAAGAGTAAGACATTAATAAATATTTTCCTAGTTTTGCAGATAACACTTTTAATGCAGTTATTAATCACAGGAGGAACCATCACCTCAGATCACAAATATCCTTCCTACAGTAGTATGAATTAGACAAACATAACAAATCTTTAGATTACAGGTAAAAGAGAATCTCTTCAGGAAAAAAACCCCCAAAAAACAAAACAAAACCTTGGGGAAATTCCTGGCTAATTTCTGAGTAAACGGCAGTTTGAGGTATTTGAAGGGTAGAATTGTTATCAGAAGCTTTCCACAGTGAAGGGACAAGCTCCTCTGGGAAGCTGTAAGGCTTGGGCCTGCCCAGGAGTCTGGATAGGATCAGAGAGGATGGGTTGTCAACCTGATGCTACATTTCTCTGTTCAATTAAATATGTACACCATGAGTAATTCTTCAGATCTTGTGGTTGTGTTTTTTTTGTTTGTTTGTTCATTTTGTTTTGTTATTTTTTTCTTCGTGTTTTCACATTAGGCTGGGAAGTTGGGCTTTAATAATAGTAATGTTTCTTGCCTGATGGGTGGGTGTGTGCACAATTTGGTTGTACAGCATGAGGTGCAAAGCCAGGGCTTGGCTGGCACTGTGGTGCAAGAGCAGTTAAACCAGAGATAAGATTACTTTTAGTGGCTGAGTGCTTTAAGAGCCTGTGGGTCAGGCAAAAGTCAGTTAGGAGGTAGTGTGCCATTTTTCCTGGGATGGCAGTTGAGCTGTGTTTCCTGGGATATAAGCCTCTGTGGGTCTCCAGCTGTGGTTTAACATGTTGTCAGCTGCTGTAGCACAGCCCCGAGGAGAGGGATTAGAGGATGCTTTGGATAAGGCAGTGCAAAGGCGATGCCTTGAGGAAGACTGAGTGGGAAAGATTCCCTGGCTTTGGCATTCTCCTGGCAAAAACAAAGAGTCTTGTCTGTCTTGTAACTGTCATTGAAGAGATTTTCTTATTTCCCTATGTGCTTGCATGTGAGAGCTCACAGTATTTGAGCAATAAAATGTTGGTTTACTCTTTGCTCCTTAAGTGTGTGTGGTTCTTCTGGGACGTCAGGGGTAGCGTTGGCAGAAGCAGCACATGACCGAGATACAGTCAGCATCTCCTGCAACCAAAATCCTCTCTTGTAAATGCACACGCTCTCGTTAACTCGTGAACAATTCTGCTTGCTGACTAAGCACCTCTGCTTTCTTCCCCGCCTCTCTCCGAATTACAGTTGGCTGTAATTTGATAGTCACCTGGGGAATGGGAATAAATGTTGGGATATTTCTTCTTTTGTGTAATAACCACAAAATACAGCTTGCAGTGCACTCCATGTTTGACTGCTTTGGAAGGAGGCAAAACTTCTTCAGGGAGATGGATGCCATTTAGTATACAGGATGTTTGTGATAAAGTAAAGAAATACTGCTCTCCAGGGGAATTTGGCTTTTTTTCTATTTCAGAATATGGGTATGTCTAGCACAAAAATCTCTGCCTACAATATGGTAACAGAAATGATGGAAAGAATTAAGAATTTAACTCTTTTGTCTTTAATTAAAGAAGTCTATTGTATAAAAATAATCAAAACTTTGTGTGGGGGGGACACGACAAAGTAAAATAGAGGCTTGCAGTATGGTGACCTGGAGATGCAAGAAGGAAGAATTTGCACTATAGACTGTTAATAGCAGTGTTGCTCTGTGCGTAGCATAGAGGTTGATTTCAAGAAAACAGATTTCAAGGTTTTCTGCTATGCATGGGAACAATTTATCATTTTGGGTTTGGTTGTTTGTTTGGTGGGTTTTTTCTGCTACTTGTATATTCAAATTTAATTAGTGACAGTGAAATGCATCTTAGCTTCCAGCTGATATCTGCAGCATCCATTTACAGCTAATACTTGTCACTCCTGTTCTTCACTCAGTATCACTGTTTTTCAGTAAAATAGTCTCTGCCCTCAGTTTTACAGCACCATAGGTGAGGATATCACAGAGACATCTCAGCATTGTGTACTTTGTCTGTTGTATTATTGAAAAGGTGTCATATTTGGGTTAGCAGTGAAAGGAAAGCAATTGAAAATGTATGAAGGAGCAAGAGGAGATGGGGAGGCTCATAGTAGTTGAGGACAGATTTATCATTTAATGATATTTTATGATGTGCTCCTGAATATGCATCAACAGGTTGTAAATAATCCAAAGAGAGGATTTGCACAGGCTCTGAAATGCTCTCAGTATCCCAGTCCAATTTCAAGCTGTGAGAAATAAGCATAAATACTGCAGGCAGCGCTTTGCTCATCTCTCTAGCATTCAATCACTTACAAAACAGACAAAACAATGCTGTGAAACCTGGCTTAACTGACCACTGGGGAGAATGACAAAAGGTGGGAAATATCGTTTTAATGAATATTTTATAATTCTCTGGAATGCTTCATGGAGAATACTTTTTTTTATATAAGGGCAATTTCGTGCATAATTCTAAATGTATGGAAAATATGAGTTAAAGAAATAACGGCCCAGTCCTCTACCCAGTAAAAAAAACTTTGTAAGCAGCAGTAATTTAACAGTGACCCCTTTCTTTCATTGAGGTCTGCTGGTTTTGTGGGGCTGTTTCAAAATAGTGGTGACCATGAATTTGCAATGGAAGTTTCTCTTAGTTGCCAGTTCAGACAAGACTTAATTAGGAAATACTCTCTTGGGTCCTGGATAGAATTTCTGGTCATAATTGGGAATGGAGGACCGCCTGCAATAAGAAATAGTTGATCCCTGTTGTGGTAAGGCTTTGTTAGGGGTAAGTTGGGACTGAGCAGAAATATTCTGACTGCATCATAAAACAAGGGTTTGTTTCTGTATAACCAGTGGAAAAGCTCTGGCTACTACTCAGGATGGACAGATACTTATTTTAATGCTTTCCAGAGGACTTCATCATATGGAGTTTGCTGAAGTGACACTTGTACATCTCTTTAAAAGACCCAAAATCAGCTGAGGCCTTTACTAGTAGTAGATGGCAGGGGGTCTTCTGTAGTCAGTCAACTGAGGAAGTCTTGGAAACTGGAATATTTTCAGATTCATGTTCCAAGTGAAAAATGCTTATTAAACAAATTGCTACATTTAGATACACATTGTAAACGCAGTAATGCACATACAGTGCCTGGACACTTTACATTATGGCTTTGCAAGCTGCAGTTCCAGAATGGCACAGAAGATTGGTGAGCATCCTTCTTTCTAATGACTGTATTGATCAGCTTTGGGCTTCAAACCTTCAGTTCCTCCTTTGGGATAATTTATTGCTGGTCTGTCACTGAGCAGCTGAAGCCTGCTGTTTCTGGAGACACCAGGTTTTTCCTCTGCCCACTCTGGGCTGTGGCAGTGTTTGTCTGTTTTCAAGGGACCGAGGTGATGGAGGAGTGACAGCTGCCTTCCCCAGTGCCCTGTAAGGAAACGGAGTGAGGAGGGAGGGAGCAGTGTGAGGGCCAAGGCAATCAGTGCTTTAGGAGAGAGTACTCTATACGTGGATTTATAAATGGAGTTTTAAACACATCCATGTGCTGGCAGACAGAACACTTAACCATGAAAAACATAATCATACCAACCTTTTTCATCGTCAAGTGGCTGAATTCAACCATGGTGATTTTGCTGCTGAACCCCATCACGAGATGATGTAGCAACCACCTAATTCTTTGGTGTGCTCATCATTTGCATGTTCCTGATTATCTCCAGGGTACCAGCCTGGTTCTGAAGTGTCCATAGAAACCTGAATGGACCAGAGGAGGCTTTCACTTTGTTTCCTATTGAGTAGGCTCCACACACAGGAATCTGCTTCCTGTGAGCTTCCTAAGCTTCTTGCAATGTGTGAATGTGCATGAACACGCACTCAGCTGTCAATTTAACAAGAAGCTGGTATTTTAGTTATGAAAAACCTGATCTGTCCAGCAGCTTGGATGTCTAGATGTGAAATCTGTCATGCAGGAAAGTATCTGCTTCTATGCTAGGAATTAAATCACACTGCCTTCATAAAATCACAGCCCAGAGAAGTTTGATGAAGTGCAATCCATTTTTCCAGGCAAGGCACGGTCACTTGGCTACAGTCAGTGTCTGAAAGAGCAGCTGGTGCTTCCTGTGTCATCTGTGAGATGAGCTGGCACCACTTATTCTGTAACCAAATAAATGCAGATATTTGCAAGAACTTTTGTTCTTCTAGAATATCTGAAGGTCACACAGCGTCTTGAGGGTTGACTTCAGGCGATGTTTCTTACTGGTTTAAGGAATAAAAAATTTTGTCCTTTGTAGGAAGTACCCATACTGAAGATGGGTAAAATCCTAGCACGAAGAAGTTCATTCTTGTTGTTATGAAATGCTGATGTTTGTGCTGGGTGATTCAAGGAGTGCTCGCTCGTCTTGCCATTGTATAACACCCCTTTCAGCTATGGTGTGTTGATTTTTCTGGGGACACAAGCAGGTTTTTAGGAGGAAAAATGGAGATAGATGTTTTTTCTAAGTTTGCCTGAGCTCCATGCTTTCAATGAAATATGAATTTGTAAACCCATGAAAATATAGGTAGAAGAATAAACAGCTGTGTAACATGGAGGAAGATGGGAATTAATTGTGCTTGAAGGTGTTGATTGAAAAATAAAACAAGCCATAGCAGTTCAAGGTCAACCAACAACTTTGTTTCCCCTTTTTTTCCTTTCTTTTTTTCTTCGCTGAAGAATTATTTCTCTTATGCCTGAAATTTTGAGCTCTCAGCTTCATCGAAGTTCAGATTGGGATTTAAACTGTTGAACAGTACGGCTCTTATTTATTTCTTGTGCTGATATGAAATCAGGCTATCTGTTACTCCTCATGAGAAGGATTGAACAGCGATGTGGTAAATGTTAGATTAGATCAATATTTTGAAACTGTCATTTACAGCAGGAGGCTGCTGTGAAACCACAGGGTAACTCCAGATTTGTTATGTTTGTAGTAATTCTAATTTAGTTACAGGATTTATAGCTGAGACTTACATTGCTTTATGCCACATGTTATACCCTGCTGAGCCTTCGTGTAAAAATCAAGCAGATGTCTCCAAATATATGGGTGATTAGGTTTGCTCAAAATTTTGCTGTTCATCAATTTTTATGCCCAATATAATAGCTTTAATGGACTTTAGGTTGAATTACAATGGCAGAGGTATTCTTGATGAAAAAGATGCCTACAGACCACTAATGCTGCTGCATAGATATAACATGCTGAAATACCAGTCATGAAGAAGTGAGGCTGGACCTTTAAAACTTTGATTCTCTTCTTGATACTGCAAAATACTAAACATGGGAAATTCTGCACTTTATGGAGATCACTTACTGGAAGTATTTAGATTTTCAATTGCAATATAAATACAGATATTTTTGTTGGTCTTCTGCCTTCTGATTTGATAGGGTCTTTTTGGAATGTTTTTTAAAGCATTTCTTTCCCCTGGCCCCATGTGTGTATAGGACATGGTGCCACTGACAAGTCCTCTCTGGTGAGAACATCTTTGATGCTGGTAGAGCTGATTTTCTTATGCTTGGTGACTACTGCATAATTTGTATGAATAAACATGTTGTTTCCAGCTCTATGTACAAGTGCAGTGAGCTGCGGCCTTGGCCCTTGGCAAAAATCATCACTGAGTCACTGTGGAGATGTGGATGCCTATTTTGTCTTTGCTATAAGGGAATTTGGGTTTTGAGGACTTGTATGGATGTGCACATGAACGCACAACTTTTTTTATGTTGTATCATTTCTTCTTAGAGAAGTTTGTCACCTATTTCTGGTACTCACTGGTGTAGGTTCACTGATGAAATTTATTTCATGTCATTGAAATATTTTAATCCTCTTCCCTTAATGGCAACATATTCTACCCCTTAAGTTTAACAATTGAATTAAGTAATTATTTCTGTATTATTTATACTAATATGATTTTATATTATTTTGAACTGTACTTATATAATGGGGAAGTGCTCATTGCTGCTGGTATTCTTCCACTGCAAGTGACGCATCCATTCAGGTCTTATGAGAGGTATTTATTTTAAAGTCATATCCAGCGCTGCTGTTCTTGGCTCTGTTAAATACCTTGTCCCATCATTCTTAATACAATTAATTCTTTGTCAGCAAACCTGCTGCGGAGTTCTCCATCCAGGTACTCAGAAGGATAAAGTAGTGGGAGAACTTTGGAGGGGCTTCCTGTGCTATGTTAGTAAAGAGAGAACTCAAGTTTGGCTCATACCCTGAATTGGCTGTACTAGCTCAGATTTAAAGGATTTCTCCACTAGCAAAGATTTCTCCATGAGCAGAAATGAGCCAAGCACAACAGCTAAAAATATTTTGGTTTAGGTTTGCAATAAGCAGCAACTCGTATGTGCTTTGGATGCATGGAATAATGGTAATAGCTTCTGACTTTGAGTACAAAGTAACTCTCACAAAGGTATGAAATGCTGAATTTTCTTGTTTTGCTTGCTTTTTTATACCAGCTATTGTCTTGTTTTCATTCCCCAAATCCCCTTATTTGTTAGTTTTCCCTTTTGGTTCTTCCCTTTTACTCTGTCACCCCAATGAAAATGGATTCTTTTCTTACAAGATTGGTGAGACAGACACAGATTTGCAATCACAGTAATGAAAAGATGACACAATTTATTAGGAGTGATAGTATAATTACTAGGAGGTGTGATTTATTACAGAAAGTTAACTAGATACCAGGGCTCTTGGCATAAAATTTCTCCATGAGAAGGACCAAAATACAAACTTGCAGCAAGTTTGCACTTCTTCCCTGTTTTGACTTGGCACTTGCAACAAAATTGTTTGGTTTCTATCTAATCCAGCTCTGGAACTAGCAAAAGTTCTTTGAGGATGAAGGAGTTTTAGTAATGCTCTGGAACAAGAGAAAAATATGCCAAACTTTTCATCTATATATATAAACCTTCATAAAGGGTTTTAAAGTTGCTGCACTCACACCTTTGTAATTTTTCATGTTTGGCATGCACTAGGCAGGGCTGCAATGGTGTCTGTACAAAACACTTCTACCTCACAAAAAACCATAAGACATTCTTCTACTTTAGTTTCTTAGTGCAACGCTCCAGTTATAAATTATCCAGATTCTGCACTTTGTGAGAATTTCACTCCTTTTGTATGGAGAGGAGCAATTTCTTTTTTCATGAGAGATCTTGCCAAGAACTTTTGCTCTTTCAGTATTTGCCAAATATTTTCAGTCGCACCTTGATATATTGACTGCAGTTCTGAGATGGTCAAAAAAGCTCAGCCTGTAAGTAATTAGTGAGGCCACCATTACCTTGCTGTTTTCCATCTGTTGACTGCTCTCCAAGAGTCACTTTGACAGTATTCACCAACTCTGACATGTTTAATTTGCTTTGTGAGTTATGTGTGACAAGAAATAATCTTGTTCACTGTGCAGGAAAGAATTTGTGGTGTTTGTCTGCTGTGTGTGGTGTTAACCTCAGCTGCAGTTCCCCTAGGAATTGTTTAGGATTAAAATGGGAAAAAAGAAAAAGATTAATTGGGGGAAAAATAGGCCTGAACAATGAAATAGTTTTGAAGAAGCTTTCATAAGATAGAAAGCAAGATAAAATGTTATTTTGTTTTGGTGTATTCAGTCATTGAACTTTAAATCTTAAAGCCCCTGTCAGATACATCTGCTGCCGATGAGGCACCAATAAATTATGAGCAAAGCACCCCATTAATTCTGGATGCAGTGAAGAAACCTTTGGAGCGTTGTCATGAGATGACTGTATGGCTCAGACATCAGAGATCATCAGCATGTCTCCAAACTTCGTTTGTGGGCTTTTTGTGTCTCTAGAATAGGTGAGAGCCCTACTGTTTTTGCCCCCCCCCCCCCTGTTTTTGGGCTTTCGAAGTATGTGAAATTCTGATTCTGGAGCTACAAATGTGAATGGATAGGTAGTAAAATGTGTCAAACATGTTTGAGCCCAATGGTCCCTTTCCAATTTGCCACTGGCTTGTATGGATATGAACCTAAGGGGATTTGGATGAAAACCATTTATCTCTTCCAGTTGTTTATTTTTTTTTCTGCTAGTTCTTTTCAGCATCGCTGTGTGCTCACCCTCACTGTGACTAATGGCAAACACAACTTTGTCATACCTGAGTGTGGCTCTAAGGGATATAAATCTTTTGTAACAGGAATCTACTGATCTTTTCCCTATAACTACACCTGCTTGTTCTCGTAAGATATACAAATGTTTGTTCAATGTTTTCAGTTTAATATCACAGAAGTTCATAAAAACACCTTTCTAAGAGGGTTAAAAAGATTCTGTGTTGATTTAGTGTAATAATTTCACAGTTTTTTTGGTTGTGATTAATCCCATTCGAAGAGTAGAAAGAATAGCTATTTTTACTTCCCAAAATATATTTATGAACACTTACTAACAACATGAATTATAAGATGGAAGATAAATTTTGATCTCCATGTTATACTCTGATCACTGGAAGATCTGAAAGAATTATGTATAGCATGGAGGGAGGATGGAGTTGATGGATGAATTGTTTTGAGTTGGAGAACCAGAAATTTCCATTTGAAGTAGAAGGTTTAAAGCCTTTTCTCTTAACTGAGAAGCTGTATCATTTAAATGAAATTGGTGTGTTTGGATATTGGTTGCAAAAATCACTTGAACTTGGTGACCTTTTCTTCACAAATGTGGGTTACATTTTTCTTTTTGAGAAGGAACAATGTTTTAAAATGTTTTTAGGGAGATGTTGCGATTGGCATGTCTTCATCTTAAGCTCTTAAGAAAATGAATACTGCTGTGCAAGTATTATGTGTGCTGCTCAGTACTGTCAAAAATTTTGGATGGTAGAGGTGTAGCTTTGGACTGGAAGTGACTGCCAATTTGAGGTACTTAGCAATAAAATAATGAGCAAATATTTCCTCTAGTGAATTTTACTTCAACAGAGTTGCCTAGTTTGGTGATTTTTTTTTTTTTCCCATGAGAAGTTACTTTATGCTTGAAACCAGTAGTGCTTTTCTTGCTGTCAGTTTATGGTGTCATTTTGAACTTTTTTTTAACTTGTAGGAGTCTTCTAATGCAGTGTTCATTGACTTGCTTGTATGTAAATTAATTCAGTTCCACCTCTGTGAAGAAAGACCTTTTTCACTTTCTCTCCAATTAACAATTTGGAAATTTTTCTAGTTACTGCTTTTCAAAATAATAAAAAAGATGGTCCTTCTAATTAAACTTCCTTCTTTAAACCTTTCATTCTGCATGCAATATTTTGCTTGAATCTGTCATGTTTTCCTACTTTTGTAACAGCACATGCCTCGACATGTACCTTTCCATCTCAAGTTGTCAAATTAATTAGCTTGATTACACTGTATGTCATCAGACTAATAATGCACATCCTTGTCTATATCTGGATTCTTCTTCCACTCTGAGGAGAGCGGTAGTTCAGCAAGCAAAATGTGTGGAAATGGTTTTGTATTTTACATCAGGGAAAATATTTTACTTGGAGATCTTATGCTAATGACTTGGAAAAATCTGAAGGTTGAACTGGTGGGTAAAGAAGCCAAGAGCTGATATGCTCATGCCAACATCTGCAGTCTGGTAAATTGTCTGCAAATACCATTTGCTGAATTTGCAGAAGTCTTGATTGGGGAGCAACAAAAAGCTTTTCCACTTACACTTTTTTTTGGCATGGTTTTCTAGGCTCACCTGTAAAACAAAGGAGCAGAATCTGGTGGAATTTCTGCAGTACCAGTTTCCTGTGCTGAGAAGGGCTGAGGCTGTGGGATTTCTGAGCCTACCTGGCTTTTAAACACTCTTGGCAAGGCTGAGAGCTTGGGTGTGAGTGAGTGCTCTTGCTAAGTGACATGAGATAGAAACCTTTGGTAGAAAATGTGTTGTCCAGTGTCTTACTGAAACCTATGTTTGAGCAGAGAAAATGGTATCAAAATAGGGTAGATTCTGCTTTAATCCTTGCTGTTAGTGACTGACTTCTCTCTGATGGGGGAACATGTTTGCTCTTGCTTCTCAGGATGCTCTTACTTCTCTTCCCTGAGTGTGTGTGAGCCTCCAGCAAAGTGCTCATTGCTTCTGTGTGAGTCTTCTGAGATGTTGTGGCAAGCCTTGCAGTCAGACTGGAAAGAGAGAATGAAAAAGCTCATAAGAAAATGAAAATCAGAGGCCTATGAGCCAAAGGAAATTAATTGAAAAAGGCTTTGAAAGTCTATTTTTGTGCCACAGCAGCATTTTACCATGTCTAACTGGTTATGCCCTTGATTCTGGGGCCTGGGTTTGTGCAGGTGCCTTTTTTTATTAAAGAAATCTGTATAACTTGACGGAGTCTTTAGGATTCTACTACAGTCTCTGAGCAAGATCCTCATGGAGGATCCCAGTGGTGTTTTAGAAGTGAACATGGAGGAGTGTCAGTTTGCCTTGTCCCACTGCTGGTGTCATGGCTTGGGAGAGGTGACTGTGTCCCAAGATATCCAACAGAGCTGTTTCCCAGCACAAGTAGCTATTACTTGTTCAGTTTCTTTTGTACAGCTCACAAACACGGGGAGCATTACACAAGAAGCTGTTGCTAAACGTGAAAATTTTCCACTGCATTTCAAATATTTGAAGCTGCTGTGAGACTTCAAGGATGAGGAGAGGTAGATGTGGCTTATCCGCAGCAACAATACAAAACAAGTGTCTGTTGTAATTCAAGTGAATGAGTATCCATTTGCGAACAGCTGGCACACATTTGTGAACTATCAATTTATCAGGAGGGATATGGGACTGAACAGACACTTACATGCCCCTTGCTCCTGTTTCTAATGATGTGCTCTCTGCATGGACTAGTCATCCCTTCAGGAAAGGGGAGAAACAAAATCTGAAGATGGTACTGGCCAGAAATTCTGTGTGATCACAGAAATGTGATGTTTGCTGCTGCAAGCTGTTGCTTTGATGCGAATGTTGATAGAGGAGATAGTATCATCTCCCCTTTTGCTTAAGCAACCACGGGAACTGTTTTGCAGAAGGGAAGGGTGATTTTTTTTTTTTAAATATTTTAGTCATTTTCAAATCATTCACTAAAACTCTGTATGCAGTGTCATAGGCACATTTCCTATAGGATGATTTTGGTAACTGAAGCCATGTCTTTGGTGGCCAACTCAGCCATGCCTGTGGAGTAGACCATGGTTTCCTAGGGCAGGCTCTACCCTGGTGTGATCCACTGGCTTGTGGTAGCCTATTTCTGGCCATAACAGATCTTAAATCCTGACCTGCAGCTCCTGCTAGCTATGTCTACCAGCGTATAAAGTATAATGCAGTAGGGGCAATTCTGTCAGTACAGAGAATATGCTGGCCTGGTGGTATTTTAAGCTCTGGTCACCCCCAGCTGCTGGAAGAGCATTAGTCTAAACTTTTCTTGGTGCTATATACGTGCAGATGGCTATCCATTTTCTGTAAAAATCGTTCACATGGTCCAGAGAGAAGTGAATTGGGAAATGCCTGTGGGAGTGAGACCTGTCTTCACTTAGTTGAAGCATGGGGGACCCTCTGGCCAGGTCCTGCCCTACAGAACTGGCTTAGGGATTGTCTTGGGACTCTGCCTGGTTTATCTTGCCTGGTGGTTGGTTTGCCTGGGACTTCTGTGTTGATTTAATGGTGTTTGGTTTGTGTTTGCAGCCCTAAAGCCAGAGGGTTATGGGACACACCTCAAGCTCTCCTCCTCCTCTTTAGACTGGGCATAGTGGCTGCTCTGTGTGAATGGTCCAGTATGGGGGAGGAGATTTATCAAAGTAGCAGGCTTGAAAATATCACAAAGTACATCTTGTTCCTAGTAATAGTTAGATTTCTAGGAGAAAAGAGAGTTAATGGTATTTTAGTTGATCAACGAAGAGATGCTGATTTTCATATCTTAACACCTTAATCTGAACACTGTCTTATCATAGTTTTCACATCTGAACATCGTCCTTGCCTTCCCACCCAAACTGCAACTTGGGGCTTTGCTAATCCTGTAAGTAAATCTATGATTAATATGTTTAAGCTTTGTATCCTGCCCAGAAGTCAAAACCAGCCCTTTGCTGGAGGAAATACTTTGCAGAAAGCTGATGTGCTCTGGAAAACAACTCACTGAGGGGAGGCAAAGCCTCAACGCAGCTTGTGGAGAATTTATGTTCAGAGACCAAGTAGAGAAACAGAGTTTTTTTTGAGCCAGCAGTGCGCAGGCTGAGAAGCTTGCTGCCTTAGGCAGAAAGGCTCAAATTGCCAGCAGGAGTGTGTGCTGTGCACCATGAGAAGTTGGGTGTGCAGGAGTGGGGTTTAGCAGCTGATCTGCACGGCTGTTGGAGGTGTTTTGCTCTCCCCACATGCACTGAGTCTGTATCTCCAGGCTGTCTGTTTAAATCCTGCCTGCAACCAGAAGTGAACTCCTGTGGCACTCCTGTGAACTGGGGGATATTTTTTCTTACTGAGTATTTTGATGTAATCAGCTCTTAACTGCAAAGATATGTTCCAAACACTTCTGCTCAAGGACAGCATGTAGGAGTTGGACCAAACCCCAATGCTGTGATAGCTCAGGGGAGCTGTATGTGCTCTGTGCTCCTGTTCTTTAAAGACTGGATTGTGCTGTAATTAAATCTTCTGTAAAACCCAACTTGGGAGCTTGTGTTGGGCTCAGCTTTTCCGGGGTGTCTATGCAGGGAGGAGAATGAATGGGATAACCAACCCCGGTTCTGGTTCTGAGGGCACCACTGTCAACCGTCTCTATGGGAGGGATTGGTTTTGACTTGCTCTTCACTGAATTATGCTTCCTGTTGGTGGCCGACACTTTTTTCCTCCCCGTATGCTTTTTTTTTACTTTGCTCCCTGTCAAATCCACAAATTCTTCATGTTACAGGGTACTTGAGGAAAAAGTAGAGTAAGAAAGCTTTGATACTGTAGGGTGACTGCTGGAAAAACAACAATCTTGATTTATGATGGCTTTATGAACCCCATCTACTGTGCTTTTTAAGAAAATAGAAAGTTATGCTATTTGAAATTGAAACAGGGCTTCCAGATTTTAGCCTGTCTGCACACGGAAAACCTTATCTGTGAGTTCATCTGCTGTTTTTAGCACTTGTCACTTTTAGTAACTGTTGCCCTTGCGTATGTTGCCATGGACAAATGCTGTATTGTCACTTCTGTGATCTTTTCTGAGGTGTAGCAATGTATTGCTGGGCCTATGTATAATCCTTTGCTGTAACAGTCCTTAGGGAGAGACTCAGCTACAAATAAGGCTTTCTGACTTCTTTTATTTTTTTTTCTCACCTGTGTAACTGGTGATGAGGCCATTACATAAAGATTTCTCCTGGAATGAACCTCTAGTCATCAGAGGTACTGCAAACTGTTTGGAAGATGTGCTTTTAAACTGTGCATTTGGAAAGATTGCAAGGATTAATATAACTGAACTTGAGAATAATGACACATCAATGCTGTTGCGATAAGTTATTTTAAAAGTCTGAATCTGTCTGTAAGGCTTACGTGTTCATTTATTTTTTCATTAGCATGAGATATTTAATATCAATCTTTCCAAAAGCTGTGTTTTGTAGTGCTTTGTCAGACAGTTAATTTAAAGCCAGTCATCTTTTGATCCCTGTTTGATGGATGCATAAGGGACTGGAGAACTGCAGGCATTGTGATTTGTGCTTTTGCAGCACCACTAATATCTTGAAATGTTACTATTTTTTGCAATTTCTAAAGATGTATGTTTGTGATATTTAGATAAATGTTGGATCATTATACAGAGAGGGGCTGTTATAAAATATGTAATTCTAACAACACTGTGCCTTCACTTCACTGTGATATCATTGAGTCAAATTCATTTTTAGCATCCCTGTATCAACAATTTCTTCTGCTCAGAAGGTAGATCAATTTGTTTTCTCCTAAAAAAAAGGATAAGAAAACTTCCTCTGTCCTCTCCTCCCTTCTCCCTGCTGCCCTCTCCCCATAATAATAATGATAATAAAAGAGTAAAGGGAGTTTGGCTGTAATACCTAATACACCACACTAAGAAACACAAAACCTGCTAAAACAGTATCTACCCTCAAGTTTGAAAAGTTTTTGTTTAAATTTAGAAAGGGATGAGGAGAATGGAACAATATCCTATAAACAGGTGTGATTTTGCTCACATTCTTATGTTCCGTTTGCAGTTTCATTATACGAAGTAAAACAAGAAGGAAAAGAGCTACATTGTCTCATGTGAGGAGGACTATGGGAGGAGAAATACCTTGTATTTATGGTCCAAGAAAGATGACACAAGAGTAGTTGGAGTGATGCTGGTCAGAAATGATCTTTCAAGATAAAAATTAATAAATCAAGTTCTGCTTTTTGAAGTAGCAAGACTGAGTCATATGCAAGTATCTACATCTTTTCAGTGATTGAAGATAAGCATTTAAGCTTGCTCTGCTTTTGGACTGAGAATAGCAAAACAGTGGTACAGCAGCATAATAAGATGGGTATAATATAAAAAAAATGAGTAGGAAAGGAAGAGGTGAGCATGAAGCAATTAAGGTTTTAGTTGATCCTTACGGTGAAAAGCTGTTACCACTGAAATGATGATTCTTCAGCTGCCAGAGCACACACGCTGTTATTTTTACTCTGCTACAGTGGATGTTGTTATCATGCAGGAAAATATTTGACTCATCATGTCTTTGAGGAAGTTAATGATTTGGACTATAATAGGACTTGTTTCCAGAAACAAGGACTGTATTTCTTCTGTGTTGTAGTATTTCCAACTCGGTGAATAAACATCCAGAACAGCCAGTAATTGATACAGTACTTTCAGGCTACTGCTGCCTGTTCTTGCAAAGCTCCTGCTGCAAAATAACGCTTTGCTTTTATCAAAGAGACCTGAGGGGAACAGGTTGAAGTGAATAATAATTTTGCTGGCTGAAGTACCAAGAGGACTTTGTTCAGTACTTCTAGAGACCTTACTGTGTCTTCCTGACATCTGAGATGCAGATTTCTGAAAGCCATACAGATGGGTATGGAGTCAGTGATTGCAACCCTGCTGTATCTCTGTCCCTGAAATGGGTGCTCAAAGTTGAAAGGACTTCCCAAAATGAATGACTACAAAATGAGCCCAACAGCTGTCACTTGCCTATGCAACTCCGAAGTATTTTTTTTTTTAAATGTGTTGAAGCCAACACAAATTCTGGTTTAATTTAATCCAGCCTTCAAAAAAGAGCTCAGGATGGCTTTCAAACTGTAGTTTGCAGTCAGTGGTCATGCAGCAGATCTGGTAAGAGAGTGGCCCTGCTTGTAGGAATTAGTATGGCCTTGTCTTTGGAAAGGGAAGGGGAGAAAACACTTTGCCTAACCCAGGCTGTGTCAAAAACAAAGTGTCACGCTCATTCCTTTGGTCCTTCCTGTTCTTAGTGAAAGAGATCTGAAGTTGGAAATGACTGGTCTTACCCTTGCAACAGTGGTATTTTTGTTTTCGGATCAAGTAGCTTAATAAGGCTGGGAAAGGTGAGTTCACAGTAGATTTGTATTTGTGTGCAAACATGGGAGTGATCCCAAGGAACATCCTGTGCTGTACTTGGAATCAATGCCGTTGAGCCATTGAAAACACAGATACAAAGCAGGAGAAGGCCTAAGGTTTCCACTTTATGAAGAGACCAGATTCCCATGTTGTAAATAATTTATTTTTAGGTAAATTTTAGCTATTTATCTTTAATATGGCCATGACTTGAGTTCTTGCTGGCTGAGAGGTGTCCTGTGAAATCTTTAGGAGACAATAAATTCACCAATGGCAACCTGAAATGATGGAGTTAAGTGCAAGCTCCCAGCTCTGATACTCAAAGCAATAACAGGTAGTGGTTGCCTTGTCTGCATTTATCTTTTGCTGCATCAGTGCAAATCATTCAGCATCTTGACTTGGAGGGTTTGTACAAAAAAAGGTATTGTGAGAACGGTCATTAGGTACAAACCCAACTCACCTTAGAAATATGAAGTGCCATGAGGGATAGTGTTCTAGTGGTGTTTAATTTTTGCAAATGTTTAGAGCTGGTCAACAAACAATGCACCTGAAAGTGGATATTGCTCTCTCATAATGGCCACTTTAACTGGTAGTGGTTCAGATGGATTTCTCTTTCAAATAGGCTTGCTATTAATTCTGTTCTCTTCTTCAGCCTGGAAAAGAGAGAAACCTCATCATAGTCTGCAACTTCCTCATGAGGGGAAGAGGGGGAGCAGGCCCTGGTCTCTTTTCTGTGGTGCCCAGTGACAGGACCCAAGGGAATAGCCTGAAGTTGTGTCAGGGGAGGTTTAGGCCGGATATTTAGAATGCTGTTTTGATGCAGTCTTATTTCTAGTCTTAGATTTTAGAGTAGCCTTAGCTGTTAGCAATTCTTAAGTAACACAAGACGTTATAATGTGGCTCAATTTATTGTTTTCCTTCTAGTTGGACACCGTTTCTAGAACAACTGAGATGATAAGCAAGCTAATAAATTATTTTATTTAATCAAGCATAAAAGACAAATGCTCATGTTAATGCATTGAACTGATGACTATCTTGTGTGGGTGAACTATGGCTTGGTTTCTGCATGCTACAGCAAGAAGATATTAAACTGAAATCTCTGCTAACAGTTCAATAACCAGGACTTTTCAAGGTAAACAACTTACTCATGTACTTGAAGAGATATGCTCACAGTGCTGTTTCTTGTGCTTTCCCTTAGCTGTAGAGCTTAATACACTGCCAGGTAAAGCAGGAGGAGAGCTGTGCTTCTGTAGGCAGGTAGAAACAGCTCCAATGCAGAAATCCAAGAAGTAGGTGTCCAGTATTTTACAAACTGAGGTATGCTGGGTGCTCCTCAGATGAGGAAATCTTTTCTCATGTAGCTAAGCAGGTTTAATTTTGTTTGATTTCTTCCCAGAAGTTTGGTTTGCTGTTGTTCTCTCGCTTTCTTCTGGAGTTTGTGTTTGTGTGACCTGAGTGCTCAGACTGCAGCTCTTTCAAGTATCTCGATCTGTGTGTGTTGGTGAAGATATTTCTTTCACCAGCAGTTTTGTGTTGCTTATCTTTCAGTATATAGTGTCTGTCATGGCATCAATTCTGATGTTTCCTCACAGCTGGGTAATATTTCAGCCTATTATGTAGCTTTATGGTTTGTTTTTCTTGGTACTCTATGAATTGCCTTCCAAACTGAAGCTGTTTGGAGGGAGTGGCGAGTGGTTTAGGTGTCCCTGGTGCATCTTCAGATATGCTCTTGGAAGGCTTCTGTCATGCAGAAGGAAGAATGTATGGATTTTCAGTGAAACAGCTTCCTGGTAAAAGTGCAGACCCCGGGTTTCCCTCCTCATGGGCACGTTTCTAAGCTACTTGTTGTCCTTGAAAAAAGGAAGAAAACACAGGCTGACACTGAAAATTAATGGCCAAGATGTTTCGCGGTGTACTGTGCTGCCAGGACTCATGTAGCAGGCATCTCTAAGCCTCTGTTCTTTCTGTACTGCCTCATATAAATAAATATTCCCTAGGCCAATTCCCTGATAGATCTGTCTGGAGTGCTCATGGATCCCTCCCTGCTGATTTGAACCCTAATTCTTAAAGAGCAAATGTATATGCCCAAGGTTCCAGTTTTATCATCATCTGGGATTTACACAGACTCTCTCTCCTTGTCTTTCTGCTTCTCTTCTGGCATAAGAGTAGCTGTAGGAAAAACAACTGAATCTGTCCTGCCTTCTTGCTTTTAACAAGCAACTGCATTTCGATGAAGCCCCAGGGAGAGATTCCACAGCTATAGCACAGATGCTCTCTTTGTTCAGAATCTGGAGTTTTATTTTTTCCTTAGACATTTGATCTGGCTGCTTATCCTGAGGTGTCTGCTTGTTGCTTCTGTTATAGGAGCAAAGAGGACTTGATCCTTCCTTGAATTGAGAGAAAATGTCCTTCAGCACAAACATCAGTTTGAGATATTGTGGATGCAAAAAAACTAGGTGGAAATGTCAGTAGAGATGCTAAATTGGATTAAGTGATGGCTGAAAATATGTAAAATTTTCTTTTCACCTGAGTGATAGTTGTTGCCTTGGATAATATTACTTTGCAAAAACATTTCTCTTGATGCAGTCCAAGGAAATGAAGTAACCACAAACTGGTTTTTTTTCTTCCTATATCTTCAAAACAAAAGAGCAGGGAACAGAAGAGAAACCTTTTTTTCTAAGACATAATTAACTATCTACAAAACAAATGAACCCTGGGTTGTATTCTTCCTCTGAAATACAAATACCAGTGATGCTTTTGTAAGAAGGCTTAGGAGCTGCTGGAGAAGGAAATCAATGCTGTGTTTGACTGCACCTACCAGAGATCCCCACATTAGTGGTAGTCTGGTGGAGTTTGCAATGGTGTGGGGTGAATTCTGAACAGCGTGCTGTTTACCAAGAGTCTCTCTCAGAGCTGCCTGAGGATTTATTGACTGTAGGTACACTGGGCAGATCGATGGCAGGCTTCTTGCAAGGTAACTCCAGCCTTGCATTCTGCTCTTGCAGCTGGAGAAGTCAACTATCTCTGCAGCACATGTGGAGTCCACGTAAGGTTTTGCTTTAGTGGGGTCTTGCAATTACAACAAAGCTTTTGTACATTCCCTGGAAGTTCTAGTTCTAAGTTACTTCTAGACTTCCATGAACAGCCATGATCAAAGGATGACTTGTAGTCTTTTTCAGTATTAAGGTGTTGAAAAAGCTTTTCAAGCACTTATGGATCTTTGTTTCTGAGGCATTTTAAACCTCAGCTGTTTATAGAAATTGTCCTGAATTTTTTCATTGCTGTTGGAGGCTTTTTTCCTTTTAAAAGAAGCTTTCTCCCCATGTTCCCCTCACCCCCCACCCTGTGTTTTCAAATGATCTTCAGTAGAGTTGGAAATATATTTGGCTTCTGCAATCTCCTAGTTGTGCAACCAAGGCAATGCAAAATACCTATAGAATAAAACTCACTTTTATGTCTGCTTGTTTTCTACTAGCTCTTAGTTCTGGTTGCTTCTTTTTTGGTAACTACAATATTTTACAGCTCCTCTACCTATTGCCTTTTTTATATTCCTTTTCAAGCATTTTCATGCAAGTATTTCAATTCCTGAGTCATGTTGTGGAAGTGGTTTTTTGCCTTGGTTCTCATTTTTCTTCTTGCAACACCCTCACTGTGTTGCTCTTTCACATAAATTTGTGCAGTTATGTGCTCACAGTGTTATTGCTACATAGGTGAAACATGCTAGTCTGAGAAAGGAATTTTCTTGGAGAGATCCATCTCTGATTTAGCCAGGTGGACTTCTCAGTGTTGTTTCTGATCATGCTGCCAAGCGGTGAAACACTGAGATTACTATAAAGAGCAACAATTTTGGGCTACCTTCACTCATGTTGAATAGCAACCAGATCTTCCAGTGGTGTAGCCATCTACTGCCTACCTGTTTGTGCAGCCGGATGCCGTTTGGAGATAAAGCTAATGGAGGTATTGGAAGTTATTTCTATGAGGAGCAGTTCTAGACAGAACCATATCCAGACGTGGAGGCTGCAGTAGTAAATATCAGGAGAGGGGCTTGGAGCTTTTTGGGAGAGGTATAAATATCCTTGGATTTGCATAAACGATGCCTTCTGCCTTCAAGCTGAGCTGGGGAGCTTTGAGTGCTTCAGGCTAAAGGGTGCCCCCGCATGTGCCTGGAGGGGCTGCACACACCGGTGTGGTGGTGATAGCAGACTTGAGTCCTGCTGTTCAGCTCTTCTTTGTGCCTGCCTTCTAGTCACAATCCTCTGAAAAGTGCCAAAGTATACCCAATATACCAGGGAAACTGATGGAGGATGGGTCCTAAAGGAAGGTGGTAAGCTATGGCAGCAAAATTACTATTTCAGTCACACCACAGAACATATCAGGTGCAATTTCAGACAGTGCATGTTCAAGTTAGGTTTCTTGAACCCTGAGGCATCCTGTTTGCTGCTTAATAGATATGTGCCACACTAAGGAGCTTTGCAAAGACCTGGCAAAATGGAACAACTGTGTAGGACATGGAGGGTCAAACTGATCCTTGGTGTCTGAAAGTTAATGTACAACAGAAGGAATAATGTTTGCTGTTCACATTCTTTTTACTGGCTTCAGCGCTAACTGCAGTCCACAAATAAAAAATAGTTTGCCACCATAAAGAAATGTAATTGCCAGCAGGTTGTGGAAAGAACAAGGGGAAAAATGACAGTCACCCTCAGCGTGGTGTGCAGCCACCTGGAAAGCAGTGTGTGCTTTCTTAGCCTGCTGCTGCCAAGAGTGTGGAGATGGAGGTGGAAGAAGCAAAAATAATTACTGGTATGGAAAGATTCTGCTAAGAGGAGGTGTGCAGAGTCTGGGAGCATTCTCCTGGAGACAAAATGACAAAAAAGAACCACTGAAGAAAGCTCGAAAATGGATTAAGTTTTTTACTGTTGGATTGCTGGGCAACAGGAGTATTTAACACTCTTCTCTCCCCCACCCTCTCATGACTGCAGAATAACCCCTTCAGTTACGTAGGCAGTCACTTTATGTTTAGTCAAGAACTGTGACAGGAAGCCATCAGGACCTTGGGCAATAGATGAGGATAGCTGGAGGGGAAACCTGATCACAGAATAACGCAGTGTGGAATTTGAACTGGCAACAGGAGAATGTTCCTGCAAGCAAGAGCCACAGCAGAGAAGCAGGAGCACCATGGCTTGGCACAGCTCTAATGATTCTGTGAAATTCTTGAGGCGTACCTGGTGTCCGTGATTTTGTTGGTTAAACCCTACAACCTGTGTGATCTGCAGCTTCTCTGGAAGTGGCACCTGCAGGTGCCACCTGGCTGAATGTTATCTCCTGCTTCTTGGGTCTTCTGGCTTGGAGGACACACGGGGAGCTGCTAAAACCAGGCTGAAAGCTGCTTGCATTCTGTAACTTTATTTGAACTGCGTGATAAACGGAAAAAAAGTTCCTTGTTTGGCTAATAATGCTATAATTGGATGAGGCTTTTTTGACAAAAAAATAGGCAGCTCTCAATTGTCTTTTAATAAAGTCATTTCCAGTTTAGAGATTTGAGGGTGAGTGGTTTCAAAGCTTGTGCCTGTGGGAGTTGTTGTTCAGCATGGTCAATGTTGCTACAAGAGGATGAAGGATGTTCCTACAGACATGTGAGAAGTTATGGGAAATGTTAGCCCCAAGGTACTTCAGGAATTGCTGACTTGGTTCATTGACTTTAGCTTGGTTTAAAGCCACAAAAGACGATACTTTTTTTTTTACTGTGTTTGTAATTTTTTTTTTTTAGTGACATGAGTGATTTTGGCAGGTGTATTTTATGAGCTTCAAACAAAAAAGTCAATATTTTATAGAAAAGAATAAAAGGCCTCCCCAAACCTCTGACTATTTCAATGGCAATTACAGGACTTTTTTCTTGTTGTTTTGCTTTTATTTTCTGTGTAGCTAAGAATAATTGTTTACACAACTGTTGCAAAACAAAACACATTTTCCTTGTTTCTGATACTGTTTAACAAGACGGTAACGGCATTTGTCTTTGGGTTTCTATCTGCTTTGTTTCTGGTGTAAAAAAGAGTTAATCAGCCAAATTACTTAATAGCACATGAACATTTCTGTGGCATAACAACAGCCCAGTGAAGTATCTAATTTTATTAAAGCTTCACTTCATGTCCATACAAAAGAAATAATTTTTAATGTTTTATTTAATGATTCATAGCTGCTTAGGAAGCAGTGTTTTTGGCGGTGCAGTGCCTTTAATAACACAGCTGTCTGTTCCTCTGATGTATACGTAATATGTGCATCATATTGTGGACTTTGCTCTGGAGTACTGAGAAAATGAGATAAGAATACATTTTTTGGTGATAAACTTAATTACCCCTATGGTAATAACAACTGTATTGTCAGGGCTGCTGTATAAATCCATTTGACCTACTTCTACCCATAAAGGCACAATAACAATCCGTAATGCTGCTACATAAACATACTGTCTTCTCACGACGAGCTGCTGTTAACAGAATTCACTGAAGACATTTCTTTAGTATAAGTTGTATTTATATACTGCAGCTGAAAGCTGCTTTAAGACTGAACATCTGTTTACAATTGCTTGTGCTTTATTACTGCTTAGAGGAAAGCATTGTGAAAGATATTTCAGCACTGTCTGGCTTGCACCATCTTCATGAGGTTTGTTTTTGGCAGCTGAGACCAGCCTGACCCTCTGATAACAAGAGTTGGCTGAGAGGGGTTGGCTTTAGCCACAGGGCTAAATTTGCTTGTCAGTTCGTTAGTTTGCTCTGGGAGAGGCTGGCTGAACATTAAAATGGTAGTTTTAGAGTGGTGGAGGAGCCCTCCTTAAGCATCCTGGTGCTGGCTCCCATGGGTAGTAGAGGGGTCACTGGCTCTCATCTGTGGGGATGGACAGGGACCTGGGCCATGGGACTTGCCCTTGAAAAAAAGGGCAGGGAATGTTGAGAGCCCTCCCTCAGAAGGTGTTCAGCCATGGCTGGAGAGCAGCAGAGGGCAGGGGAGGATGGGGTGAGCTTCCTGTGGCACTGGTATTCACTCTCCTCAGGAAGGGTGATTGCCATGGCACAGCATAAGTCAGTTCTGGGGGCTGAGCCAGCTATTCTGATCAAGCATCCTCTCCTGTTCTTTGCAGAGCTCCTGCTAGCAAGAGTGGTCTTTCTGCCTCACACCCTCCTCTAGTGAAAGGGACACTATGAAACACATGGCTTTTGCATCTTCACATTTACAGAAATCTTTTTAACCTGTTCAAAAGCAGGTTTTCACTAGAGTAGTATTTTCAGCTTTTTACAAGTTATAGTGGAGTTGTATGAGAGGAGCATGGAAAGTATTTACTTACATAATTTATTCCATAAGAAGGAATAACTCTCAGAGCTGATGAACACACTATGCATGTTCTGGCTCTACTGAGTTGAAATAGTTCAGTTATGTTGCCTGTAGTAGATGACTCACAGAATTTTTTAAATCCATGGATGTATTATGCCTGTGAAGTGCTCCACTGCTTGGCTAAGATGCCAGGACTCCTCACAGGAATGCAAATATCACCCAGTATTTGTGTTGGTTTTCTTTTTTCTTTTTTTTTTTTTAAATAATTTTAGCACCCCATCTCTCCCTCAATAAACAAAGAAAAACCTTCAATTTTTGTTATGCCTAAAGCAGAAGAGTTGTCACTGGTGAATGCTTAATGTCTCAGGAAGAAAAGAGCAGCAACATCACAAACCCAAGGAAATTAATTCCTGCCTGTTATGGTGTTTCCTCTGGATCTAGAGAAGAGCTCCAGCTACGGAAATCTTTTCCCTGGTACTGCTGAGTGGCAAGTGTTGCTACTATGTATGATGTGGCTCCTGCATAAGTAATATCATTACTTGCTGTGCCACATGGATCTGCACTTGCCTGAAGGTGAGAAGATTTGGGCTGAGGTTGTTGGGGATGTCATGCTCAGTAGATCAAGGCTTAAAGTCAGAAAGGAGACCTGTGGAAATTTGTGCCTTGAAGGTTTTTTGTAGCAGTAGAGTGCCTGTGCCTTTAAGAACTATGGAACAGATATTGCTCTTGCTGTGTATATTCACTGTAGCATCAGTATAAAAGAGAACTTAAGAAAAAGCCCTTCATCTGAAAGCATGGTCTGACTCTTGAGAAGCATTGAAAACCCTTCTCAGAATAATGCAGACAGAGGAGTAGCTCTGTGATGGTGCCTGCTGAGCTGTGTGACTCCTGCCATGGGAAGCTATGGAAACTAAAAGCTGCAGGAATTCATGGTGGTGAGGGAGAGACTGTCAAGCATTATACGATGCAAAAAACCAACGCCACTTTTTCAGAAGGTTTTTGTACCAAATAGCAGTAGTACTTGCTCAATGGAAAAATGGGCACAGCCATGGCCTGGCTTGGTGCTCTTTAATCATTAATAATGGCTAGTACTGGCAACAAGCAGTGAGGGCAAAAACTCCTTATTCTTGACCGATTTTAGTGTGTAATTTTCCTCTGTTTAAATAAAAAACAAGCTTAAAAGGTGCTATTTCACAATATCTTGTTGTGATAGCTGAGGTGATAGCAGTTGGTTCCCCGGATCTCTGAGTGACTGCTTCATGATTACAAAAAAACTTGATATTGAGGTCCCATCATTGCACTTATCTGTTGAGAGAAGCCCTGTTAACCATTTAACCTTTATGAAATTACCAGGTTGCTCGCTCTTCTAACTCATTGCATTACAAAAACTGAGTTTCATGTGTAAGTGCTAAGTACCTTTCAGAGTACCAAGTACAAATTTAATACTCTCAGTATCAACTGAATATTTGTAGTAAGCTTGTAAATAGTTTCTGTTGCTTCAATTACTTGTCATCCACTGGCAGAATTACACATTCTAAAGGCATTGCTTTAGCTTTTCCTGAATCCAGTGGCTGTGGTCTTGTTTTTTTTTTTTTATGACGGCAATAAAAGCATCTCTAATTTAACTAAACCAAGGTGTGTAACAAATCATTGTACCTAAAATACCAGTGGGCAAAATACTGATAAGACACAGTGAACGCTTTTCTCCAAGCTCTCTATAGGAATCTGGGGAGTTGCAGACCTGACTGACAATGACTTTGTGTTAGAACAGCTGTTTGGAGATGGTGAATGCTATATAATATGGCAATGCATATGAAGAGGTTGTCTCCAGCAATTGTGCTGTGTTTTGAAATGATTCAGCACTGAGACTTTGGGAAAGTCTTGGTACAATAGGAATAATATAGAGAGCTATTTTTCTTTTTTCTCAAGTCTGACATTCCAGGACAGACTGTGCTGTACTGCTGCATTTCTACATGGCTGAACTTGAATCTCTCCACTTCAAACGCAAGACATGGTTTTCATCTGAATTGTGACAACCAGAACTGAGCAAGGCTCAATTAAGGGAGGCCAGAGTGTATATAACTACTGGGTTTAGGTAGCTCAGAGAAAGGGAAAAAAAAAAGAGCAGCAGTAGGAAAAGAAGGAAAGGGAGAAAAGTGAAAAATGGGAGAGAGCAGGGAAGAGGCAGCATCCTCTGCTTCCCCTCATGCATAGGATTCTGTGAATCCTGCCTAACTTAACTTCCCTATAGCAGTGCCTTTTTCCCTGGTTTCACTTCCAATTCTAGCACATTCCATTTCTGATCCATACTGTCCCGTGTTTCCTGACAAGGTAGGGTTCTTCAGTCTTTGCCTGCCAGCTGAGTTTTGATCCTGTGTTCTTGCTCATCCCTTCCCCAGGTGGTCATATTGCCACTGCATTGTGTTCTTCTGCAGAGATTTCCCCCATCCTTCTCTTTCAGTCCCATGCCAGATCTGTATTTTCCTTCTCTTTTCCAAGTGGCTTTGTCCAATCTTTTTCCTCATTGCCACTGTTTTTCTCTTGGATATGGGATTGAGTTTGCACCTGCTCCTAAGGAAATTGTTTGCATGTTTGTGCACTGACACGTGCTTGAGGATGCTTGAAAGAATGGTCATGTAGATATTTTGGAAACATCAATTTCAGTGTCTGACCTAGAAATTACCACAGTCTGCCAGAGCAAGATGGAACAGAAAGTTGGATTTTATCTGCTTGCTGGGCAAAGGGAAAAAAAATGCTGTTTATCTGTTCTGACGCTTAAAAGTTTTGATTTTATTTGTGTGCCATAGCATTTGAACAGACTGTTCAAAGAACTCTTCAGCATCCTGTCATCTTAATTTACCTAAAATGTTGTGCAGTTCTTTCTTGTCTTTGTCCACTTGCACTGGCATCTAATTACTTCTCCCTGTGTTCTCCTGGTGTGATACTGTAGATTTTTAGAAGTGACACTTCTTTACTAGGTAATAAACATGACAGGGCAGTTCAGGAGGAAGGAGAAACTGCAAAATTCATAGCATGATTCTATCACTGCTGTCTTTGGGGGTATGTAACCACTGGACGATGCTCACTCATGTAGTCCCTGTGCTGAATGCCAAAGAACAGTTGTGTTTATGCTCTTCTTTAGAAGGTCTTTACAGATCATCATTTTAGGAGCAGATGTGGAGAACCCCCAAGCTTTTTCTTTTATTTTTAAGTTCCAGGAAAAGTTGCTTCCCTTTTGCACAAAGTGCCTTGTGTCAGGGTTCTATGCTGTTTTTGTATCATTATAGATCCCATAAGTGAAGCTGAAGCTCTCATTCTGTGGTGGAAAAAGCTGTATCTTCAAGGTATTGAGTATTCTGAAAAACTCGTGATTTAATGTTATTCTGTGGCACAGAATCAGTAATAAAGCTGGGTACAATGCAAAAAAAATATACAAATAGGAAGGGGGTTTCTGTATATTGGAAGTGCATTGTTCTGGGGAAGGGATTGGCAGCTTACCTGCAATATCTTTGACAGAAAAAAACAAGGAGAATTCAGAAGTCCTCTTTAACTTTCCTGCTGCTTGGAAATGTGCCTGGCATGGCTGCAAACAATTCTAGTTATACATATGACTCCCACTGGCAGAAGAAAAGCCTGCCCTAGGGGAAGGGAAGCCAATTGTGAAAGCCCCTGGACCCACAGGAAAATAGAAACGTTTTCAGCTTCCAAAGAAAAGAAAACTTACGAACTTCCCTGTAAGTTATGGGGCATTGACACAGGGTACAGCAGTTTGTGAAGCTCAGCGAGTTCTCAGCCCTGTTTCTGCAGGTCACCCTGACCACACACATGGTAGTTCATGTATCTTCAATCTCTCTTCCTTCACACTGTGTCCTTCACAGATGGTGTATTTAGCTGTCTTTTATGCAGATTATGGGTATGAAGTAAAAAAACATCAGGGAATAAAGTACTTTATTTTTTCTACATAGTGAATTTTACTTGCCATAGTCACTGAATAATTTTTTTCATGTAGCATCATGAATGCTTTTATAAGATGTCAAAAATTAATGAAAATTTAAAGAATCTTTTTACAGCAATGTGAAAGCATTGATACATTCAAGCTTAATTTTCAGTCTTCATCAGAAGATTATTCTTTGTTTTGTTTTGTCATCCCCTTGAAAACAGAGGTAAACATTTTCTGATTCAAGAAACTACCTAGATTGGGTCCTTTCTATTACATTTTTAGTTTAAAAGACACACTTATCTTTTAGGAGAAATTTTAGGAAATTTTAGGTAATTTTTAGTCTTGTCTGTGCAGAGAGTAGGTTTATTTGTTCAGGATTGTTGCTTTAAACTAACCTGTAGGGCTTTGATTTATTCTGGATGATTTCCTAGTAAAAGTTCTGCTGTTCTTTGGTTTAGGGTGGAAACATCACGATCAGGGTAAATAACTTTATGAATCTTTTTTCTCCATAACTCAAGTTTTGCTTTTACCTGACATACTGAACTTCATAGCTATTGAAATAGCTTTGAGTGCTGGGGTCAGAGTAGCAACCTGCATGCTGAACTTGTGTTTTGTGGCACCAAGTCAGCTGGATTTGGTCGTGTTTCAGGTTGAGAGACTTCTTATGCATTAAACAATTTACCAGGGCAAGCTTTGTCCTTGAGCACAAAATTATTTTTCATCCTTATGCATTTCCTTTTTACATTATATCACATCTTCCTGCCTCTGTATTGAGCCTTTGGGTATATTTTTATCGGCCAATGATTAGAAATGTATAGATGCTGGGTTCAACCAGTGGTTTGGATTCAACTCTAAAAAATACCCTTAATGTCACTTTGCTCAGGAAATGCATCTGTGTGGGCTGTTGCATTATCCAAGGTGTCACAGACAAGAGGGAGTGTAATGATGAGAGCAGAAATATATTCTGACCTGAGAAACTGTCCTGGCTGTCATACTTTCTAGGAACATAGGGTATGAGTTCACTAAAGAAAGACAGGAAGGTCTTCATTTATCTAATCACTGGGGTTTTTTTAAAAATATAGCTGTACACTCTAATTTTATGTTCAAATATTGCATGCCCAGTTTAATTTACCATCCTTGAGTAATTTTTATTTCACTAGCTCTAGTTAAACCCCAAGACATTTAACTATTATGAAAGCATATAGTTGATATTTTAGAAAACATCAGTTCAGGTTAGGTTGATACATTGGGGAGAGAGGGAAATGTCACTGATTGGTAAAAGCACTATTTTCTCTTCAAATGCAATTTCACACTTTTAATGCCAGGGAAATACTCTTTTGATTCATGGAAAATAGAAATATCAGAAGTCAAGTTTCATAATATGTCAGTGAATGGTACAAAGCAATGTTTTTCAGCATCACTTCTGCTCCTTTAGATGGAAGTCTGTGTTGTTGGGGTTTTTTTCGAAATAAGATTAAAAAAGATGTGTTCTTTATCAAGATCCTTCCAACTCTATAAAAAAGAGGCATTCAGGACAGTTAGTGGCTTTCTGAGCTTCAATGACAACCTGCTGGAAGATATGAGAGGGCTGGAGGAAAATGTTTTAGTTCTGTGAAGCCCACAGTCTCTTTCTTATGGGGCCTGTGCTGCATTTTTTATTTTGCACAGGTCTTCATAGGGGAATTTCTCCACCTTCCATTCTTTCTAGGCTGTTGTAGCCTGCTCTGTGCATTTCATGCAGAAGAGGCATACACCTGCTGAAAATACCACTTCTCAGCTTATATTGGGATTGTATTTGAGACAGAGGCTATTTGGTAGAGTAATTTTTCTTTTCTAGGTTAAAGTTGCTGAATAATTACTGCTGTGAAGGTTGCTGTGCAATACTGTAGCTTAAGATTCATACAGGACTGCTCTGAGATTTTTCCCATTGATATTGACATGAGAATCTCATTGCAAGTAACATTTTAGGCATGAGATTGATGCAACATCTCTGAACAGACACTTTTGGGACTTTTCTCTTAAAAAAATATTCAACTGTTGTTAGAAGAAAAAGCAAGAGAGCTGTTAGAGAGGCATCTTCCCCCTTTATCCTCACAGGAAAATGTTTGATGACTGTACTCTGTGTTCAGAGAGCAGGTTTATGGAGCATTTGGTTCAGCTGAGTTAAAATTGTTAAAGATGGATGTCTGTGTTTAAGTGGTTCACATTGTGGGCAGGTTTCCTGATTCAGTATCATTTAAAGGGCTCACTGGCTGCCTCTGATATTTCCTCAGGTCTTTGTGTCATTGAAAAGGTGAATGCTAAAACAAGAAAACTGAATTGAACTCAGTGGGAGGTTTTAACCATAAGTATGTTTAAACTAAGCATTCTGAAAGTTCCTCTTTCCCCTTCCTCCACTCTTCATTATAATTCTCTTTTATTTAAATGATCTCTAAGTGCAGCCTCATGTGTGTTGCCTTGCCAGGATATCCTGGGACTGTGAACCAGGGGCAGATGAAGATTTTACATAACAGGCAATAAATAAAGAGAGAGACTTGCTTGTGTTGTGAGCCGTGCTCAACAACAGAAAAAGCTGACCTTGAGGTGATGCCTGGTCATGCCCCTTTATTTATAGGGAGCTGTGGGTAGGTTGAAAATCCCTGCTATGAAAAGCTCTGCTTTGCTGCTGGGCTCCCAGTGGAATGTGCACATGGGAAAAGGGCATTGCCCATCCTCCTTCCCTCGATCTGGAGATTTCACTTGTTTGGATTTTATTTCTCTGGTAGTGCAGTGTGGTGAAGGAGGGAATCTTCCCCACAATAAAACTGGACAATGACAACCTTCAGTACCATGTCTGAGACAAAAATGTAACTCAAATATATTTGCAGTCCCCAAATGGCCATTCACTTTATTGTTTCTCATCCTTAGTCTGAGACACACATCGCTGTCCTTGTTCCTGAGACAGTGAAACTCGAGGTTAATTAATGTCCATGTGGTGCTGCTTCCTCCTCCTTACCATGCTCAGACATTCCTGTGAATGACTGTGACTGTATCTTCATGATTTGTGCTGGAAACCCCGAATTTGCAGCTCCCCATATTTTCTTTTTATTTGCCTAAACAAATCTAATCGTGTTCCCTGTATCCCTGCAACGTCTGTCCGTCATGCAAGTTGGAGATCCAGTCTGGGCTTTTTGCCGTTCTGTACCCCAGCCCCCATCCTCTGATTTTTCCTTATGTATTTTCCATTGAAAAGGTGAATACTTAAAGCAAGAAAACTGAATTGAATTCAGTGGGAGAATTTTCCCCCATTCCATACCTCAGGTGAAATCTAGTCCGAGTTTTCCCCATTCTGTATCCCAGCCAAAATCCAGTCTGGGTTTTTCCCCATTCCCTGTCCTAGGCAAAATTCAGTCTGGGTTTTCTACCATTCCATATCCCAGCTAAAATCCTCTCCGGTTTTCCCCCCATTCCCAGTTCCAGCCCCAGTCCATTCTGGATCCTTATCTGTTTCAGCATCAAGCCTGCCAAACCTTTGCTATTCACCTTCAGCTTTAAAGTAAAAGGTGGTGGTGGTTTTTTTTTTTTTTTTTTTTTCTTTTTTTGGGGGGGGGAGGAGAGGTTTGTTTTTTTTTTTTAATGAAACTACCGCTTTGTTTAGTGTTTTGAGTCAGCTTTATGATCTATTATAAAACAAATCTGTTTTAATTTAGCGGAGTGATGCTGTTTTAACTTACAGTGGGTGATGTTTGCCTTACTCTGTAAGGCAGCACAGCATAAATAAAGGTTGGGTTGCTGCAGAGTTGTGCACTCTTCTTCCCAGTTAATTGATGTGTTATTATGTTGATTCCCATTAAGACACTTGGTATCAAGATACATTTTCACCACAGGTAGGGACGTACAGATATGCATTTTTCTGGTAATGCTGCTTCAGTTTGTGATACACGAGCTCTTATCCATTCCTTGACCTGGGACTTAAAAAAATTGTGGTTGTTCCAATTACGGTGGTATGGGATGTATGCTAAACTTAGGGCAGCTACTTTTTTTACAAAACTCAGTTAATCTACCTCAGTTCATCTTCATGACTGTAGCTCTGCAACTTGTGCTCTCTGCTTTAGCTTGGACAGCACTTTGTTCAAGTGTGTAATCTGTGAAATGACAGTTGAAAAAACTGTGTGCTGTATTCTCTTTAAAGACTCTGAAGTTACTGATTGTATTTTGTCTTGTTTTACCTTTGGAGCAGAGAGATTGTTGATCTTGTATATCCCTAAACTACTTTTGTCCTTGAAATCTGAAGGTTATTTACAAATCCTGGTACTCAAATGCTTTCCTGCTGCTTCTGGTGAGGAGGGTGAGGGTTCTGGGGTGTATTTTTTCCCCCCCTAGATGTGTTAATACAAATACTTGAACTGACTTTCTGTAGCTTCTAGGGAAAGTGCAGTGGGTTTTCTTCCTTTACTGAGCTCAGTTCAGAAAGGACTTGTGCAGAACAGAGGTTATTCCAAAACTCTGCCTGGCTGCATTTTCCCCTGTGAACCTTGGGGAATGCCTGTGCGTGAGGCAAGTACTGAATCAATACCCACTTGTGTTCAGCATCATATGTTGTGGACTTCCAGTGTGCCAGGTGTGTGTCCTCCAGAACCAGGATGCTCCTGTGGGCTGGTGGAAGCCCAGAAGCTGCATTCCCACCTGGGTGTGATCTAGTAATGCTTTGTCCTTACATAACACTTTGTTTTGCTGTCATCTTTTACTTCTCTCCCCCACATCCAGGCTGGTACTGAATCTTGCCAGCAGTACTTAATATGAGCACATTAGCGCTCTGTTGACATCTTAGGATCTCTTCAGACCCACAGTGCTGTCATGCTGCTGAAAATAGCCACCTTCTAGTTCTTCAGTTTCCTTGCTTTTTCCTCAGGATTGGATATCATATGCCTTGTGGATGTTGCTAATGCCAGTTCTTTATATAGCAATTGCTGGGGGAAGTCAGGTGGTTTCTTCTCTCTCCTTTTTTTTTTTTTTTTTTTTTTTTTTTTTTTTCTTCTTTGCAGGTGAGT